>JZKD02S1016828.1:0-13458 GCA_000966675.3 Picea glauca | reverse complement strand
TAAGCTTCATCCAAGGTAGTGAATAATTCGGTGTGAATGGATAGAGTGGCTTCATGTTGGGATTTAGTTTCTCATGTATGTGCAACAACCTCAGCAAGATGTAAGGTTTGGAGGTATTGTTGGGAAACTTGAATGAATTTTCACATGTTAGGATAGGAAAAAAATATCACTCTTAGAAATTGAGGAAGAAGGAATGAGCCTGAACACTCCACTTGTCCTCAATTTAATGAAACTATAATGGCACCCAATTCATCGAATGTGGATTTATTGTCTAGTCCCTTCCGTGAGCTGGCGGTACCACCTTCCATCCTAGCCATCGAAGTCATCGTGTTGGAAAACGATCAATTGGTGTAGCCTTAATGTCAAGCTTTCCACCAAACACCAAAATTAACTCATTCTTTATTTTAAATTGGGCAAATTGTCCTCCTATAAGCGACATTAATGACCGCATGTTCCCAAAATTGGAGGAATTTGACATGTTGTAACTACCTTTCATATTGATTGTTATTATCATGAATATTTTTCCACCGTTGAATCTTGTAATATGATGATGATGTAGATGGACATGTACATGTGAGATTTTTATTCTATAGGGGAGTTTTTCATGTTCCTACGCACCCTAACATTATTTCACCCTTGTTTAATTAGTTGCAGCGACCCTCGACAGGTCGTGACATTTCTTCACATGTGCCCAACCAGTCACTTTTCTCCACTGAGGAATAAGACTCGTCCCTTCTGGATCTAGTGGAATCCACTGACTACCCAGTACTTCTTTACTCCTATGCAACCTATCTTTTTACTCAATGGGGTTGAGGGGGATTGAATGGGTGGATTATTTTTTTGTTACAACATATGGAGTATCTGTCTCCATCCTTCGTGCACACAACTCTCTTACCTGCTCAATAGAAAATCGAGGAACCAGAGGGACATAGTGCTTTCTTGGTAGAGCGCGTTGGCCTTTAGGTATCGGTTGCATGCCTTGCACCACTGGTTAGATATCCAATTCCTTTCACAAGAACACATATACTGACGGATATCCACCCTTTCCCAAAACCTTTTATCTAAGTAGATCCTCCACAACTACCCATTCTCAAAAATATTCTCGATGCATATCCTACCATTGCGCGGGTATTCCTATTAACACTATATCGAGGGTGTGGACCTTGTGGTGTTCAGGAATGTGTTGCATCCATGAAATAAATGCATTCTTCAGATCTGACCCATTGAACTGGTAGCATCCAAATTCTTCTCCACACACTTCAGTAGTAATAGATGTGCATAACCTTGTCAAGACTTCATAAATATTGTTCTTCCACCTTTCTATGGCATCATCTGAATGAGAGTTATAAGACTTCATGCTCCTCCAACTTAGATCCCTACACCCTTTGATCTTGTATATATTCTCAATAACCAAGCTCTGCACATCCTCATCTATAGTATCATTATACCTATCCCCTTCATTAAGAGCCAAACGTGTGATCATGTGCAAGGTGTCGGTCTCAAACACCATCTGTTGCTTCTTCATATTCAACACAACATTGGTGTCGAAGGACTAATGTAAGGAAGGGTGGGGATGAGAATCATCCATAATCTCTATGACTTCAATATCAACCTTTGTCTTCAACCCTTCTATGTTTACTTCAACTTTCTCCAGTCGAATTATAGGGTAAATCCTATACTAATTCTCCAACCACAATTGAATGGGTGACAAAACAAAGCTTTGTTTACCCATCAATTCCCATGATTTCCTTGACATGATGTTTATGTTTGAACCCAGATCTAGCATGACCCCATGCATTTCATAACTACAGAGTTCATATGTCATCTTGAAATCTCTCCCTGTGCACTTTTTCTTTTTGACCTGTCATAGATATCTTTCTTGTAGGGAGGATGATATAACTCTCTCCATCCCTTCTTCCCTCATGTAGGTTTCTAAGCATCACTTTTATCACAACATCAGGATTGCTTAACAATATTAAACGACAATGTAATAAGTTACTTACCTAGTCCTCAATTTCTATTTCTCAACCCAAGTCATGCAGTGCTTCTTCATAGAACATGCACTTCAACTCCTCATGTACATGTTCCTCTATTTCCCTCTATTAAACATGTCAAAACTCCTCCTATATGTGTTCTTCTACCAACGACCTTTCCATTGTGCAATGTATTTCTTCACACACTTGAGATTCCTCCAATGACCTATGGATGGCACAGTGCAATTTTTCATGGGTGGGAGCCTCTTCCAGTAACCTTTATGTCACTTGTTTTACTTCCTCATGGATATAGAACTCCTCAAGTAACCTTTGTGTCATGCATTGCGGTTCTTCTCGTGATCTTTCTTCCTCTATATCCCTCTGCGTCTCATGAAGAAATTGCTTCTCCTGAGAAACATCAAAATTATGAGGGGGATGTGTCTCCTTTCTTATCTTCCCCTCCATCCTTTGACACAAGATTTCACCATTCTTGAAGTCCATTCCCATCTTTTCTCCACCTTAGGTTATCACTCTCACATCAAATTCGTCATCCTTTTTATGATTCCCACATGGATCTGTAGTCACCATGTTGCAATGTGCCTTGTTCTGTTCCCAATTATTCAGTAAGTTGGGACAATCACTACAAGGAGAACATATGTTGCATATGTTTTTATGAAACCTCCCTGAAAAAATTATCCCTTAGCTATTTATAGCAGAGGTTTTTAGGGGAGGAGGGTAGCCAAAGGTGTTTTTTTTGGTGTCCTTCCAGGACTATATGCCCCAGTGCGCATCTAAAAATACCACATTGGTGATCAAATTATCAAACACACTGTCATTGTTCATAGCGAAGGTTGTTAAACGAATTTCGGTGGTTGGAAGTATTTTATGAACAATTTTTTTTGGTGTGCCTATATGGTAAATCCACTCTAGTACTCAACTAAAACATAATGCATCAACGTGTAGATTCTCCAATGCACCATCATAAGTTATATAAAGTAACAAGGATGGATCAAATCACATTGGTACCATTGGATCTTATGTATCGGTGCGTACACAATGTATGATGGCCCACCGTGGTAAGGGTAAATAGAAAGACATTTCTAGACTAATTTTCATTGTGACACCTCATCCAATGCTTCCAATCTCTCAAGCAAGCATCGATGCTTACTCTATTTTCACATGCGCCTTGTTTTTAGTGCCTTAGCTCGTCTTAGGCAACCAAACCATCTGTGGGGTCAACCTTTGAACTTCTATGATATTAGAGAACAATTAGGTGACACTAACCTCACTGTGAATCCATCAGATCCAATCATAAATCCTGTTGTAGGAGGATCTGGGATACCTCCTTCACCACCTCCCTCATCTCCTTCCTCTTCTGGAGGAGATTCTTTTGACGAAGGCAGTTCACCTTCTCAGCCTTCCACACCCACTAGCCCTATGGCAAATCAAAACAACCCTGCAAGACCCTAGCTTGATCAGGATGTTGTAGCTGTACCTGGAGCCCAACACCCTTTACCTAAGCACCTGGAGAAATGGCTTCCCAAGTTTGATCCTGATTCAAAACAAATAGCTGAAGATCATATCAAAAAATTTATGTTAGCCATTAGACTCCGTAATGTTGAACATGAAGACATTTTCTGTAGGTTGTTCCCTTACACTTTCGAGGGTAATGCATCCACATGGTACTTTGCCCAAGAGCCACACACCATCGTGTCTTGGGAAAAGTTTGAGTCATGCTTTTTGGAAAAGTTCGGAGACGGTAAACCTCCGGAAGTCTTGGTCATGGATCTTTCTAGCTTAAGAATGAACCCAAAAGAAAAAGTTAAAGACTATAATCAAAGATTCTTAACACTTAAAAACCGAATCCTTGTAGATTCTATGTCTGTTGAAAGTCTTATAATAGCTTATTACACTAAAGCTCTACATCAAAGTATAGCTATATGGGTTAAACGATCAAAGAAAGCTACGTTGTTAGAAGCCTTCGAAGAGGCCACCCAGATTGAAAAAGACATACTTAGCCTTAAGAATTCTTCCAGCAACGAAACAGAGGCTAGTTCTGCTCCCAAAATGCTGAGAAGGTGAATTGACTTCGTTAGAAGAATATCCTCCAGAAGAGGAAGGAGATGAGGGAGGTGGTGAAGGAGGTATCCCAGATCCTCTTGCAATTCACCTTATCTCCAAACGCATTCTCTGTGGAACTATTGTTTTGACCATCTGTTCCTGACAATATCACCAACTGGAGAGTATTTGACGATGATCAACAAATCATTGATTTTCCGCACATGGCAGAAACCTTTCAAGGCGCGGTGATAGATAAACGCACGCACGACGACAATTTGCATGACTTTACGGTAATACCTAATCCGAAATCTCCTGAGGTACTATCGGATATGGTAAACTCGATACCCAAATCCGTAGTTAGATTAGAAAATTTCTATGATTTTGAAGATAAATTTAAAAAGACGGTCAATTGTAAAACCAATAGTTCCTCGTTGTCTTATGAAAAAGTCAATTTAGGAACTAGTGAAAATCCTCAATGCGTTAATCTAGGCTTGGGATGTTCTCGACAAGAAAAAGTTACATTCATTAAATTATTCAAAGAATTTAAAGATGTATTCGCATGGACGTATGATGATCTCAAAACTTTCGATCCTAATATCATATGGCATGTCATCCCGATGAAGCCCCAAACCTTGCCCTTCCAACAAAAACTGAGGAAAATGCACCCTAAACTTGAAACGACCGTTCAAAAAGAATTGAATAAACTTCTAAGTGCTAAAATAATTTTCCCTGTTAGCACACTCAATGGGTGTCCAACCTTGTCCCAATGCGGAAGAAAAACGGGGAAATCTGACTTTGTGTCGATTTCCGAAACCTCAATAGAGCATCTGACAAAGATAACTATCCTGTCCCGCCCATGGAACAGATCCTTCAACAGGTATCTGGTTCCGAGAGGCTATCTTTATTAGATGGTTTCTCTGGATACAACCAAGTCCTAATGTCTCCGCCAGACCAACTGAAAACTACCTTCCATACCCCGTGGGGCACTTATGCTTATCGCAAAATGCCCTTTGGATTGATTAACGCCGGTGCTACCTTTCAGAGAGCAATGGACATTGCTTTTCGAGGCTTAATCAATCAGTCTGTCGTAGTTTACTTAGATGATGTGACTGTATTTTCAAAAAACAAAGACGATCATCTAACTCACTTACGAGCCGTCCTGCTGCGATGTCGTAAATACGGCATCTCCTTGAACCCCAAGAAGTCCATCTTCACAGTAGAACAGGGTAAACTTCTAGGATTCATTGTGTCTAGTGATGGGATGATTATTGACCCCGAAAGGACTCAAGTCATCGCCAAACTTCCCCCACCTACATCCAAGAAATCCATGCAGTCTTTCTTAGGCCAAATTAACTTTGTGAGAAGATTTGTCCCCAACTTCTCTGAAATGGTCAGACCCTTGCAAAACTTGATTAAGAAAGACACCCAATATCACTGGGGATCACCAGAAAACCAAGATTTTAATTCCATAAAGAAGGCCATAATAGACGCTCCGTCTCTCATGAGCCCTGACTTCTCTCAAGATTTTACACTCTATACTTTTGCCTCTGATCATTCCTATGCCGTCGTCTTAACTCAGAAGAATGCCGATAACAATGAAGTACCCATTGCCTTTATGAGCTCTGCTTTCAAAGGTGCTGAACTGAACTACCCAGCGATCGATCGGCAAGCCTACGTTGTTTTCAAAGCAGTAAAGCATTTCCGGTCCTATCTTTTGAAGTCAAGGACAAAAGTCATTGTCCCCTACCCTTCCATAAGGAACTTGTTAGTATAGAAGGAGTTAGGAGAGAAGAGAGCCAACTGGGTCACCTCCTTGCAGGAGTATGACTTAGAAATCACCCCAGCTCAGATCGTGAGAGGCCAAGGGTTATGTAAGTCGGTTGTTGATTCAGAAACTAGACAACAAGAAGATAGTGATAAGTCAAACCCAGGACAAGGCGATCAAAGCCTAATCTGTTGCACACAAAACCTTGTTAGTCCTTGGTATGACAAGATAAGATTATGTCTTGAACATGGATCAGCTCCCCGTCACCTTGACCCCGCTAAAAGAAGAGCGCTGAGACTGAAGTCTGCCTCCTTTCATCTAGTAAACGGTATATTGTTTCGTCAAAGTTTTGACAGCGTACTGATGCGTTGTCTTGAAAAGGACGAAGCAGAAAAAGTCTTGATTGAGTTGCATGCAGGAGAAGCTGATGGCCACTTCGGTGGTGACACCACTTCTCATAAGGTTCTAAGAGCCGGTTACTACTGGCCCACGCTTTTTATGGATGCCCATGCCTTATGTCGTAAATGTATCATCTATCAGAAAGCATCAGGGCGGTTATAAAAGCCAACCTTTCCCTTGCAACCCGTTTCAGTGGATTCTCCTTTCCAGCAATGGGGCCTCGATATCATAGGTCCTATTAACCCTCCATCCTCGCAACAACACAAGTATATTGTGACAGCCACAGACTACTTTACCCGATGGTCTGAAGCTACTGCGCTAAGAACTGTCAACACCAGCCAGGTAATTGCCTTCCTAAATTCGAATATCATAACTCGTTTCGGCATCCCTGATTGTCTGGTCTTTGATAACGCTTCATACTTTTCTTCTCTTGAGATGACCGAGTTCGCTTTGGATAAAGGAATTAAGTTGAAGTATTCTGCTAGTTACTACCCCCAGGGCAACGGCTTAGCTGAATCGAAAAATAAGACTTGATCAAAATAATCAAGAGAACTGTGTCTGAAAATCACAAGAATTGGCACAACGCACTGCTGAACGCACTATGGGCTGACAGGGTAACACCCAAAGCCACTATAGGTAACTCCCCCTTTTTTCTTGTTTATGGCAGAGAAGCTATTCTGCCACCTCACATTCTCCTTCCTTCACTTTAGTTGTCACAAAAAGTCCAAGAAGAAGATTGTCCCCCTTTAGAAATCCGCATTAACGCTTTGATGAAGCTAGAAGAGATAAGAGCCCAAGCTAACCGCAAGTTAGATCAACACCAAAAATTGATTAAAAGATGGTTCGATTCTAATTCTGCTTCTGATAGGAATTTTGAAGTAGGCAATCTCGTCTTGAAGTGGGATAAACTGCACGAGGGAAAGGGTGAGCATACCAAATTTCAAAACTTATGGCTTGGACCATTTTTAATTGCTGAAAAGTTGGGTCCTAGTTCTTTTCGATTGCAAAATCTCGAAGGGTAGCTTGACACCTATCCGGTGAATGGCCAAGCCCTGAAAAGTTACTTTGCATGATAACTACCCTTGTATATTATGTATATATTTTGTTTGCATTTTTTTTCGTTTGCTTTCTGTTTTGATTTCTGATTTGAATTGATCAGTTTTTTGTGTTTTTTGAAAAATACACATACTTGTATATTGAACTACTCATACAAAGACGATTAAAGATTTTCTTCGCTTAAATAAATTCTGAAAAATCTGTACAAACATCAATGATAGATTGTTGGAATCGATAATCTGTGTTGGAAAATTTTGTTGTTTGAAAGAAGTTTACTGATTTCAATCTCTGAGCAAAAGTTTGTCATGATCATCTATTATCTTTTTACGCTGTCCCATTTCCGTAAAGGAATGACTCAAAAATATGTCTCCTTGTCATAAGAAGTTGTTTTAAAAATAAAACATCTCTGGAACTGAATAAAGGATGGTGCTAAAAATCTTGATGAGGTCTGAAAAAATATGTTAAAATATTAAAATTTTCAGCGTCACCCCGCTCAACTATATCTACAAATGAAAAAACAAAATAAAATATGAATAAGAGCTGTGGGAAGTGTTTGTAAACCCGTCGGGATGCTGAACAGGTCCGCTGGCAGCGAGTAAATGAAAGCATGGCGCCAAGACAACTTCGTCGGGGTACTGAACAGGCCCGCTGGTAGCGAAGCAATGTCAGGTATAATGAAAAATTGTAAAAAAGAAAAGAAACCTCTTTAATGTCCTTTATTCTAGTACAGAACTTCTTGACAGGATACAGATATCAGAGTGGGTTAAATGGCAACCCGGTCGAGGCTATGGATTCCTGCTGGCAGCAGTGGCCATGCCAACAGTATCAAAGATTTTATCATTAATATCGTGACTTGTTGATCTTAAGACTATTATTAGTTTTCATCTTTTAAAACATCGCTGGAAAAGATGGTAAATGATGATGTTTGTACGATTTTGTGGTTGTTGTTTTGAGTTGAAATTTTCTTTGCTGTCCTAATCTGAATTTATTTCTTTTGACAGAGATAACTGCTTCTACCAGTGTGTCGCCATTGTTGGCAGCCAATTATATTTTTTCTATTTTCCTATAAGCTGCCTACACCTATGTCTTCTGAACTTCAAATCATCGTCGCATTTTTTAAATAGATGATGTTTTCATTTCTTGCGACACTTATAAATTGGTCTCCATTTAGTTTTCACGACTGTAAGCCTGAAAAATCCTCCATCGTTATTTGAACTGTCATGATCTTTGCATTGATATTTTGAATGGCACTTACCTTTGGTTTATCGTTAAGTGGCTAAAAGGATTTTTGAACTATGCCTATTTTGCCTATTCTTACTTTGATTGCGCAACTTGATTTTGTTAAACTTATGAGGCATTGAGCATATGGGTTTATACTTGATTCTATGAATTGCATAGGGGTCATGATTTATTTTGTTATTATATGATGTGAGCCTTATTCTTATAGCTCTTGGCTTGTCAATTCTATAATTACCGATTGTTACAATGTTTTATAAACCTTTGATTACACATTTGTGCAATAAGCGCGTGGTTAACATTTGGGTTTGATTTCACATTGAGTATTCATGGTTTGAAGTATTATAATGGCGCATTGATATATCATCCACCGTTTAATTCTTTGGTTGAACAAATGATATGGTTTTGAGCTATGTTATGATTGATTGAACAGAGGATTAATTGGCAGTTGTACTTTGCCATTATTATTATGCATGGCGGTGAATAATTCCACCACCCTCACATGCGCACATTAATGGTTCCCCTTTGATCATTCGTAGCTGTTAGCCCAAATGAATCTGCTCCTGTGTGTTGTTGAATGTGACCCAAACCCTTACCGTGTGCTCGCACCATGGCTCTAGTCGTGAGGGATGAACCAAATGGCATCCAGGCTCTGTTGATGTTCGACAGTGCCCGCAGTGACCTTGAGGACAGTGGGTGGTTCCTGTTCATACAAAAGTTTGATGGTTTCAACCTTTGCGTGGCTAGGAAATTCGCCATGACCTTTGATGGCTGTCGAGCAAAGGTCGGCCATGTTCAATTGAAAATTGACGAGTAGTTTATCAGTCTTTCTACGGGTTTGCCTGCCACTGGACAACGATGGTCCAAGAATTGCAAAGTGGAAGAGGTCCCTTGGACACTGCTCTTCCAGTCATGTAAGGTTAGCTCCTGTGACAAAGGTTTTCCCGTGACCATGCTGAAACAACGTTGGAATGATTTATTGATGATTATCAAACAGTTTATCACCTGCGAGGGTCGGTATGGGTTTGTTTTCTTACATCACCTTCGTTTTCTTATGGTTTTTATGGGTTATCAACTCAATATGCCCTTTTATCTGCATAGAAGCTTGTTTAAAATGTCCAAGAAGTACAAAAAGAACCAGGCTGATAGTAGCCTTTTTCATTATGGGCTGGTTAAGATTATTGTGGTCTGTCATTTGGGATTACGCAGAGATTGTTGGAGCAATTTCCTTGCTCGGAATGATTTTGAAGATTCGAACCCTCCACAGGTTGACAAACCTGTGGTGAGCGAAGACAAGACTGTACCCCCGGTACCCTACAACATTTTGTTACCTAAACCCTTACCCGACTCACATATCAACCTACACCATACTGTGACCAAGGATGTCGAGACTGTTAAACCTGTGGGCAAGAAGCTTAAAGCCAAACCCACTACAAACTCCAAAGGAAAAAAGAATGCCCATTTAATTTCTCGAATGGCAAGGAACAATCCAAAACCTCCTGTCAACCCTAAACCTATCGTGTTAAGTGAAGACTTCGACTCGGAAGTGGAGCGTTTTTTGGCTAATGAATTATCCTTATTCGGAAGGTTTGTATGCTGAACCCTCGTGTGACTTTGTGACAAACTTACCCCCCTACCTACAGAGCGACCCTAACTACCTAGGCATCAAGCTGCCTTGTGAAGCCCCCGGTCATTCACTCAAACCCTCTCCTGCTCTGTCTCAATCTACGGCTCCACCCTGTGATCAATGTAGCTCGTGGTTAGAGAGGTATTATCTTGATGTGCCAATGCTACAGTCGAGAATTCACTCTTTGGAGGACCAAGTTGCACATCTTACCAGTCAAAAGGCGGAGTTACTAGCCACTGATAAGAAACAGAGGATGACAAGCTCTATTTTGTTTAAAAATGTGGAATCTGCTACAACGGTCGTGAATTCTAGGTTGGCATAGTTTGAGCAGCCTCACTGGTAGGTTCTATCACTTGTTTATATAACGAATTCGATTTTTTTTTGAATAAGCTCTGATTACAACTTGGATTTGCTCTGTCACATTATATGCATTATGTACATAGTTTTGTTTTGATTAATGGAATTTTGTTTTCCCAGTTTAGCTTCGATTAGATTTTCTTCGATTCGATTGATCATGGTATGGATTTGATTGGTTTGATTTAGCTTAAATTGGATACTTTGTTGTCAATTGAAGTCGTTTGTATCTATTATAGACGCAAGCTGTTTCTCATATTTCAATTGTGAACACAATCAAGTTTCGATTCGAATTGGTTATAATGTATACGATATGATTGGCAATAGTGGTTAACTATTACAATTTTATGTTCCATATGATTTTCGACCAATTCGAATACAAGTCAATATGTTTCTGTTAATATGCACCCAAATCGTGAATAGATACGATTCATAACAGTTATACCCAGCCCGTTGATTCGCATTGGTTTACTCCACCATGTTATCAGTTGGATTCATATTGCAATGAATATGATGTTTAAATTTGATTTGAGGAACGAAAGTAACTATATCCAGGTTCACAATTTATTTCTATAATTAAATTCAGTCGTGATTTGTTTGATCATTTGCCCAGTTTATAAGTATCACTTCTGTTGATTCTATTAAGATTGCGATCATGATCTTGTCTGTTGACTGTGCAAGGATCAATTACAAATTTGATTGGGTCGATGTTGTTGAGTATGATTTCGTTACACATAATCGAAACAGTTTTTCCATCTATGCATTCGATTGTACGATATGAATTCTTGTTATATCATTATAGCTGTGTTGGATTAGATTGTATCGATTCCGATTGGCTATGGAACAGTCTTGTTACTGTTTGACCCGATTTTATGGTAACAGTGAAACAGAGTATTCTTACCCCTGTTTTCGATTGAATCACTTTTTGTCTAAATGTTGAATGATAAAATCAATTAAATCTTGAGTGATTCGTTTTAAATGATTATTGGAATATAAATTGATTTTAATTCTTTTAAAAAAGGGATTCGATTTGGTTTCGATTCTGGTCCTGTATGCTATTTTAGACTAGCTAAAAAATCAGATGATTCTGTAGCTATGTCTGTAGGATCAATTTTTTATTGTTTTATTAATAAAAATGGCAGTGGATTTGATGAGCAGTTAGGAGATATTTGAGATATTTTACTTGCATTTTGATTTCCTAGTTTAGTTGATTTTGGGAATATCTTCCAGATTATGTAAACAGTTTGATGTTATCCATAGGGAAGTTTTTACCCTGTGGAGAGACTTATAAATACCTATCATTTTTGTAATAATAATCATCCTCATTCGTGGGAGAACAAGGATATGGAATTTTAATACAAACTGAGGCAGAATTTGATTTTTTGTTACAGCTTTAGCTTCTCATGATATCAATATTTTGTTTCATGTTATGTATATCAATTTGTATTTGGTTAACGACTACTTTAGCTATCATTAATATTTTGCAAATGATATAATTCAATCACTATTATCCATATCTGATTTCTTCTAGCATTTGAAAGACATAGCAATTTCTTGATTCCATTTGTGAATGGTAGATTTCTCTTCTTTATAAGTTGAATTATTAAGTATAAGTTTTTGCATAACAGGTTTCCCTTATTGCAGAAATTTATAAATCTCATAATTGTTATGATCTTTTATGTCTTGTTTGTCCTATAAACCAACTCAAAGAGCAGCACAACCTATAGTTTACGAAAAGCTTCTGGACCAACCGGTGCGAGTTTACTTCCTCCGACCAGCTTCGAAGTCATCACACACAGGACAAACTTGGAGCATTTCCAGGTCAGTTTTTCATTTATTTGTTTAGTATATTTGTTAGTATTTTCAGTTAGATATATATGTTTATTATATTAGATTTTTTAATTTCAGTAAGTTTTATTTCTTTTTCATAAAATCAAAAAATCAATAAAAAACATACTTCGTTGTCTTAGGGCAGAATATAATGAGTTTTGCAGGTTTTAATTAAATCTGTAGGTTGTTTATACTGTACATTTTGTGAATAAGTAATATTGCAGCTAGTAATTAGATAGTTGATTTGACTTATTATAATATTAATTAGTATATAGAATAGTTAGTACTTTAGTTTAGTTTTATTTTAATTTGTTTAGTTAGTTTATTTTGTTTTATTTATAGTTTTATTTAGATTAGTTTGTTTTATTTATTGTTAGCTAGTTTAGTTTAGTTTTAGTTAGATTAGTTAGTTTAGATTAGTTTTCTCTTTGGTTCTCTTAAAGACCTTAGAGCGTCCAACGGAGCCGCTAAACCCGTCAGGGTGGTTCATTCCAAACGGCTTGGGTTATTAGACAACCCCGGACCGGCTCCACTCTCTCAGTTGACGGACGGTCATTTTCGCCCGTCAACACCTTTGGACATAGGAATTTCAAGAAGCATTGGATACCCTAAAGAATAAGTTGGTCACCGCGTTGATATTTGTTTTCCTCGATTGGTTCAATAATTTGCATGTTCGTGTGGACGCATCCTCCATTTTCCTAGGAGCAGTCCTCCTGGAACCTAGCGAGGGGAATATTGATCATGCAATTTACGTATCCAACATCAATCTTTCCAATTATGAGAAGAATTATGCAATGACTAAAAACGAGGGCCTGGCTATGGTGTATGCCTTGTAGAAATTTCGACACTATTTGCTTGGAACTCCCTTCAAATTATTTAATGACCATTCGACACTCAAATATTTGGTCAACAAGATAGTGTTGGGGGGGAGAGTATGCCTATGGATATTTCTCTTCCAAGATTTTGAATTTGAAGTGGTTTTCAAATTGGGAAAATATAATGTAGGACTAGAACATTTGTCGAGGATTGAGTCTCGAGAGGCAGGTCGTAGCCTAGACGATGACCTTCTAGATGTGCAACTCTTATGAGTAGAAGTGATTCCCAATCAATTGGATGAGATCGCTAAATTTCTCACCACAGGATAAGCATCGAATAAG
>JZKD02S1016773.1:0-13458 GCA_000966675.3 Picea glauca | reverse complement strand
ACAAAGTTAAGGAAAACCTTGCCCTTTTGGGACAAGGACTTTCCACAAAACAAGATATAGATTTGAGATAATATTGACCTATCTAAGACAATGTATGCTAGCTGAAAAGTGAGATTGATGTATAGCAAATAATAGAGCAATGGCAATAATCAAGATGGCTGAAGTATGTGAAGCCTCAAGAGACCCTTCCCTTCTAGAAGGTCTTCTCAATGAAATCTTGAAAGCTAACCTGCAATCCTCCTTCAAGATCAAGCATATACTAGATAGAATGTTAATGCAATAAACATAAACGACACTTCAATTTAAGTTATGCATCAAGATTCATAGGATAAAAGGGCATACGCACCATCTAACCTACCCAAATAACACTTTATTCAAGATTTAATATAGCATGATTCATAAAAGAAAACACAACAAAGTTACCTCCATATGCATAAGAGAAGCAAGCATACACATTACCCTTCTTGTTGTCCTCCAAAGCTTCTTGAATTTTATTACCAAAAGAAGTAGATCTTGGAGAGGAATAGTCCAAAACCTAAGAGCTAGAATGAAATGAGAGTGAATGAGATGAGAGAGAGAGAGAGCTGTAAATCAAGTAGCATAACAATAGCTCAAGATATGGTAGGTTGGAAGAGAGAAAAGGGATCTATTTATACTTGGAGAGACAAACCTACCCCTCTTGGATCTAAGCCAAGTGTCCACCACCAAGCAATAGAGTAGATCTCTAGGCGAGGGCGCACTTCCTAGGGTTTGCACAATAGATCTAGGGTGTAGAAAAATAGAAGAATTATTTAGATAGATCTAATGGCATGTAGGAGATGTGGGATTTGTGCCATGGAAGGTGAAAAGGTTCAAATAATTTTTTAATAATTATTTGTTGGAGTTTTTAGATGAGGGAGGGCGCACCTCTTGGGATGAGGAGAAGAGATGAGGAGCTCGGAATAGGTGTGAGGTGTTGGGATCACACAAGGGTGAGGGAAAGGCATGGGATCTGTGCCAAAGAAAGGTGAAGAGTCATCTCTCAACAAAAAACGTAACTTTTATTGGGGAGAGGAAAAGGAGGGCGTAACTCTCTTGGAGAGCGCTCCTCTTGGTCAAAATTCAACCCAAACTCAAGTATGGGTGAGGTGGAGTGATAAGGATCACTACTAGGGATTAAANCAATAGAGTATATCTCTAGGCTAGGGCACACTTCCTAGGGCTTGCACAATAGATCTAGGGTGTAGAAAAATGGAAGAATTAAGTAGATGGATCTAATGGCATGTAGGAGGTGTGGGATTTGTGCCATGGAAGGTGAAAATGTTCAAATAATTTTTTATTAATTATTTGTTGGAGTTTCTAGATGAGGGAGGGCGCACCACTTTTGGAGGGCGCACCTCTTGGGATGAGGAGAAGAGATGAGGGGCTAGGAAGAGGTGTGAAGTGTTGGGATTACACAATGAGTGAGGGAAAGGCATGGGATCCATGCCAAGGCAAGGTGAACAGTCATCTCCAAATAAAAAACGTAACTTTTATTGGAGAGAGGAAAAGCAGGGCATAACTCTCTTGGAGAGCGCTCCCCTTGGTCAAAATTCAACCCAAACTCAAGTATGGGTGAGGTGGAGTGATAAGGACCACTACTAGGGATTAAAATAAGGCTAAATAAAGTGAAAAGTAAGGAGAGGGGCCCACACCAAAGTCACAATTAAATTAAAAAGTGAAAAACGTCAATCCCCCTAGGGGGGCGCAACTTTTGAGTGTCGGGGTTGGAAAAGGGGTTAGATAAGGTTGAAAAGGATTGGGAGGCTAAGGTTATGCTTAGGGGGTCTCTCTCTAACCATCATTTCAACATTTCACATCATCTAACTCATTATTACAATTTTCACATTTTGCCATGTTTAGACTTTAACAATTAAAATTGTTGTTATAGACTCACTGACACTCTAGGTGGACTAACCCATGGCTAAAGTTGTCCGACCGAGCTGAAACTTGGTCCAAGGATGTAGGAGGTGCTATTCCATTTATTTTGAGCATAAATACCCCTATCAAAAGTCCAAGGATCCAATTTTTACAATTATTGTTCAAAAACAATTAATTAATTAAATAATTAAACCTCCAAACTTAGAGAAATTTAATTAAAAATTAATTAATTAAAAAAAAAACTAACCTAGACTCGACGGAATTCTGCGAAACTTTCTATGATGTCTTGCATGGTCATTTACAATGAATTCCCTATATAGTTACCAAAACATAAGCCCACTGCAACGTCGTTCACCACTTTGGAGGACATATGTAATGTGCGAGGGAAAAACTCAAGGGAAATCATTAAGGCTGGAAGGCCCAATGATAACCTGAGGATAAAAAACCCTCGATGAAAGGAAATCTCCCAGTGAACCGATGCCAAGGTAACTGACCTAGACATGACTCATGTAGACCTATTACATTATTAACCCACGCAGGGGTGCAGAAATTCCAATTACAAAAATAAGTGCTGGGCCAAACATAGCCCTGTAGAACCAAAGATCTTCAATAATACTGCATCTGATGATACATCTCTTCATGGCACATGAGTTGACCACCAGTGCTAAATGGGCGGTCAACATCTGGCTCCACATGGGGATGTGTGTTCGATCTTCTCACTTCGAGACGGAGAGCATACGAGAATCCAACACCTACAAAACAGAGTGCTTACTATAGTGCACACCGAAAATTAACATTAGAATACATTTATACAAAATAAAATCAATGAATGCTATACAACATTTACAAAATGAAATAACTAAAGTACAACATCATAATTTACAACAAATGAAATCTATAGTATAGAAAAAATTTCTAAGTACATATTTGCATAAAGAATGAAATAATACAAAACTTAAAATACAAGGAGAAAGGTTAGAGATACATTACAGAGGGTGTCCATTCAGACACCACGTTTCCCCATCATCTGTAAAACAGTTTGAGCTGCTTCCCATTCCTCAGAATGATGATGGGCTCACCATCCAAATGGCTGAGATGAAAAGAATTCGGCCCTTTTATTTCTCTGATCAAGTATGGCCCTAGCCATAAGCTATCAAACTTGTCGTGCTTTCCCGGTTTCTCTCTTCCTTTATCCCATAATAAAACAGTATCACCCACAATGAATTCCCTGTGTCTGGTTGACCTGTCAAAAGCTTTCTTAACTTTAATCTGATTCCTGCAATTCTGATCATAAGCCCCTCGTCTGATTTCATTTAACTCAATGATCTGATTGACCCTATTCTGAACTGCATCCTGCTTTGTAGAAGTGTCCTCAACTGACCCATAAGTAGGAAGTCTAAGATGCACTGACAACCTAGCCTCCAATCCATATACTAGCTCAAACAGACTCTTTCCAGTAATTGCTTTCTTTGTTATTATGTCGGCCCATAATGCATGCTTAATTTTACTATCCCAAGACTTCTTATTTTCACCAACTATTTTCTTTACAATGGTCATTAAGTTTTTATTACTTGATTTTTCTTGACCATTCCCCCAGGGATAATAATATGATGCATGTGATAAGATAATACAATATTTGAAACAAAATGTTGACATTTCGGCTGAACAAAAGGCCTTGGCATTATCTGTGACTATCTTTGATGGGACCCCAAATCAAGTTATAATTTTGTCTTCAAGAAAATCCATCACCACCTTTTCATTTGCATTCTTCGTAGGGATGGCTTCAACCCATTTAGTGAAGTAATCTGTGGTTGTAAGAACCCAAGAGAACCCATTACTTGAATTATTATTAAACTTCCCGATGAAGTCCAAACCCCACTGTTGAAAAGGTGCTTCAACCACCACTGGTTGCAAAGGGAGTGCTGCTAACTTCTGCTTTCCTATGAAAAGATGACACGGCTCACATTTACGAACAAGCTGATATACATCTGAAAATATAGTGGGCCAGTAATATCCTGCTCTAAGGATTTTGTGGGTAGTAGTTTTAGCAGCAAAGTGTCCTCCACAAAACCCCCCATGGAATTCATTCATTAGTTCCTTTGACTCAACGTCATCCACACATCTAAGGATGATCCCATCAGGATTTCTCCATCCTAAACTGTCTCTAGTAAGGACATACTTAGAATATTTCAACCTCAAAGCTCTTTTCTTGTGTCCTACTAGATGCCTTGGACAAGTTAGATTCTTAAGATAGAAAATTATGTCTGTGTACCAATCCACTTGTTCAAGTTTCAATAAGTTAGGATGCCATTATTCATTACTGATTTGGTTAACCATATCCAAGGCTTGCTCATTACTTTCTGTCAACATTTTTGCCAAGCCTTGACCCTTGATTAATTTAGTTGGTTTAATCTCCAAATCATATTCTTGGATTTTAGCAATCCATCTACCCCTTGAGCCCAATCCTTCCACTTGAGATAACACATCTTTAACCACAGAATTAGGAACAAAACCAATCACCTTGGAATATCCAATGAAGACTCTGAAATGTTTGAGTGATTTGACTAAGGCATATGCTTGTTTCTCAAACATGGGATATTTCAATTCTGAATTCTGCAAGGCCCGACTCATATATGCAATAGGCTGATCATGGCCTTGATCATTTTTCTGAAGCAAGACACCAACAATTGTGTCTTCAGAGGAAAAACAGAAGATCTGAAAGTATTTCTCATAATCTGGACTGATAAGAACTGGAGCTTCACATATGACCGTCTTTATCTATTCAAAAGCTTGTTTACTTTCATCATTCCATTCAAATTTTACATCCTTCTTAAGTAGTTTATAGATAGGTTTCATAATCTCAGCATAGTTAGGAATGAACCTATGGACAAAATTAGTTTGTCCTAAGAAGGATTGAAGAAGTTTCTTTGTCGTTGGCAAAGACACTTTACCAATGGCTTCCACCCTTTTAGGGTCTATTTTTACTCCTTCCTTAGTTATGATGTGGCCCAATAATTTTCCTTCAGTCACCCCAAAGACTGACTTAGCAGGATTCAAAGAGATTCCAAACTCTTGACATCTATCCAAAACTTGCCTAAGGTGGAAAATATGAGTCTTACCATCCTTGAAAAAAACTGTAAGATCATCTTGATATATTTCAATTAATTTCTGAATCAATCCCCTGAAGGCATTATCCATAGCCCTTTGAAAAGTAGCTCCAACATTTGATAAACCAAATGGCATTTAAGATATTCAAAAGTACCCCATGGAGTAGTAAAAGTAGTTTTATGCCTATCTTCTTCCTTTAATCTAATCTGATTATAACCTGAGAATCCGTCAAGCATGGAAATCATTTTTGATCCTGTAACCCTTTGAAGTATAGTTTCCATCTTGGGAAGGGGATAGTTGTCTTTTGTACAAGCAGTGTTTAAGTTCCTAAAGTCAATGCAGGTACGAATTTTCCCATTCTTCTTCCGGACAACAACCAAGTTTGAACACCAAGAAGAATGTCTAGTCTGTTGAATAATACCTGCATCAAGCATTTTCTTTAACTCCTGTTGAACTAGAGGAGCTAACTTTGGGTTTAATTGTCTTAACTTATGTCTAAAGGGCCTAGTATCTTCCTTAAGAGGAATTACATGCTGAATCACATCCTCCCTATAGACCTTGAGTTCGTCATATCCAAAGGCTAAGACATCCCTATATTCCTTTAATAATTTAACAATTTCATTCCTTTCATCTATAGGGGTAGTCTTGCCTACCTTTATTAATCTGGGTTCTTCATGAGTTCCAATATTTACTTCAAGGTAATCCCATAATTTTTTCTCCGTTTCTTTCTTCTTCTTGTGACCATCCTGCCTATCAAAATCCTTTCTTAAGAAACCACTTTTCTAGGTGGTGCCTTTACCTCATCATTATCTCCTATATAATTATTATCTTCTTCTTTCATACTTATGTCTAAGTTTGAAAACTCATGAATGTGAAGTAAAAATTTAACCATTTGTTTGTCATCATCAAACACCTACCAATGATCCATGTTATTCAGAACGGAGGGCCTGAAGATAACCTCTACTAAAATATTTTCATCAATTAAGCTGTCTGGAAGCTGAAGTGTAGAAGCTGCTACTGCAAGTTCATCGGCTTTTGCATTCTGTTCTCTAGGAATTGCAATCAAGTCTATAGCATTTAAGTCTTCTATAAGGTTCCAAATTGCATTCCTATACCCTTTTAATCTTTCAAACTTGCAAGAAAACTTATTCTTTAACTGTTGTATTACCAAGTCTGAATCACCTTTGATATTTAGACACTTGATTCCTTTATCTTTGCAAATCTCTAAACCAAGGATTAAAGCCTCATACTCAGCCACATTATTAGTTGCATCAAACTCCAATCTAAAAGAAAACTTCAAAATTTCACCACTTGGAGATTGAAGCACAATTCCGGCACCCTTTCCAGTTCTATAAAAGCACCAATATCAAAGTTCATATACCAAACCTTGTCTAATTCACAATCTTTAGCTATTTCTTGTAAAGGAACAATGGAGTTAGACAAGATGGCATAGTTACCAAGACCTTCATCAGTCCAGTTTAATTCATTTTGGGGATTCTTGGGATCCTCAATATGATACTTTATGTACCCTTCCCTATTCAATTTAAAAGTACCTCCATCGGGAGTAGGGATAGTAGCATAAGATAAGTCCATTTGTAGACTACCACGCAAGTCTGAAGCTATTTTTCTATTTAATAACATTCCCCATACATCTGACACATCAATCACAACAATATCCATTTCAATCATAATGTTCGGAAAAACTGCTAAGTAGACTTGCAAACCTTTAATCAATCCATGCACTTCTATAATCTAAATGTCCAAGGCACAAATGTTATGGTAAGGTCTATATATTCTTAAGTTCAACTATTCCGTCACCTTCTTAGTAATAACATTTGAAGTAGCTCCTAAATCAAGCATGCAATTGCGTAAAACTTTATCATTCACAAGTAATGAAAGGTAGAAAGGTAAGTTCTTCTCATTCTTCCTATCCCAATTATGCAAGATAACTGGTGCATCCTGGTAGGCTGAGGCTACTTCTTTTTCAACAAAATTCACAGGTGGCTCATCAATGGCTTTAAGAAACTTCTCCTTTTGTGAAGGAATCTTAATGAGCTTTGATACTGGCACCAACATCCTTACACTATTCAACCATCCACCTAAGTATATATTCAAATCTGCATTAACTGGCACCTTAGACTTAGGAGGAGATACCTTAGGAGGATTGGCTTGACCTTTTTCTTGACTTTTATTTTCCTTTCTATTTCATGTAATGCCTCTAAAATGAACCATTTATGCAACTTGATGAGGGGTGGGCTTGGGCCCATACTTTTCTGTAGCTTTATCAACAACTCCACTCATAAAGTTTTTTTTGACAAGAACGGTTATGTTGCATTAATCGGCTTTCTGGCAAGCCAGAATCAGAAAGTTACATATCTGAAGAAGGTTGGTGACCTCTAACAGTGTTGCCAACCTTCTTGTGAATGTCTTGGGAAACCAATCCCATCTGCTTCTTGAGCTAATTCGAGAAAATGACAAAAATTGCATACATGAGTAAATTCTCACAAATTGTGAGCATAGTAGAAGACAAAAGCAAAGCATTAAACCGAGGGCGATGAAGATTTCCCCTTAAAGTAGGGATCCATATTTTTCTGAGAACCTAAAGAAATGTTGGAGGCCGCCTCCTTTTCTCTGCGTGCTTTGTTGGTCCTTCGCCCTCGGGTAAGGGGTGGAGACGGAACTGATTTGTCTTCAGGTTCAGAAGTTTCCACAAAGCCTCTAGAGGGGACTGAAACAACCAGACCTCCAGAGGCAGAAGGTTCCGAAACTGAAGCTCGAGTTTCTTTTGCTGCCATTGATTCTGGGGGGGTGGAATCCGGAAGGCTTTCATCTGCCAGGGGATCTTCCTTAGCTATTGTTGCTTCTTGATCTAGGGCTTCATCATCCTTCAACGCATCAAAGCTGTTTTTGTTTTCTAGAGTTGCCTTTGCCGTTTGAGTGGCCTTCGGGGCCTGGGCTAGCGGATCCTTTCACCTTGGTTGCCTTCGTCGGTTAGTTACTGGCTGAAAATAATCTTCTTTGACTGGTCCCAGCTCCTCAGAGGCTTTGGGGCAGCTTTTTGCGAAATGACCGTAAGCATGGCACCAGAGGCACTTAAAAGGAATCTGCTCGTAGTCCAGCTCTTGGATATGACACCATTCCCCCAGGGAGAGCTTAATGGTGTCCGGAAGTCCTTTCTCGAGGTTAACCTCAACACAAATACGAGCGCAGGTAAACTGATCTCCCTTCGGCTCCGCCCTATCCAGGAAATGCCCAAGCTTATTTCCAATGTCCTCCAGAGAACTTATCCCCCAGAGATGCAAGGGAAGATGAGGCAGCCTAACCCAAACAGGGGCTGTTGTGATATCAGCTCCGGGATTGAATTCAAGAGTCCAAAGGGCTAAGAACAACCCTCTCGACCCCATGAAATAGGGTCCAGATCTGAAAACTAGATCACGGTCCTCTTTCCTTGTGAACCTGAAGACAAAAAAAACCCTGCCTACTGCGCACAGAGAAACGTTTCCCTGTATCGGCATCTTCCAATGATCATCCATCCATGCCTCCACCGTTTTGGGGCTTGGCCATAACCCCGTAAACTTTTCGATGAGGGCATTTTCTACTAGAAGGAGGACAAACTTGCAAGGGTCCTCTAGAGATAGCTCCAGAGAAGGGATCTCCTCTAGCTTCTTAACAAACTTAGACGAGAGAGAAGGCTTGGATTTATGTCCTGCTGAGCGGACTAGCGTTTTGAAAGCTTCCAAAGGATCTTCTTCCAACTCGGCGATCGGATATGGGGCCATCGTAGTGGGCGGCGACCCCCAGCAAGCAAGTCGGATTAAATCGCAGAGGCCACTTCTCCAAAATGCATGCCAATCAAATGCAGGCGAGAGGGATGCTCTGATACGTCGATCCGCGGCCCTGTATGAACCCTGGTCAGCTGCTACAGTCGAAGACGCGCCCCTGCAATCAAACACCATAGCGGAGGCGGCTAGGGTTTAGGCCCTAGCCGCATTGATCTTCCGTCTCGCTTCATCCACACCACAATTTTTTCGATGACTAAAAAACAACTCCACTCATAAAGTTACCATAGGTCCCATAATCAATAACATCCAAATAATCATTGTTACCACCATAATACTTGTTATTACACATATTTACTTGTTCATTTCCTTGGTCTTCATGTTCATTATTGCACTCTTCAAGGAAAACAAGGCAAGTGGACTCCTCATGAAACTCACCACAAGGTCTACAATAAGGCATAGGACAATGATCCACTAAGTTGGTGGTTTCAAGAGGATTAGGTGATCGTTGATCATTCTGAGGAGGTCGTCTCAACCACTTATCATTTGGCCGATTCTGTTGTCTAGTATTTCCTTGAGACCTCTCTACTTGGATCAACCTATTCTGCAAAGCATTAATTTGGTTGTCATGCTTCATGTCCAACTGCTTAATTAATTCAGTCAATTCTTTAATTCCATCATTAGATGATGTCTGACCCTCATCCATATTCTTCTTTTCTTCATTAAATTTTGAAGAGGAACCTCTATTAAAACCAGGAATGTTGGACTTCCTAGCTTCAAGCATGTTCTTTTCAATCCTTTCTGCCGTTTCTTGTGCTTCCGACAAAGTCTGAGGATCCTTATCCCTCAAGGCATACCTCATCTCTCCTTCAAAGGACTCAATATAATAAATTAATATTGCAGCAGCAAGAGGTTTGAAATCTTGATGAAGATTCTTCACCACATTACTAAACTTTTCATTAAACTCTACCACTGTTTTATTTTCCTTTTTATGGCTGGTGGTGAGTGCACCCAACTAAAAATGATGTTCTTTCTGATCACCCCATCTCTTTCTAAATTCATCAATAAGTGAGTTGAGGGTGTTAAATTTGTTGGTAGGGAAATCTTCAAACCAATCAGCAACATTCCCCTCCAAAGAATACACAAACAAGGTCATCTTCACATCTTCCTCACTGTAGCCTCTAGAATACTTATCAATACACCGAAGAAAGCATGTGATGTGGGCCTGCGCACTAACAACATTATTCCATGGAAGATAAGCAATTTGTCAATGGCTTTCTCGGGAATATCGCGAGGAGCACCTTGGATTGCTACAAAGTTCAAGGGTCTCAAAAAGGTGGCCATTAGTACGTTAGTGTTATTAGTTGGATTTACAGTTGGTTGATTATTAATTTGGAACCAGTATTGGATATCGTTGAGTGCTTCCTCCCTAAGACTTTCAAGTAAACTCCTATCTCTCCTCTTGTAAACTTGTTCAGGCTTAGGAAAAGAGTAAAGCACTCCCCGAAGGTTTCTCCTAGTAGTGTACTTGCAATATTTTTTCAATGGAGTCGCCACTTAAATCAAAATCAAACAAAGCTAACCAATCTCAAGTTCAAAGAATTTTAAGGCCTAAAAGATTTTACAATTAGTTCTTAAAAGTTAAGTTAAGTCATAAAAACCAAGGATGAATAACTCAATCCCCGACAACGGCGCCAAAGATGTTGCCGTCCTTATACACACTTGCAAACGTGAGCTTGAGTTCGGCTCACATAGTGTGTTCTTGAAGGCACAATGCCTAGGTTCACAGCCCATGCTGTCACTTTGACTGGAACCTCTTCTGTATAGGCTTACTCCTAAGGAAGCCAAAGGGAGTAGACCTTAGTTACTAGATGAATTAAGTTAGATTCTAGGAATTAATTTTAATTTCTTAAGGTTAGAGGGGATTCTAATCCTAAGATGCTAAGGAAACCATGCAATATGCAAGGGTTAGCATGAAAAGAAAAGCCCTTCCCTAGGTCAACTAAGACTAGTGCCTATAAATTGGGCAAGGGGTCAACTATGTTTCAAGGTGGTTAATTACAAAAGAATTAGAAGTTACAAATTTACAATAAAGAATAACTCAATGAAAGAATATCATATACATTCATTTACAATCTTTACAAAAAGAATGATATATCACAATTACAATCTAACCAAGTATGTTTAATGTCTGTAGGATAAAGAAGACTTGAGCATCAATCACATCATCATTTATACTATATCATCAACATGTTACTTCATCAACAAGATTATAAAGATTAAGCACAATTACTATGAAGAAATGAGGACAATCTACACTCTTTGCTATCAACCCCCCCAAATATTATTAGATGTGGCCAAGGAATTAATAGTTAGGCTTTTCTTAAGGATTTTAAGTTTATTTGGCTTTCACCAAAGCCTCCTCCTCCTGTTTCCAAATAACTGTCGGGTGCTCAAGATAGTAAGACAACAAGACTCACCCTAGCTTCCACGGTTAGCCCTGACAGCAAGAGTACTTCCCGGAGAGGACACCCACCTGGAGCGCCACGAGACAGTCCCCTGCCACTACCCTCCGTTGTTTTTCTCAAACCCGTTTTAGATGGTGGAGATGGTGGTCTAAGGTACCATAAAATAGTCTATTAAGTATATATGATAGTTAGGTAGACTTTTAGGTGATTACAAGAGTGTTTTGAGAGTTTTAAGGTACTTAAAAAGTGCAAAATAATGAGATGGCCGAAACTGAAAATGCTCAGAAATTTGTTGTTAAAGCTTAAACCATAAAGTACATCAACACATAAGAAGGAAATGAGATACAAGGCTTAAAGAGATAGATACATTTAGATCACATGCACATCACATTAGTAGATTAGATACCATAGATTCAATGGCAAGATCAACTTGCCTTATAAGATGAAAATAAAACTTAATGTGTTTGCCAAGTTAAACCATTCAAGATAACTCAAGCCCAAGACGTGGCTATTAAGAGATGTTTAAGAAATAAACATAATAACCACTTATTAATTAAGCATCATGAGAGATATTAAACATATGATTAAGATATGTGCTTAAAATAAATAAAAAGCTTGAATGAAAATAAGCTAACTAAGCAAGATCAAAACAATTATTAAGTGTGTTGCCCAATGGGCTTAAGAGATGTGAGATTTGATCTAAAGCATAAACATGAAGAGCATAAATCCACTTAGATCAATCACATGACATGAGAAAATAATGATTAACACTTATCCTTACCTCTTTGGGGGTTTCTCACCCAACTAGGTAGGTTATTAGTTATTTATCTTGTCTTAGTTTGTTAGAGTTTTATTAGATCTTATGATTAGGATAACTTAACAAGAGATATGAGCAAGAGAGAATGAATAACAAACCTAAAAAAAAATTAGATCTACAAGCAATCAAACACCACCCACGTGGGGTTGAGAAGGTGCCCACACCTTCTAAACCTCACGGCCAAGCTAGGAGAAAAACTCAACAAAAACTGAAATACAAGCTAGATCTACCCACGTCCTANTGCAGAAAAATACTTACAAATCATCAAGAAAATAGCATGCAAACCCTAGTTGTAAACCTTCCTTCAAGAAAAACACCATAAATTGTCAAAAATCTCCTCTCCAAACAAGTGTGCCTCCCTCAAAATAGCCAATAACCCTAATAGGGCGCAAAAATCAGACCTCACTAGGAGAGTGAATGATGTGTTATGTTCAAATGAGGGAAAAACATCCTCAATATATAGTGTATCATGACCTTTAATTAAAATTAAGTCGTTAAAAATAGCCGAGAAGGCTACAAACCAAAATCATATTGTTTTTACATTAACTGCTAAGTAAAAGACATAAATGAGCAAAAAGTGAGACGTTAAGCCCCTCTGAGGGAGACGTTAGGCCCTTTTGGGGCTAGTCCAGCATCCGGAAGTCAAACATTAGCCCTTCTCGCGCTCCTCCAAGCTGCCACACATGCCAGTCGTCCTGTCAAGCTGCTACACGCTCAAGGAGACGTCAAGACATCTTGGGTGACGTCTTGGTCATCAAAAGGAAAACGTTCCATCTGAAGTGGGTCAACCCCCCTAGGCTGGGCTCAACCAAAGTGTCCTGGGTGGAATGCCCTTCTTCTTCTCATGTGCAAAGGCTCATCCAATCGTTGTCCTGTCTCTGCCCCTGATGGGGTCCCAGCAACCATCTGATGGGCTCTTCAGCCCCATGGAGGTCCGAACTAATCATCTCCCCATGTGCACCGGTCCAACTGGTACCTGTCCGTCGGGCGTGGTCCTGCACATCAAAAACTTTGCCCTCCATGGGCTCATTAGTCACAGGGATCATAGCAATGTCAATCACATTTCATCATTAATTTTATCAAATATATGCATAAAACCCCTGATATATCATTCAATAGCTCAAAGATATTACAATGACCTACTATAGAAAGCCGAAGAAAAAGACAAAATACCCTATTGGGCCAGCATCCATAAGAAAAGGAAAGTCTCCAGAGGATATCATCCAAGCCATGTAACACGAGGTGATGTGGTCAAGGGATGTCCAAACACATGGGTAGAGTGAAAGACAGGGATGTACGATATTACCTGTGGGTGCCTTTGTAGAAGGTGAGTTGTACCCGTCACAGATGCAATTCTTTCCAAGCCCTTTATTGCCTTTATTCTTTC
>JZKD02S1016729.1:0-13458 GCA_000966675.3 Picea glauca | reverse complement strand
TTTACAAAAATAATACATATATAAAGGCCACAGGATGAAAACATTCCTTGTGGAAATTATCAAAGTTGTTGCAAAAATTATGGGAATACAATCTCTCAAATTCCTATTTCTATCTAAGACTAATAGTCTAACCCAAAAGTATGTAAAGAAAAAGCATGTTCAAAGATGCCATCGTCGATCCAATCTCCTTTAAAATTCGTGTGTACTTGTCAATGCACAAGAATACATGATTTTCAGATTGTATTTTAGTTGTAAAATCAAAACAATTCAAATCTTCATAACTAGATACAGAATCTCGTGATTCTGTAGCTAGTTATTATTATAAACAGAATCATGTTTTATTCATTCAATCAAAACAGAAATGGATGTGATTTAAGCCAACAAATCCTATATGCTAATTCAACACAAACAAAATCATTCTTGAAATACCATACCTCGGTTTCAGGGATTCAATTTGATCAAGCTACTTTTGAATTAACAATGGCCTGTAGTCTTCTGCCTTCTATCATTAGCTAGCAACCTGTTGTTTTATTTTTTTAGCACATTTACTTGGTCCTCCAAGGACTTGATTCGGGATTGGAGCAAAGGGATGTCTGTATAATAACCGTCGAGCCACGACTTGCATTCATTGCACTGTGGTTGATCAGGCCATGTAATTGTAGGTGAGGAGCTTCTTAATTGACTAGCAGTTCCTCTGTCAAGTTTGATCCTAGGGTAGTTAGGGTCATCTTTAAGACATGGCGGTAGGTTCGTCATATAGTCATAGGGCTTGACTGAACAAAGGCTGGTCATAAATCGTTCGATTTCGGAATCAGAATCTTCACTCAACAGAATTGGTTGTTGGTCTGTGTTTTCTTTTGGTTTGTTACGAGCACACCTTGATACCCAGTGCGCGGATTTTTTACCTTTGCAATTGATATCGTTGTTACCCTCACCCTTTTTCTTTCCAGACCTCTTAATAGGCTTACCACTGTCTTTTAGACATGAGACATGCAGAGTGTCGGGTTGGACATTATTCGAGTAGGTTGAGGGTTCAACGGAGGGCAAGAGCATAGGAGGGGGAATGACAGGCCCGACAAGGGTTTATGTGATCACGGTTTTGTCAACTTGTCCTATTTCAGGACTGGCAAAACCATTCCTTAACAAGAAAGCGTCCCAACAATCTCCACTCAACTTCAACTGATGAACCAAAATAATTTTAATTAAATAGTGGTGGAAGAGGCTGGAGTCGGCTTTCTCCCTCTTGAAATGTTTAGCCATTTTATATAAACTCTAAAGGAGGAAATGTGGCATATTTAAAGGAAAATCTATGAAACTCATGAGTAGCCAGAGGTGGCATAGGAAAACTAAACCGTATCTACCCTCACATGTAATGAACTGCTTGATAATAGCCAGCAAATCATGCCATCGAGAATTAAGAGATGTAACCGACATACCTTTGTCGCAGTTGTTGATCTTCCTTGAGGTAAACAGTAGTGGCCATGGTACTTCGTCAACCTTCAAATTTTTAAACCATCTTTGTCCCTCGGCCGACAAACCAGTGGCTAAGCTAAGGAAATCCTCGTTCAATTCGAGCTGGATGTCCCTAATTTTGGCTCTGCACCCATCGAATGTAAGTGCAAATTGCTGAGCGACTGCAAGGTTGAAACCCTCGAACTTCTCAGTAAAAACCAACCAACCATTACTCTCTAGGTCCTCTCGGGCGTTATCAAACAACAACAAAGTTTGGAAATTTTTGGGTTCGATTCGCACTATAGGAGCCATAGAAAATAGCACAATATCAACAGGGTAATCTACGAGGGGGTTTGACAGGGTAGACACAGAACCATTTTTCCTACAGCTTTCCCAAAACAAGCAAAGGCAACCTGAAATGCAGGATAGAGCGTTAATGCTTATGCGTGCGAGGGTGGTGGAGTAAATTGGTACCATACAAAAATATCATGTCGGGCTATACAATCAACGACGCCTTGGTACATTCAAATCACAATAGTGTATATCCAAAAGAATTTTAATCAACATGTCAAATGAATTATCACATAACCATTGAAAACCATGATATACATAACCAAAAATCGATCTGAATGTTAAATAAACAATGGCATTTGCACGATTTAAAAGAAGCACCAATATGTCGAATATTGCATCAACGATTACATCAAAGACACCAATATGGAAAATAACCATTGCATGAATGAATTTATAATTCAAAACCATATTAACAATAGTCAAATGCAAAGTGAGTGGTGGTTTGATACATATGAAATCAAGGCATTTTTGAGACCAAGGAGTGGTAACCAGGTTCAAGTAGGTTCTTGATAAACCATATGATCATTAATCTTTTGATGTAATCAACATGAATTCTAACTATGAGTTTTCACACTTGCAGTCGTGAAAACGAAAACAAAAAGCAGGCGTGCAAAAAGCGAATACTGATGAGATCATTTAAACAGTTGCGATGATTAATGAAGGTTTGAAAACCTTTTGTAGGCAGCTTGTAGAAAAGATAGAGATTAATACGGCTGCCAACATGATGATACTAAGGCAAGGTCAAATTATCATGGTGATGATCCCAATGTTGCATGGTGAAAAAACCAATGCAACATCTAAACTCAACTCAACTAGTCAAACTGAAATGTCAATTGAAAGAGAATATTCTCCAGGTGGAATATTCTTCCCTAAAAGATAGGAGACTGGATAATGACTAATTATGACTAATAAACAAGGAAAAAACTTAGGAAAAACAAATCCTAGGTGTGTGTGAAGTAACTCCAACAAAAAAAACTTAAAATCATTAACTCTAATGATAGTGACTCCAAAACCTACTTTTCAAAATTGATCTTTATCAAACACCACTTAAATATAGAATTGATCTTTATAACACCACTCAAAGGTGATTGGTTTAAGATCATCATCAAGGATGGTTAATTGGTGTAAAACATGATCACAAGCCCAATTTACAACAAAATATATGTGGGTAAGGATATATTAGTTACTAGTCTAAACGTAAATGCAATAGTTATGTTATTAATTAATATAGTGATAAGTTTTAATATAATTTATTTATTATTATGAGTTTACATTAAAATTTATATAGTTATGTTATTAATTAATATAATGATAAGTTTTAATATAATATATTTATTATTATGAGTTTACATTAAAATTTATATAGATATTTAAAAAAATATAATAATGATGTTTAAAGTAAGTTAATTGTTAATCTAAATATAATTATATTATTAATTAACATAATAAGGTTATTGAGGTGTAGAAAAGTTGGTGATGGAGTGTGTTGTTAAGCCATTCCGTGATGTTAAAGTCACCGGTTCGAAACCTGCGGAAACAAAAAATCCAACCATGTTAAGGGTTAGTGTGGCTCAGGCCGGGTGCGATCCCTAGGTGATTTTGAAGGCTTAGATGCCCTTGAGTAGCGGTTTCTCAAACCACAGGTTAATCACGTAGCCAACATATCCCGCACAAATTAACAAAAAAAATAAAAAATTAACAGAATAATTATTTTCAATAGTGATATCTAATTATAAATTCATGTTTGGATACTAGTTATTTATATCAATCATTTTTTATATATATATAAAAGCACATTTTATTTTAAAAAAATGTTATTTATAATAGGTTCATTGGATTTAGAAAAAAAATGATGTTTACGGTAGCTTAATGATGTGAGAGAATGGATGTGTACCTAAAATGTTATTTATGATAGGTTCATTAGCTTTAGAAAAAAAATGATGTTTATGGCAGCTTAATGATGTGAGAGCATGGATGTATACCTAAATTAATAGGTTAGTTGCCAGTCTAAACTCAAATGTAATAGTTTTGTTATTAATTAATATAATGATAAATTTTAATATAACATATTTATTATAATAAATTTATATTAAGTATTTTTAATTTGTATAAGCATATTTTACAACAAAAATTATGTTTAAGATAAGTTAATTTCTACTCTGAATACAATTATTGATTAACATAATAATTACTTTCAATAATGATATCTAATTATAAATTCTTGATATCTAATTATAAATTCATCTTTGGTTACTAAGTACTTATGTGAAGCATATTTTATATGCACAAACACATTTAAAAAACAAAAGTGTTATTCATTTATGATAGGTTGATTGGATTTAGAAAAAAATGTTGTTTATGATAGCTTAATGAGGTGAAAGTATATATTGCTAAGTAAATTAATATACATGGATTTAAATTATAGATAGGTTAAATTCTACGACCTTGGCATGCCTTTTTTTTTTTAAGAGTGAAAATTTGAAACTCTTGACATGCACTTTCCTAGATTGTGGTAGAAGGACAACTTTGTTTGAAGCATTCAATATGGAATCATGGAATAATATGAAAGGGGTAGTGGATAATTGAATGTAGAACTCAAATCATCTTAGGTTTATTTGGATCGTTAACATGGCCTCGGAAAGCATTTTTGTGATGATGGTGTGGATTTCATGGAAAATGTCAAAACAGTGTGAGAAGACAATTTATGGTGAAAACTACATGTATTTGGAGTTAAATATAGTAAATCCAAGACATTGGTAATGTGTTCAGCATGGTATTCCATTAACCATGGTGGATGGTTTCCTCATATCACGCATAAAACATTGGAGCTAAATCTAGTAAATCCAAGACATTGGTGATGTGTCCAACATGGTAATCCATCAACCATGGTAGATGATTTCCTCGTATCATGCATAAAACCAAATCATTGTGCATTTGTGTAAGGCCTCTTATACTTTTTGTATATTTTGTAAAAATACAGAATTCTTTTTATATTTTTGCACAACAACAATGTTTTTTCTCAAACTGAAAATGTGGAGAAGTGAGGAACGAGTAAATACACAATATCTAATTTGAATGATTCAAATTGGCCAAGGGCCAAGTAATGAACCCTAGGGGTGCAGCTTAGTGTTCATCTAGGTAGTTTTGGTCAATTTTGGTGAAATTTGCATAAATTATTGAATTGGTATATTTAATACTAGCAAGTGGAGGCGAGTTTAAAATTTTTGAGACATAGGTCTTGTTGATAGCATGAAAATATTTGGAAATCAAATATCACATTTTCGAAATGACACTTACATGAATTTTAATGTGAATTTTAATGTGAATTTTTATAATCCCTCTTGTGTTGATTTGTATTTTGGTTTAGCCACAAACTTAGAAATTTTGAGAAATTAAGGAAAATTCGGCAATTTTAATGAATTTTGTAAACCCTAAAATATGAATGTTTGTATTTCGTATTTGAGTAGTTAGGATAGTTGAAAGGTCAAAAGTTATTCAACTTAAACATAAATATGAATTTTGTAAATGAACAAAGGACCTTTGGCTCTCCATTGTTTTGAAAATAGGCCCAAGAGCATTGACCATTGATTCTGATAAAACTTTGTTAAATTAGTTGCTAGAAGTTTTGTTGTGTATTTATATTAATTATTTATGTGACTATATGACTATGTATTGGATAACAACACCTAGGAAATCATGAGAATTGAAGAGAGGATGTTGAATATAAAGAACATGTCAATTAAAGCATGAAGGAGAATATTACAAATATGCCAATGGAGGTGAAAAAATATACAAGAGAATGTGTTGCAACCCAAGTGTAGATAATATAGATGAAGAGGGGGAATGTTGAAGGTATCTCTTTGAGAAATTTATTTTGTGAAGAAGTGAATATATAGACAGAAAGTCGAGTTAGGCAACATTCATAAGAAAAAATGGAATATCATGTAGATAGAATGTTGACCGAGGGTGCTTGCTTAAGGAAGATATGGAGAAAATATGCAAACATAATTTCAAGTGAGGCAACCTTCATAAGAAATAGGGGAAGATGATGCAAAAATAATATCAAGTGAGGTATCTTGGGTAAGAAAGAAAGAGAGGAAATGATGTAGACATAGCATAAAGTGTGGTAACTTGCATAAGAAATAAGGGAAGATGATGCAGACAAAATGTTGAGTGAGGCACACTACATGAGAAAAAAAAGGTATCATAGAGAGCAGTCTTGTAGTAGTTGAGTTGCAAAGAGATGATGTTAAAATTGATTTAATAATTGAAGAGATGTAAATGAGAAGTGTTAGATCCCATAATTGTTTGTAGTGTTATTTTTGCAGGTGAAGAAGTAGTAGTTTTTTGTTAGGGACCTAACCCCTCACGTAGGTAGAATAATATATTTCCATGTAATAAAGGTCAATATTAATAAGGCCTAGCAATAAAGAAGAAAAAGTCAAATGTAAGAAGACCTAATAGAATATTTCGCTTCTAGAAGGATTTTCCTCTAGATTATTCTTTTCGATAGACATATTTAGTATAAATAGGAGTAGAGGGTATGATAATTTTTCTCTTAGATATTATTGTAATAGATCTTTGCTCTGCTAGAGGTTTCCCCCTCGAAGGGGAAAGTGAACATTTTTCTCGGTGATCAAAGTGCTCTTTCTGGTGTTATTATGGTATTATTCTGGTGTTATTTTAGTGTTGTTCTGGTTATATCATTGTTATTTTCCATTTATAGCTAATTATTTATGTTATGCATACTATTTTATAGATGGAATATTACAAGTGTTATYAGAGCACCTTCCTTGGCAAAAAATTGTGGGTTACTTTTTTTTTCCAGGGTAGAGACGTATTTCGACRCCTTTAAGCTACAAAGATCTTTCATTACGAGCATAAACYTGTGGTCAGGGATTCATACACACAGTAAATACAAGTGGTACTTAAGATCACATATGYTGGCCACCCTTGTAACCCTTGTTGGTACCCCTTCGAGTGGTGGCACATCAGAGAACACCTGTATMRGGATYGACCTAGATATCTTGAAGCCCTCCATAGATAAATTGATCGACCACCTGAATGATATAGTTCCACCAAGAACAACACTTGAGAATATACTCTCTAGTAACTGGKTAGTCYAGTAGTATGGCTAAGGGMACGATCTAGACTCCTTAGTTGGTTYCTTGAGATATTGGGCCRAGTRCTACTGTTGGACCCCACACGTATATTAGAGAGCTATAAAATAGAGAAAACCCTTTTCTGTAGAAACCTTGGATAATGTAACCCTTGGGATGGAAACAAAAATARAATAGACAAGATTTATTGTYGCACAACTGTGTCTCCTTCATTCGGGTTGTGAAATTACTACACATTTCTTTCTATTAAGCATTTGRAAATTTCTCCACTRMAGTATTTTGGATCCTATTGGCACYATTATTTGAGAACTATCTCRTTGGATTCCTCTCTTCTCCCTGATYGCAKTCATACCTATCATTTTTCATCAAAAACAAAATTCTTATGGACCTRACTCCCTTCCAACACCCTTATTTGGGMTTTACCCCATTGGATTCCACTTGTTTCCCTGATCATTGTGATACACTTCACCCATAACCCATTTTATGTGTGGTCCCACCCACCCATTTTTGTGTTCCCTCTTCATCATGGCCCACACTCGTATCGAAGACATGGAAGCTTGCTTCAATTCCTTGCAATCTAATTTCACATAAACCAAACAAGAAGTGAGACAACTCAGTGCCAATATTTCCACCATCAATAAAAGCATGCATTCCTCTATCGATGCCAAAGTAGAGGACCTCAAACAAGACCTTGATACCCAGTTTGAATCCTTCAATACCCAGTTTGTCTCCTTCACTACGATGATCTATGCCAAGCTGCATATCCCTGTCGATCTTCCTTCACTTGAACCACCTTTTCAAACCCAAGGTGAAAATTCCTCTCATTCCCATAATTTTCAGCCCCATCACTTTCAGCGTGACCTACTCCTTTTGCGTGTGGATGTGACCAAATTTGATGGCTTGGATCCCACTGGCTGGGTAACTCAAATGGAACATTATTTCTCTTTGTATGGAATTACAAATGAGTGGTCCAAATTATGATATGGTGTTCTCCATCTAGATCAAGAATGTTGGCAATGGTGGAAATGGAGAAAAAATGCCCGCCAAGGGTATGTGGCTTGGACACACTTTGTGGAAGAGCTTTATGAATGCTTTGACACTGACACCAACCATTTAGGTCATTTGACAAAGTTGAAACAATATGGCACAGTGGAAGACTTTGTAGCCTCGTTTGAGTGATTGGCTTTCTGTATAGAGGGCATGTATAAATCTTTTTTCTAAGAATTGTTTATTAGTGGCCTCAAGAATGAGATTTGTTCCCATGTCCTCATGGATCAGCCTCAAATTTGGGTGGAATCTACTAAAATATTTAAGGAAGCACAACAGGTTGTCTCTTCTCAAAATAAAAAACCTGCCTTTATTCCTTTCACTAAAACAATCACTCACACTCCTCCTTCTACGCCACTAAATATATAGAAATTGACTAGGGAAAAAATGGTTGAATGCCAACTCAAAGGCCTTTGTTATAATTGTGATGAAAAATATTTTCCTGGTAACAAGTGTAAGAAACAAAATATTTGTATGGACATATCGGAGGATGTTTCAAAAGACGATGTTGAGGCCCCCCTTGTGGTCGTGTCACCTGAACACACTAACATGACCCCTCCCTCAGACCCTCCTGAAGTAGAATTGGTCATTTCCATCAATGCTCTCAGTGGCTTCTCTACTCCCCAAACCCTCAAGGTAATTGGTTACATTAAGCATAGGAAGTTCATCATTCTTGTTGATAGTGTAAGAACCCATAATTTTATTCATCGCCACATTTCCCAAGAAACTAATTGTTATATATGTTTCATCAATAATTTTCAAATCATGATTTCCAATGGCGGTTCCATGAAATGTGGAGGGCATTGTGAAAATGTGAATATCCAAATTGGTCAGTACCACATAAAATCTCATATGTTTGCTATCGACATGGGTGGTTGTGACATTGTGTTGTGTGTAGAATGGCTAAGGACTTTGGGTCCCATTCTCATGGATTTTAAGGAATTAACCATGAAATTCGACCAGGAGGGACAACAATATAAGTTCTAATGCATCCCTGTCGGTTTCCCAGAGATCATCAGTTCCCATCGCATGGAAAATCTTATCAAAAAAGGTAATTATGGAATTATTGCACAACGCCATGTCATTCAAGCCACCAAGACACCCTCTGTGCCACAAGACTTCCAATCCATCCACTCTAAACATCAAGCAATTTTTTCCACTCCCAAGGGACTCCCTCCTTCCTGTGGTGTTCACGATCATTCCATTCCCCTTGTCCCTGGAAGCCTTCCTCCCAATATTCATCCCTATTGTCATCCCTTTTCCAAAAAACATGAAATTGAAAACAATGTTCAAGAATTTCTCAATGCAGGTGTTATCCTCCCTAGTACGAGCCCCTACTTTTCCCCTATGGTCATGGTCCTTAAGAAAGAAGGTTCTTGGTTCATTTGTCCTGACTTCCACGCCCTCAACAAACTCACCTTTAAAGACAAGTTTCCCATTCCTTCCATTGATGACCTCTTGGATAAATTGAGTGGTGCCTAGTTCCTTATTAGAATTGATCTTCGTTCTGGCTACCACCAGATACGTATGAACAAGGAAGAAATTTCTAAGACTGCATTTAGAACTCATGAGGGCCACTATGAGTTTTTGTTCGTGCCCTTTGTCTTGTGTAATGCTCCCTCCACTTTCCAAAGCATCATGAATCATGTCTTCCGTCCTTTTCTCTGTCATTTGGTCTTAGTTTTCTTTGATGATATCCTCATCTATCGTAAAACCTATACAACCCATCTTACTCTTGGGGATTGAGTTCTCCATCTACTCTCTCAGCACCAATGTTTCCTCAAACAATCTAAATGTTATTTTGGCACCTCAAAAGTCAAGTACTTGGTTTATCTTGTTGGAAAGGCCGATGTTAGGGTGGATCCTAAAAAGATTGAAGCTATGCAAGATTGGCCTCACCCAATGAATCTCAAAATCTTGCATGGATTTCTGGGTTTAGCATGTTATTATCGCAAGCTTGTTAAGAATTATGGAAAGATTGTGACACCTCTCATTGCTCTCCTTAAAAATAATTATTTCACTTGGAATCCAACAACTACTCAAGATTTTAAAACCTTGAATATGGCCATGTGCACCACTCTAGTCCCAACCCTTCCTGATGCTTCCGGGCAAGGAATTGGAGTAGTCCTTATGCAAGAGGGTCATCCTTTGTCCTTTACCAACAAAAAATTGTTAGAGTGAAATTTGGGGAAATCAATCTATGAAAAGGAAATGTTGGATATTCTACATGTCATGGATCTTTGGCGCCCTTAACTATTGGGGAAATGCTTCCAAATTAAGACAGATCATCAAAGCCTAAAGCATTTTTTGGAACAATACCTTTCCTCCCTAGAGAAACAAAAATGGGTGACTAAGTTGTTTGGATATGATTATGAGATCATTTACAAGAGAGGAAAAGACAATGTGGTTGTTGATGCACTTTCTGGAAAATATGAAGATGAAGGGTCCCTTTTTTCTCTCTCCTTCATTGTACCAGATTCGCTCCACGTTGTTCTCTAGGAATGGCTACACAATCCAAAAAGTTCACATATGATACAACAATTGCAGGCCAATTCTCAAGTTTCCCCAGGGTACTCTTGACTCAATGATGAGTTTCAATACAAAGTTCATTTGTATTTAAGTAAACATTCAAAATTTAAACCCACGGTACTTTCTGAGCTTCATCCTACACCCACCTCTGGGCACTCAGGGTTTACCAAAACTTATGAATGGGTCAAACATTCCTTTTTTGGGATGGTATGAAATATGACATTCACAATTTTGTGGCAGAATGTGATTTTTGTCAACGCAACAAGGGCGAAACAGTAAAATCTCTCAGAACACTACAACTGCTTTCGATTCCACCTGCTATTTGGAGGGATATCTCTATGGATTTTATTGTAGGCTTACCTAAATCGAGTAATAAATCAATCATCATGGTGGTATTTGATCATCTTTGCAAGTATGCTCATTGTTGTGTTCTTCAACACCCATTTAAAACCTCCACTATGGCTTAACTCTTCATGGATTATGTCTTCAAGCTTCATGGCATGCCTCATTCTATTATTTCTGATTGTGAACCAACTTTCACCAGAAATTTTTGGCAAGAACTGTTCAAGATTCAAGGCAGCCAATTGCATCTCATCACAGCTTATCATCCCCAGACTGATGGTCAAACTGAAGTTGTCAACAAGTGTTTGGAAACATATTGGAGGTGTTTTTCATCGGAAAGGAAAAATCAATGGGCTTAATGGATACCACTATCTAAATGGGGGTACAACACATATTACCATACAACTACCCACATGACTCCTTTTGAACTGGTATATGGAAAAAATCCACCTTCAGTTCTCTCATACTCTCCAGGTGTCTCAAAGGTCTAGGCGGTTGACCACACGATTATAGTTAGAGAGCCTATTCTTCTTACCCTGAAAGATAATTTGGTCATATCCCATAATCGCATGAAGCAACAAGTAGATAAAGGTTTCTCTGAATGTTAATTTTCATAAGGGGATCAGGTGTTTCTTCGAATGCAACCATACAAGAAAAATTCCCTCAAGGCTGACCATTGTCAGAAATTGGCTCCCAAATTGTATGTTCCTTATACCATTCTCAAGCATGTGGGACAGGTGGCCTATCAGTTATATTTTCCAAATCATTCTAAGCTCCATCCTATTTTTCAAGTTTCCTACATAAAGACGGTGATTGGAACTAAGTGCCAAACTCGAACCAAACTTCCTGAGTTGGATGGAGAAGGCTCCAATTGGCTACAACCAGAAGCAATTTTTCACCAATGTGAGCATCGTTTGCATCAGTTCACCATCAAGGAAGTGTTAGTCCAGTGGAGAGATACAACTACAACAAATTCCACTTGGGAACCAACTACTATTCTACAACACTTTCCTCATCTCAAGCCTTGAGGACAAGGTTGTTTTTAAGGGGGAGGACATGTTAGGGACCCAACCCCTCACGTAGGTATAATAATATATTTCCATGTAATAAATGTCAATATTAATAAGGCCTAGAAATAAGGAAGAATAAGTCAAATGTAAGAAGACCTAATAGAAGATTTCGCTTCTAGAAGGATCTTCCTTTATATTGTTCTTTTGGATAGACATATTTAGTATAAATAGGAGTAAAGGGTATGATAAGTTTTGTCTTGGATATTATTGTAATGGAGCTTTGCTCTACTGGAGGTTTCCCCCTCGAAGAGGCAAGTGAACATTTCTCTCGATAATCAAAGTGCTCTTTTTGGTGTTATTATGGTATTATTCTGGTGTTATTATGGTATTATTCTGGTGTTATTGTAGTGTTGTTCTGGTTATATCACTGTTATCTTCCATTTCTAGCTAATTATTTATGTTCTGCATACTATTTTATATCTAGAATATTACATTTTCTTAAATAATTCTAAAGTAAACCAAACAAAAATGTATTAAGAGTGTTTCCCGAGAAAATAATATGTTGACCTGCAGATGTAGAGTGGTAGTGTAGAAGAGACAATCGATAATATGAAGAGGTGCAATAGCATGTGGATATGTAACATGAGTCTAGAGATGATTGCAACAATATAATTTTGTAGGGAAAGAGGAGAAGTGTACATGACTCTAGTAAGGGTTTGATGTTGGGTAGAGTTATGTAAATGAGTACTGAAGTATACTTCTAGTGGTTGGAATGGGTGATGTTGTAAGAGGAGATACAACTCTAAACTTGAAAAGAACTAGGTAGAGGTCATGGAGGATGCAGTGTTGAAGAGTCTGAAAGAGGATTTTCATATATGTTGTAGCAATTATTGATTCCAAGAGAGGGGTGATTTTAGTCAAAGAAGAAAATAGTAGGAGATGCTTCATAAGCAAGCATTGGTGGAGTTCATGGAGAAATTACTAATGGTGAAAAAAAGGGTGGATAAAGAGGTAGTAAGCACAATTCAGTGAGAAAATATTGAGGTAGTGAGTCTCATCGAGAAGGAGTGGTAGCAAGTTGTGGATAAACTAATGAGGCTAAAGGAGAATATGGAAAAGTTAAAGGTGTGCTTGTAGTATTGCGTGCAATTGAAAGAACAAAAGAAAAATATAGAGAGTGGTGTTGATTAAGAGAAGAGTGGGGTAAATATATTGAATTAAATGTTGTGTAGGTTAATAGTATAGATCCGTAGAGGAGGATGGACAATCTGCAATTTGTGTTCACTTGCCTTCTGAGAAACATGCTTAAAATTTTCCAACTAAGGGACTTTGATGCAAGAGCATCCTTGAAAAACAAATTTATATTGCATGCACTTATATATATATATATATATATAAATATATATATATATATACACTTCTAGTTCAAATTTCAGGCCATAGATATTCTTACGTTTCCCTAGGTGTGCATTTTTAAATCTCTTGACACGCATTTTCTCAATTGTGGAATACAAGTAACTCTTTTTCAAGCATTAAACATGGAGTCACATAAAAATATGAAAGGTTACTGTATATAATTGAATGTAGATATTAGATCATCTTAT
>JZKD02S1016728.1:223068-233288 GCA_000966675.3 Picea glauca | reverse complement strand
ATGATTGGAATGGGTGACCTCTCGAGAAGTCTTAGTAATGGAGTATGATGCAATGTTTGTTTGCGAATGAGCATAACAAACATCTCTTTCTCATAGATAAGTTGCCACCATTCTAGCGAGTTCATTTCACTCTACATTTTTACAGTTCTTGCATATTTCACACATTAATAGAAATTGAGTATTACTATTTCTTTGTTTTTCTATCATAAATCTGGATCATGAGGATTCAAATAGGGAGTTGGAGGTAGAAGGTACTTCATTTGAGTTGAAGGTAGTGTTATCCTCTTTTAAAAAGGGAAAAGACCTGATGTTGATGGGATATTTGTAGAATTCTACAAATATTTGTAGTGGTGTTTCTGTGATATGTTCGAACAAGATTTGTTGCATTTGGTGGGAGAATCATGGCTTTCTTGGAAAGTTTTGGGAGTTGTAAACACCACTTTTATAACCCTAATTCCCCAAAAGTAGAGCAGTGAAACTTTTGAAGATTATAGGCCTATTTATTTATGCAATCTCATATACAAACTCATTTCCAATCTAATTGCTAATAGATTGAAAGGTATTATGTCAAGTATTGTCTTAGAAGTCTAGTTTGGCTTCCTCTATAATTAACAAATTAAGGATTTTATTGGCATTGCACAAGAAGGGATGAATGCAGTCAAAAAAAAATCTACCAGTTGAAATCTTGAAGATAGTTTTGTCAAAGGCCTATGACAGGGTGAATTGGCTATTTTTAAGATTATTGCTTATCTAGATAGGAATGAACTTGCATACAATTAATTGGATAATGGGTTGTTTAACTTTTGTTTGCTTCACAATGTTGATAAATGGGTCCCCATTTGTTTTCTTCAGTTTATCTAGAGGACTTAGGAAAGGTTTCTCTTTATCTCCTTTTCACTTATTTTTAGTGGCTAAGGGACTAAGCATGGTAAAAAAAGATGCTAAAAGGAAAGGAAAAATGAAGGGCTACAGGTAGCAAGCTTTGCCACTATTTCACACTTGCTCTTTATGGACGATATCATGCTTTTTGGCCATGTTTTTGTGAAGGAGTTGTTAGACCTATATTGCAAGGCTGCATGTATGGAAATAAACATGAACAAGTCCCTTATGTTGTTTAATAACCCGATAGATAATATTAAGGCCCAAGCCAAGATTATCTTTCCAATGAAGACTTGTGTATTGGATGAGGGGGTGAAGTACTTGGGTTTTTTCTTAAAACCAAATGATTACGAATATGAGGATTGGATCTGGCTATATAACAAAGTTGAAGCCAAAGTTTCAATGTGGTGTAATAATTGGTTGTCACATGAAGGGAGGTTAGTGTTGGTCAAGGCAATATCGAAGATCATTCTTGTATATTGGCTAACAATAGTAAAGATTCCTAAGGCATTCCCAATAAAATTAGAAAGAAATGCTTTAGTTTTCTTTGGACTAAGAAGAGGGCAAAAGAAGGAATTCCACTAGTCACGTGGAATAGAGTGGCCCTGCCTAAGGAATTAGGGGGTTGAGGCTTGAGAAATGTACATATATTCATCTTAGCATTTGCAACTAAAAACCTCTAGTGGTTAGTCTACAACGAAGTACTATGGGGTAGTGTTATGAAAGTCAAATATCTCAAGGGGAAGACTATGGAAGAGTGGTCCATAACAGTTAGAAAAAATTACCCGAGAGCATTCTTAGTCTGGAAATATTTGATCAAGGCCTATCCCTTGCTTGGTGATTGGGTTGCATGGCAAGTTGGAATAGAGGCAAGATTTGAATTAGGGAGGATCCTTTGTTAGGATTCAAAGGAAATTATAGAATTTATGAGGCACTTCTGGAATATTTATATGGTCAAGGGATCCACTATTTACGAGAGGTAGTCATAGTGAGAGTAAGGAATGAATAGTTTCAAGGATGGATGGCAACTAAATTTCTCAATCGTCAAGGAGATTTGGTTGAGGAATGGAGGCAGTATGTGAAGTTGCTCTCTCATGGTGTTGTTAAATTAAGTGAAGAAGAGGACACCCTCAAATGGTCAAGGAATAAGGGGACATGTGAATATATAGTCAAGCTAGGTTTCACAATTAGAATAAAAGAGTTGGAATGGTGAATTTTTTTGGTGGTGGAGGTATGTATGGAAGCTACATTGTCCATTAAAATATAGAAATGTAATGTGGTTGGCATTGAAAAATAAATTACTTACTTGGGACAATAGGTAGAAGAAGAATTGGGTGGGGCCTAACAAATGTATTATGTGTAAACTAGGTGAAGAATTAGTAAACAAATTGTTCACGTCTTTCTCTTTTTTTAGAGTTGTTTGGTTGGAGATTACACAAGACTTGGGAGTGAAGAGGAAATGGGATAATGGGACCTTAGAAGAATCCACTCTAGAATGGGTAATTGATAAAGTTGTTACCACACACAAGGCTTTACTTTGCATGTTTACTTATGGAATTTGGACAACCAATAATCAAATGAATTTTGAAGATTTGGATTTTACACTAGCTCAAGCGACACACAAGATTAGAGTGGCTTTAGAGGGTAATAATAGGGCTTTAAAGAAAAAAAACTCAAGAATTTATTGATGTCAAGTATTGATAAGGAGAAACCATGGGGTTTATTTGACAGAGCATGTCAAGGAGCACATGGTATATGTGGTGTTGAAGCGTTCCTTTTCAATGACACTTCACATTATTTCTTGTTAAGGTATGCAACTAGACAAGGGACAAACACTCGTGCATAACTCTATGCTCTCTTGATACTTTTGAAAACAATGCATCACAAAGGGTTAAATAAAATACAAGTTTTGGGAGATTCAAAGCTTCACATAGAGTGGGCTAATCAACATTTAAACATTGAAAATATAGGTTGATTCCTATTATGAATCAAATTCTGGAGATAAAAATAAATTTGTTGATATTTCCTTTCTCGTGTTTATTGAGAATTCAACATCCAAGCATACAACTTATCAAGGAAGCTTTGCTTTTGTAGGAGGCTACCTTTATTGAACATGCTTTCAAGGAATGCACTCTCCCATCAACTACAAAAAAAACCTTATATTCATTATGTGATATTCTAGTTTTGGTTTAGAATATAAGCTTTTTGTAACAGAGACCTTTTTAGGTTAATATATTTTTTATTATGATGATGAAGGAGACGAGGTGGTAATTGGTACAAGGAAGACTACAATTAATCTTGAATAGGAGATTGGATAGATAGTGTCGAGGTCTCTTGAACACTTATATGATGGAGTCCTTTGGAGAGTCTATGTATATTTGATTTCAAACTCTGAAATATCTATATAAAACCTTTTTTTCTTTGAAAAAATATTTGGAGAGTCTATATATTTGATTTCAAACTCTCAAATATTAATATAAAACCTTTTTTCTTTGAATTAAAAAAAAATTAAATTAAACAAAGTAAGGGACTAAACTACTTTGATTTTCATGCAAATTAATTAGAAGAATGTCAGCCCCCAGGGTGTAGAAGAGTCAATGATGGAGTGTATTGTTAAGGCACTCCGTTATGTGAAGTCATCAGTTCGAAATCCTCGACTAGCCTTGTGTGCCGCGTGAGGTGTTGCGTTGGCATGCATGGGGTTATAGTGGTAGTAGTCGGATAACACAACCACACATCACATGAGTATGCACCCAACTAGTTGTTGATTTCCCCAGTAAAAAAAAAATTAAAAGAATGTCAAATCGATTCATATTTTCCCAACAAAAAAAGCAAAGAAACTAAAAAACTCTGAAAGATTAAAATATAAGAAGTAAATAAGCATGGTAAAGGTCATAAACATGGACACTCACTTGGCCATTAAAAGTGTGATGTGCAACAAGAAAGCGTATATTTTGTGTTCCTAAGTTGAAATTAAATTAAATATGAAACCAAAAATTAAATTATAATTTTAAAAGGATAAAGTATTTCTAAAATAAAAATAAAGTTAAAATATCAATATCACTTAGTACAATAAAAACATTTTAATTTCAATTTCAAATTAATGGTGAGATGGATTTAAAAAAAACATTGTTAGTATATAAGATACTGGGTAAGAGTGAAAGTTTGGATTGATTGTGGGTTATTTTAGGTGGTAAAACCGATGACTCAGACCATATTTATGCCAAAGACATTCTATAGGAATAACTTTACAATAAAACATGTCAATTGGTTGACAACTTTTCTAAAACGACCATTTTTGTTCACCATCCCTCTGTCATGAGCATTGAAGGGTTTTGGGAGACAACCTATGTCGTCCTTTGAAACCGTCGTCATCACCTTTAAACTCTGTCATCCTTTGAAACCATCGTCATCACCTTTAAATTGTCGATGTTGTATTAATAAATACAATCTTTGTCGCCTTCTTTCCATATCTGATCTGATCAGATTTTCCCCATCCCCTCATATCCGATATCTTTCCCCACTGCCTCTCTAATTTGCATTGCCCTCAACCTAATGTTTTCTTTCGATGCATCTCCGGTTTGAGAGCTCTAGCGAGATTTGTCCTAATAGAAGATTGTAGCTTATGTGGAGCGATACAATGCCCCTCAACTGTCCTAAATCATGCTCTAATTTACTCTCCAAGTCAAAGCCTGACAAATTCGACCTCCCCACTATAATTCCATCTTCCAAAAGCCAGAAGAGGGATTCGATCCCGAGACTTTGCCATGGACGTGGCATTCTGTGTTGCAAAGAGGAAAGCGAAAATGAAAAGAGCGATCCTGTATGACCCACCAACTTTTTTCTACATAGTTGTGCATGTATAATAAATGGCTTTCACAAACTTCATTAATCATTCGCCACCTACCTTCTATCTTTACAACCATGTTCTCCTGCTTTACCCACTCCATTTTTATGTTTGCTCGACTATTGTGCTATATCCCTTATTTTTCAGCCAGGGAATGCTAAAGTCTTTGAATTTGTGAAACAAGGTGTGGCAACAATGTCTAATGGAAGTAAGGGAACATAAGGAGATGAATGAACTAAGGCAGTTGAGAAAAAATCAGATCCCACACCGTATAATAAGTAGAAAGTACTGTTTTACAAGTTTTTTCTTGTTTGCGGATGGTAGGGATTACCTTTCGATGGCGATTGGCCTTGTGGGAGCTTGCAATACTCATGGGGCTTCAATGCCCATATGGTTCATTTTCTATGGGAAGCTCATTAATTATCTTGGGTTTGCTTATTTGGATCCACCCGTTGTTTCTGACCAGGTTTCCCATGTAAGTTATCTCCTCCCAGTCCCACCACCCACAAAACTTTTTCACTGAATCAATGACCAGGGTGAAGCAATGGTGCCGATAACTTATTTGTGTTTGTATGGTGTTGGTGCAGTACACACTGGAATTCATTAGCATGGCAAATAAAGCAATGTGCAGGAAGTCCACATAAGTATTTAATGACCCGACGACTTTTTTTGTATAATTGTGTTTGCATAATACATGGATTTCACAAACTTCATTAATCATTCGCCACCTACCCACTCTCTTTACAACCATGTTTTGTATGCATAATTTTATCAAATAAAATATTCATCATTAGTTGTAGCTCACCTCTTTGTTAGACCGCAATGATCAATTTTGAGCAACTATCTTTTTAAACACGGTTGTTGGGTTTTCAAATATTGGTGGAATATCAATTTCAAGGTTGTTGGGTTTCAAATATTGGTGGAATATCAATTTCGGGGTTGTTAGGTTTTTAGACATTGGTTTTCGATAATGTAGCGCGTGGGATTGATGAAATTTACAATGGTTGATCGTTTTTTGATAACATATATGTTTACAAATAATTTTTTTTATATCGAGTTTGGATATTAAACTGTATACATGTATTGTGCCTATGTCGGATTTTCTAGCCTAAATATTCCTTTTGATTTAGAGATTATTAAACCTGTTCATGAAATGGGTTTATCCTTTTGCATGTTACTTACTTGAGCTCTCAAAGTCGATATCCTCTCATGAATGGTTTCTATAACTTCTTGCCATTTGTGTACACGACGTTGATGAGAGAGGTTACTTTGGCAAAGCATGCACATATTCGATTTTATATTCTCTCAAAATTGGTTCCAATGATGTGCTACAAGGTGCATTCTCGAACTCATTTATAGCAAAGCTCAACAACCTAGATAGACTCATGGATTTTTTTAGTGCACAAGCCTGCAAAGATACCATTTAAATTCTATTACTTGTTTTGTTCGGTCACCTTATAATCTTGGATTTGTTTCCCCTCTTCTTTAATGCTTCCCCGTTCCCCTTACTTGTTCACCGAAACGCTCACTGAAGCATTGTGTTTTTTTTTCAATAAGCGATTTTCATGCAATTTTTCACGTGGTCTCATATTATTTTTCAGGAAATATCTATGTGTTGTAGCAGTACGTAACTAGAACAAGCCCCAACGACAAATTTAACACAATTGGTTTATGGGTTTTAAAAGTTATTTCATCCAGAATATATTTGCAGAACGAAATGAATATAGATTATGATCAAAATATGCTTGACATAGAATAACAGATATATAGCAAAACTGGTTTCTATTCAATAAGGAAATAAGCTGAAACTGTAAAATGCAGAGGAAACAAGCTTGCTAGAATGGTGGCGACTTATCTCTGGGAAGAGATGCGACGACTGTGCTCATTCGCAAGAAGATGATTACAATGAGGCTCTGAAGGCCCTTTTTTACAATAAACAGGAATGTCAAAAACCCTAGACATCCAAAAAACCTAACCCTAGGAGATGAAGCACCAAAAGTCATGTGGGCCCCGTTTGGGTAAAGTTAGTACATCAACTTCCCGGGGTCGTAACTTTTGCATACGATCTCCGTTTTAGGTGCACGATAGCCCATTGGAAAGGTTTATGCGAGGACTACACATTTTGCTTCTATATATCAAAAGTCATTCCGACTATGGTGAGCCCTAAAAACATTGTTTAGGGCCTCAAAACGGCCCCGCAAGTCAGGGACCCAAAAACTAGGGAAAAAAATGCCAAACTGGAAAACTGCCAAAATGAGCCATTTGGAATACGTGGGAGGCCACCGACATCCATCTGGATCATTATTTGTGAATTCATGGAGTACTTATAGTGGGATAGGTTATTTAGTCAGTTTTAAATAGATTTAGTATGAGAAATGCATGCCAAATATCAATTTCAGGGTTGTTGGGTTTTTAGACATTGGCTTTCGATAATGTAGCATGTGGGCTTGATGAACTTTACAGTGGTCGATCATTTTTGAATAACATGTATGTTTACAAATTATTTTTTTTCATATAAGGTTTGAATATTAAACTATATACATGTATTGTTTATGTGTCATATTTGTTAGCCTAAAATTTTGTTTCGATTTAGAGATTATTAAACCTGTTTGTGAAATGGGTTTATCCTTTTGGATGTTACTTACTTGAGCTCTCAAGTTGATATCCTCTCATTAATGGTTTCTATAACTTCTTGTCATTTGTGTGCACGACGTTGACAAGAGAGCTTACTTTGGCAAAACATGCATATATTCGATTTTATATTCTCCCATAATTGGTTGTACTATTGTGCTACAAGGTGCATTCTCAAACTCATTTATAGGAAAGCTCAACAACCTAGATAGAGTCATGGATTTCTTCAGTCCACAAGCATGCAAATATACCAATTAAATTCTGGTACTTGTTTTGTTCGGTCACCTTATAAGCTTGGATTTCTTTCCCCTCTTCTTTAATGCTTCCACGTTCCTCTTACTTTCTTGTTCACCAAAACACTCACTAATGCACTGTGTTTTCTTTTTCAATAAGTGGTTTTCATGCAATTTTTCATGTGGTCTCGTATTATTTTTCAAGAAATTTTTACGTTAGCAATATGTAACAAGAATAGGCCCTAACGACACATTTTGATATAGTTCGGTAGTTCTTACAATGCCCTACAAAGAAGCTAAGCCTTATGCACTCTTCCTTTGAAATCATGATCATAATATTGAAGCCACAATTTTTTAATTTTTGCGCTGCCCAACAATTAACAAATTTCAATGGACATATTTTGATAGAGTTCAACAACTTTTACAAAATTGTACAAAGAAGCTGAACCTCATACAATGATGAAATTTCTTATGGAAACATTGAAGTGGTGCTTATGAATTTTTTTATCCAAACATTCAAGTTACAGGTTCTAATGTCTTAAATTTACGAATGAAATTTCTTATGGAAACATTGAAGTGGTGCTTATGAAAATTCTTATCCAAACATTCAAGTTATAAGTTCTAATGTCTTAAATTTACCTCGAAATACATAACCATCTTTCTTTAATGGTATGAGCTTACACATTAATAACAATTTTTTTTTCATGTAGTTCACTGCACCGGATATCGATGCTAGCTATGTCCACGAGAAACCCCCCGAAATCTGTGAAGGAACATGGGAAGCAGGTTATTTTTCAGAACAATGGGTGCTCAACAACAAGAGCATCTTATAGACCCATTACAGGCACAAACCTATCACCCCAAGGATTTGAACATGTGTGGGGAAGATAACAATCATTCCGCCCAACCACTCAGGCTACATCCAATGGACAACACGTTAATAACATGAGATTCAAAGTAATGAAAAAATAAAACATTGAAATTCCTTTAATGGTAGTATGAGCTTACAAGTTAGTTAATATCACGGAATTCAAAGTAATAAAATAATAAAAGTTTAAAATTAAATTAACATGAGATGATGGGGCAATCAACTTTTTTCCACACAAAGAAATTTCACTTATATTAGAAAATATAAAGATTATATTGTTGTTTTTTCACACTTTTTAAACAACCGTTTACATAATAGACGAATCTTCCAAGCATTTACAACCCTCTAATGATCAAGCAGTTTTACAATAGCAAGAAAACTAGAATGCCCCTGTTTGCGATGTTCCATTAACAAAAAACAAATTTTCCTCCTATTGCGTCTTAATAAACAACATTTCCTCCATCTTGCGGATAGCCATTTCCTATGACAGTGATTATTTTTTATCAAAAAACATTGATGAGTTGGGTGGTATCTAGCACATTGTCTATCCATCGTGTGTAGACGATATGTCCAATGTGCTCTATGTCTACAAGTGCTCTTTTTGATAGTTCATCAACTGTTTTGTTAAATTGCCTGTAGGAGTGTATAAATGTTAGATTTTCAAAATGACTGCGAATCCTCGATATACTTTCCTTCCAGCCTTCCAGCGACAGGTTGTGGAGCCAGCCTCTACCTTTAGACTAGTCTATAACCAGTTTGGAGTCCCCGGTGATTTGGATTGTCTGGATATTGTGTAGTTTTGCCAGAAAAAGAGTTGTCCACACTCTGATCAACTCTTCTCTGTTATTTGTACCAGCTCCCAGCTTAAATGTCCATTTGATAACAAAGTTTGGATCAATCTGAATGACACCACTGCCCCCACTGCAAAGTCTATTTCCCGCTGCCACACCATCGAACCAACCAACTATCCCCTGGAGCTTCGGTGGGACTTTGATAATTTCTGTTGTTTTTTTGCCCTGAAGTACCTTACTCGCCTTAAAGATCAACAATGACTTTTTTGCCACTACCATTAGAATCGTGAAGCCATTATTAAAGCTAGTGTTATTTCGTTCTAGCCAGAGACTCCAACAAACCACTGCTGGTAGTGTAATAAAGGGAAAGTGTTGGAATTCTAAATCTGAAAGACATTCTTCTATTGAATTACCCTTCCAGTTCAGTGAGATATTTAGTGTCTCTTCTATGCAAGTCCAAACCTGTCGAGTAAAAGGGCAGGTAACAAAGAGATGATGGATTGTCTCCTGATTGCTACGACACAAGACACAAATACTAGGCCCTTCCCATCCGCAAGCCACCAGAGCGTCCTAGGTAAGAATCTTCCTCTTTAACAACAACAAAAAAAGCATTTTATTTTCATAACCAAATGCCCCTTCCAAAATTTTGAATACCACTCTTCGTTGTTTGGGTTCCATAAAATCTGTGACAACACTCTATAAAGATTTTAACTTTAACGACACTCTTTCAAAAAAGTTGATCTTTTATTAAAATGAGAACATCTCCAAATTAAGTAAGCATTTTCCATAAATTTCAAAATAATGAAACCATAAAACTTTGAAATTAAATTAACATGATATGATGAAACAATCAACTTTAACAACACTATTTATAAAATTTGATCTTTTATTAAAATGAGAAAATCCCCAAATTATTGTAAGAAATATGCTAATAATAAATAATAACTATTCCTTAAATAATTACAATGAGT
>JZKD02S1016728.1:172200-218771 GCA_000966675.3 Picea glauca | reverse complement strand
TGAGCTTTGCTATAAATGAGTTCGAGAATGCACCTTGTAGCACATCATTGGAACCAATTTTGAGAGAATATAAAATCGAATATGTGCATGCTTTGCCAAAGTAACCTCTCTCATCAACGTCGTGTACACAAATGGCAAGAAGTTATAGAAACCATTCATGAGAGGATATCGACTTTGAGAGCTCAAGTAAGTAACATGCAAAAGGATAAACCCATTTCATGAACAGGTTTAATAATCTCTAAATCAAAAGGAATATTTAGGCTAGAAAATCCGACATAGGCACAATACATGTATACAGTTTAATATCCAAACTCGATATAAAAAAAATTATTTGTAAACATATATGTTATCAAAAAACGATCAACCATTGTAAATTTCATCAATCCCACGCGCTACATTATCGAAAACCAATGTCTAAAAACCTAACAACCCCGAAATTGATATTCCACCAATATTTGAAACCCAACAACCTTGAAATTGATATTCCACCAATATTTGAAAACCCAACAACCGTGTTTAAAAAGATAGTTGCTCAAAATTGATCATTGCGGTCTAACAAAGAGGTGAGCTACAACTAATGATGAATATTTTATTTGATAAAATTATGCATACAAAACATGGTTGTAAAGAGAGTGGGTAGGTGGCGAATGATTAATGAAGTTTGTGAAATCCATGTATTATGCAAACACAATTATACAAAAAAAGTCGTCGGGTCATTAAATACTTATGTGGACTTCCTGCACATTGCTTTATTTGCCATGCTAATGAATTCCAGTGTGTACTGCACCAACACCATACAAACACAAATAAGTTATCGGCACCATTGCTTCACCCTGGTCATTGATTCAGTGAAAAAGTTTTGTGGGTGGTGGGACTGGGAGGAGATAACTTACATGGGAAACCTGGTCAGAAACAACGGGTGGATCCAAATAAGCAAACCCAAGATAATTAATGAGCTTCCCATAGAAAATGAACCATATGGGCATTGAAGCCCCATGAGTATTGCAAGCTCCCACAAGGCCAATCGCCATCGAAAGGTAATCCCTACCATCCGCAAACAAGAAAAAACTTGTAAAACAGTACTTTCTACTTATTATACGGTGTGGGATCTGATTTTTTCTCAACTGCCTTAGTTCATTCATCTCCTTATGTTCCCTTACTTCCATTAGACATTGTTGCCACACCTTGTTTCACAAATTCAAAGACTTTAGCATTCCCTGGCTGAAAAATAAGGGATATAGCACAATAGTCGAGCAAACATAAAAATGGAGTGGGTAAAGCAGGAGAACATGGTTGTAAAGATAGAAGGTAGGTGGCGAATGATTAATGAAGTTTGTGAAAGCCATTTATTATACATGCACAACTATGTAGAAAAAAGTTGGTGGGTCATACAGGATCGCTCTTTTCATTTTCGCTTTCCTCTTTGCAACACAGAATGCCACGTCCATGGCAAAGTCTCGGGATCGAATCCCTCTTCTGGCTTTTGGAAGATGGAATTATAGTGGGGAGGTCGAATTTGTCAGGCTTTGACTTGGAGAGTAAATTAGAGCATGATTTAGGACAGTTGAGGGGCATTGTATCGCTCCACATAAGCTACAATCTTCTATTAGGACAAATCTCGCTAGAGCTCTCAAACCGGAGATGCATCGAAAGAAAACATTAGGTTGAGGGCAATGCAAATTAGAGAGGCAGTGGGGAAAGATATCGGATATGAGGGGATGGGGAAAATCTGATCAGATCAGATATGGAAAGAAGGCGACAAAGATTGTATTTATTAATACAACATCGACAATTTAAAGGTGATGACGATGGTTTCAAAGGATGACAGAGTTTAAAGGTGATGACGACGGTTTCAAAGGACGACATAGGTTGTCTCCCAAAACCCTTCAATGCTCATGACAGAGGGATGGTGAACAAAAATGGTCGTTTTAGAAAAGTTGTCAACCAATTGACATGTTTTATTGTAAAGTTATTCCTATAGAATGTCTTTGGCATAAATATGGTCTGAGTCATCGGTTTTACCACCTAAAATAACCCACAATCAATCCAAACTTTCACTCTTACCCAGTATCTTATATACTAACAATGTTTTTTTTAAATCCATCTCACCATTAATTTGAAATTGAAATTAAAATGTTTTTATTGTACTAAGTGATATTGATATTTTAACTTTATTTTTATTTTAGAAATACTTTATCCTTTTAAAATTATAATTTAATTTTTGGTTTCATATTTAATTTAATTTCAACTTAGGAACACAAAATATACGCTTTCTTGTTGCACATCACACTTTTAATGGCCAAGTGAGTGTCCATGTTTATGACCTTTACCATGCTTATTTACTTCTTATATTTTAATCTTTCAGAGTTTTTTAGTTTCTTTGCTTTTTTTGTTGGGAAAATATGAATCGATTTGACATTCTTTTAATTTTTTTTTTACTGGGGAAATCAACAACTAGTTGGGTGCATACTCATGTGATGTGTGGTTGTGTTATCCGACTACTACCACTATAACCCCATGCATGCCAACGCAACACCTCACGCGGCACACAAGGCTAGTCGAGGATTTCGAACTGATGACTTCACATAACGGAGTGCCTTAACAATACACTCCATCATTGACTCTTCTACACCCTGGGGGCTGACATTCTTCTAATTAATTTGCATGAAAATCAAAGTAGTTTAGTCCCTTACTTTGTTTAATTTAATTTTTTTTTAATTCAAAGAAAAAAGGTTTTATATTAATATTTGAGAGTTTGAAATCAAATATATAGACTCTCCAAATATTTTTTCAAAGAAAAAAAGGTTTTATATAGATATTTCAGAGTTTGAAATCAAATATACATAGACTCTCCAAAGGACTCCATCATATAAGTGTTCAAGAGACCTCGACACTATCTATCCAATCTCCTATTCAAGATTAATTGTAGTCTTCCTTGTACCAATTACCACCTCGTCTCCTTCATCATCATAATAAAAAATATATTAACCTAAAAAGGTCTCTGTTACAAAAAGCTTATATTCTAAACCAAAACTAGAATATCACATAATGAATATAAGGTTTTTTTTGTAGTTGATGGGAGAGTGCATTCCTTGAAAGCATGTTCAATAAAGGTAGCCTCCTACAAAAGCAAAGCTTCCTTGATAAGTTGTATGCTTGGATGTTGAATTCTCAATAAACACGAGAAAGGAAATATCAACAAATTTATTTTTATCTCCAGAATTTGATTCATAATAGGAATCAACCTATATTTTCAATGTTTAAATGTTGATTAGCCCACTCTATGTGAAGCTTTGAATCTCCCAAAACTTGTATTTTATTTAACCCTTTGTGATGCATTGTTTTCAAAAGTATCAAGAGAGCATAGAGTTATGCACGAGTGTTTGTCCCTTGTCTAGTTGCATACCTTAACAAGAAATAATGTGAAGTGTCATTGAAAAGGAACGCTTCAACACCACATATACCATGTGCTCCTTGACATGCTCTGTCAAATAAACCCCATGGTTTCTCCTTATCAATACTTGACATCAATAAATTCTTGAGTTTTTTTTCTTTAAAGCCCTATTATTACCCTCTAAAGCCACTCTAATCTTGTGTGTCGCTTGAGCTAGTGTAAAATCCAAATCTTCAAAATTCATTTGATTATTGGTTGTCCAAATTCCATAAGTAAACATGCAAAGTAAAGCCTTGTGTGTGGTAACAACTTTATCAATTACCCATTCTAGAGTGGATTCTTCTAAGGTCCCATTATCCCATTTCCTCTTCACTCCCAAGTCTTGTGTAATCTCCAACCAAACAACTCTAAAAAAAGAGAAAGACGTGAACAATTTGTTTACTAATTCTTCACCTAGTTTACACATAATACATTTGTTAGGCCCCACCCAATTCTTCTTCTACCTATTGTCCCAAGTAAGTAATTTATTTTTCAATGCCAACCACATTACATTTCTATATTTTAATGGACAATGTAGCTTCCATACATACCTCCACCACCAAAAAAATTCACCATTCCAACTCTTTTATTCTAATTGTGAAACCTAGCTTGACTATATATTCACATGTCCCCTTATTCCTTGACCATTTGAGGGTGTCCTCTTCTTCACTTAATTTAACAACACCATGAGAGAGCAACTTCACATACTGCCTCCATTCCTCAACCAAATCTCCTTGACGATTGAGAAATTTAGTTGCCATCCATCCTTGAAACTATTCATTCCTTACTCTCACTATGACTACCTCTCGTAAATAGTGGATCCCTTGACCATATAAATATTCCAGAAGTGCCTCATAAATTCTATAATTTCCTTTGAATCCTAACAAAGGATCCTCCCTAATTCAAATCTTGCCTCTATTCCAACTTGCCATGCAACCCAATCACCAAGCAAGGGATAGGCCTTGATCAAATATTTCCAGACTAAGAATGCTCTCGGGTAATTTTTTCTAACTGTTATGGACCACTCTTCCATAGTCTTCCCCTTGAGATATTTGACTTTCATAACACTACCCCATAGTACTTCGTTGTAGACTAACCACTAGAGGTTTTTAGTTGCAAATGCTAAGATGAATATATGTACATTTCTCAAGCCTCAACCCCCTAATTCCTTAGGCAGGGCCACTCTATTCCACGTGACTAGTGGAATTCCTTCTTTTGCCCTCTTCTTAGTCCAAAGAAAACTAAAGCATTTCTTTCTAATTTTATTGGGAATGCCTTAGGAATCTTTACTATTGTTAGCCAATATACAAGAATGATCTTCGATATTGCCTTGACCAACACTAACCTCCCTTCATGTGACAACCAATTATTACACCACATTGAAACTTTGGCTTCAACTTTGTTATATAGCCAGATCCAATCCTCATATTCGTAATCATTTGGTTTTAAGAAAAAACCCAAGTACTTCACCCCCTCATCCAATACACAAGTCTTCATTGGAAAGATAATCTTGGCTTGGGCCTTAATATTATCTATCGGGTTATTAAACAACATAAGGGACTTGTTCATGTTTATTTCCATACATGCAGCCTTGCAATATAGGTCTAACAACTCCTTCACAAAAACATGGCCAAAAAGCATGATATCGTCCATAAAGAGCAAGTGTGAAATAGTGGCAAAGCTTGCTACCTGTAGCCCTTCATTTTTCCTTTCCTTTTAGCATCTTTTTTTACCATGCTTAGTCCCTTAGCCACTAAAAATAAGTGAAAAGGAGATAAAGAGAAACCTTTCCTAAGTCCTCTAGATAAACTGAAGAAAACAAATGGGGACCCATTTATCAACATTGTGAAGCAAACAAAAGTTAAACAACCCATTATCCAATTAATTGTATGCAAGTTCATTCCTATCTAGATAAGCAATAATCTTAAAAATAGCCAATTCACCCTGTCATAGGCCTTTGACAAAACTATCTTCAAGATTTCAACTGGTAGATTTTTTTTTGACTGCATTCATCCCTTCTTGTGCAATGCCAATAAAATCCTTAATTTGTTAATTATAGAGGAAGCCAAACTAGACTTCTAAGACAATACTTGACATAATACCTTTCAATCTATTAGCAATTAGATTGGAAATGAGTTTGTATATGAGATTGCATAAATAAATAGGCCTATAATCTTCAAAAGTTTCACTGCTCTACTTTTGGGGAATTAGGGTTATAAAAGTGGTGTTTACAACTCCCAAAACTTTCCAAGAAAGCCATGATTCTCCCACCAAATGCAACAAATCTTGTTCGAACATATCACAGAAACACCACTACAAATATTTGTAGAATTCTACAAATATCCCATCAACATCAGGTCTTTTCCCTTTTTAAAAGAGGATAACACTACCTTCAACTCAAATGAAGTACCTTCTACCTCCAACTCCCTATTTGAATCCTCATGATCCAGATTTATGATAGAAAAACAAAGAAATAGTAATACTCAATTTCTATTAATGTGTGAAATATGCAAGAACTGTAAAAATGTAGAGTGAAATGAACTCGCTAGAATGGTGGCAACTTATCTATGAGAAAGAGATGTTTGTTATGCTCATTCGCAAACAAACATTGCATCATACTCCATTACTAAGACTTCTCGAGAGGTCACCCATTCCAATCATACTCTAGCCCAAGCGCGCTTAACTGCAGAGTTATAATGGGATCCACTGCATTAAGACCACTAGGAAATGGTTGTAATTAACAAATGGAGATGACATTACATTACATTCCCCATCAAAAGGATGAATATTATGGTTTATCAAAACCACAGGCTCAAAAATGTTGATTCAATGGAAAAGGTGGATGGTCATCGATATCCACCTGGATCATTCCTTCCCCTTTAGGAAGCAATGGTCCCCATTGCGTCAAGTTTCCTCAATATATGGGGAAACTTTTGTTGAATATGAACCTTGGTGAGTTGTTTCCTTTGCTGAAGTAGTTGTCCTACTTGTACTTGGAATTACCCTGTTGAAATGTCATGAACCTGTTGTCAGAGGTGTTGGATTTGTTCAACAAATCTGGTTGCATGATCTGCCTTGGCGTGAGTGTGGGAGGACTTTATTGGTGAAGATGCAACAAGAAGAGTTGTATCAATGGGGGATAATGGATGGAACCCCAGGTGCACCTGAAAAGGTTTGTGGCCAATAGAGCTATGAAGGGATCTATTATAGCTATGTTGAACATATGGAAGACTCTCTTTCTATAGAAAGGAACATCTATAGATTGGACCATTGGGTAAGGGAGCACCATGCACCAAGTCAATGGAATGTTTGACTTGGTGGTGTAGAGGCACCCCCGTAGGTGGAAAAATAGCTTTATGCTCCTTTACAATCTTGTCGAGGTGCTTATGTTGTATTGAAAGGTCTTGGGCCAAGGTTGTAGTGGTTGCAATGACCTTTTGTTCACCTTCTAACTGGATTGTGAAGAGGGAAAACTTTGTGGTCTAAGAGATTACTTTGTTGCATTGTCTTGATGAGATCAATGAAATGCAGTTGTTGGAACTCCCTCTGTTACCCCATAGAGTTAACCTCATAGAGTAATAATGACACTGCAGGGATGAGACTCATAAACAACATGACATTTTGGTTGTCCTAAAAGAACATCACAAACTTCAAGCAAGGAAACATCACACAATACCTCATCTTTGAAGGGCTTGATTCCATATAGGATAGATGACATTGTTGGTTGACGCGAAGGTCCTGTCCCTGGCTCAACCAACCAATGGTGTATGGTTGGGGTTGTGGCATCGTCGACAACTTCAAACTCTTGACGACTTCAATTGAGATCAGGTTCTTCTGACTCTCATTGATAACAATGAAATATAGTAGGGTCCCCTTTACCCACATCTATGAGTTGAAGAGGTGCTCCCCCTCCTTAGGATCCTTTGGTTCTTCTGGTTGTATTGTTGTGGTCATGATGGTAGTAGTGGGTTCTAAATCGATGATCCATTTTCCTTCATTGTGATCTGAATAAGAGTTCAAGCAAGGTTCTAATTCTTTTTCTTTTAGATCGACCAACAATGACTATTTCGAGTGACATTCATCGGTGTTGTGCCAAGGGATTTTGTGCAACTCACACCACTTTCCATTTTTCTTCTTCAACTTCCCATCACCCTTCTTAGTTGATGACTTGGATTGATTTTCATGAGATTGGCTCTTCTTGATTTGTCCTTCATTTTGTGAGTTAGGGTTGTCATTGCCATGCTTATGTTGTGGTGTATTAGCAAACCTAAACTCTTGCTTACTTCATTGCTTGAATTTCTACTCGATTTTGACTACATATCGATAAGTAGCTCCCAATCAAGAAATGTCCAATAAATTCATCTTTGTTTGGATGTAGATGTGTAGACCACTGTGGTACTTCAAAACTAGGTGTTTCTCAGAGTCTTTGATACCCAAATTTTAGCGCAAGGTATGAAAGATGTTGGTGTACTTTGGCACTATCTAGTCTCTCTCTTGACACAGAGTCGTCCATCTCATAAACTGGTCATCGTATCTTCCAATAGGGTAGAACTCATCCTTGAGGGCATCCACAAAGGCCGCCCAAGTAGGTTCCCTCCTGAATTGCGTAGATTCATTTGTGGTGTGCCTCTCTCAGTGACCTTCCCACCAAGAATTGACATGGGGAAGGGATTTAAGGTGCGTGAAGGTGATCTTTTCACCATCAATTTTTTTTTGGATAGAGTAATAACCTTCTAGCATATTCAACCATTTCTCTAGAGAATTTGCATCTATCTAGCCTTCAAATAAAGGAATATCAAAATCGACTTGTACCTTGAAGGGCATCGCACCTCTGAAATGGCTGCATATCGAAGATGCCTCGGTCGCCATTGATAGTCGTCAAATGATCTGAGAAAATTTGTGCATCATCTTGTTCCTTTGTCACATGAGGGATTCCTCGAGCAATGTCTTAAAAGGATCTCCTGATCTGTAATCTCTCTTTTCTTCCGCCATGGGAGGTTGTTTGGGCTGGCGAGATCGATCATCCTCAAGGAAAACTAGCTCGAGGCCTAACTCTCTATACCTTGACCTCATCAGGGACATGCATCAAAAAATAACAAGGAGTTGACTGCTTTGATAGCACTAGTCCATATTTATGAGGGAACCAATTGAAACATAGAAATATGACAAAAACACAGAGATACAACAATACTCAATATATATTAATGAATGAAATATGAAAGAATTGTGAAAATGTAGAGTGAAATGAACTCGTTAGAATGGTAGCAACTTATCTTTGAGTAAGAGATGTTAACTATGCTCATTTGTAAACAAGCATTACATCACACTCCATTGCCTACTCAAATGACCTCCTTCACCTTGATAATATACGAGAGAGTGAGAGGATAATAATTCCCATGGTGCATGTGGGATAAATTGGTCTAAGTTTAGAAAATTCCATAGGCATGTAAAACACTAGGACTTCCCGAGAAGTCACCCATCCTAGTCCTACTCTAGCCCAAGCACACTTAGTTGTGAAGTTCTAATGGGATGCAATGCATTGAGACCACTAGGCAATGGTTGCAATTAACAAATGTAGTTGGCATTACATTACATTCCCCATCAAAAGGGTGAATATCATGGTTTATCAAAACCACAGGCTCGAAAACGTTGATTCTGTGGAAAAGGTGGATGGAAATCGAGATCCACCTAGATCACCTCATTATAAGAATTGGACATAAACTCATAATTTCCCCAATATTAGCAATCCTTTGATCTTGAAACATAGATTTTAAATGAAGACTTCTTACTTCTACTATCTTCGTGAAATAGCTAACCTTGTTATGATTGGGGTGCCTAATTTCCCATATCGTGTTAATGTGCTTTCTATGGTTGGCATAATTAAGAAAAAAAATTGTATTATTATCACCTTGTGTATCCATGATCTCTACTTTTGAGTCTCCACTGGGCTTCTTCCTTATCTAAGAGGTCATTTTTCCTTCTTCATAAATCCTTCAAAGACTAAGCTTCCTCGTATGAGAAAACCCTTGCAAGGTTGTTTTCAAATAGAGCATTGATACCCCCTTCCACCTCTTTGAGCTCTTTTTGAGACTTGATAGCAATAGAATTAGCATAACCTTTCAACACAATATTCAGTTTTTTAAGGTTGTCTACAAATTGTTGCATTGCAAAGTACCTCTCTTAACTGTCAAAAGGTTTCCATGTCTTAATGACTAACTCTCTAAAATCTAAGTCATCCAACCAAGTGTGATTGAATTTTAGTGAACTAGGTGGTGTCCAATCCTCCAACTTCATTTTTAAAAGTACATGAAGATGGTCTAACAAACCCCCAATACTTACCAAGCATTTGATTCTCAATTGTTCATTAAAGAAAGATTTTTTCATAAAAAAGTGATCCAATATCTTGGAAATCCTCTCTTCTTCTTCTAACATTTTATTGAGTAAGAGTAATTTCACAAGATCTACATCAATCAAATGGCATGACTCAAACAACTGAGAGAAGTAGTCTCCAAGTTGATCTCTTCTTGCAAGATCCCCCCAAACCTCCCTTTGGTTTAGAGTTAGGTTTAAGTCACCTCCTAGTATCCCATTATCTCCTTCCAATAACCTATAATTAGACAAAGAATCTCAACAAATTTTCCCATATCCATAAGGCCCATAAATATTAATTAGTGTCAAGTCCTTCCCCAGTTCCATTGTTGTAATCTCCACTGCAATACTTAAGCCAACATTGAAGAGGAGATGGGGTCAAAATTCGAGTTCCACCCCGAAACTAGACCTCCAAACATCCCTACGACATCTAGAGAACAAAAATTCCAATCCTTTAATATAGTAGACAAGAAATTAACAACTTTCTGACCAAAGCACTTGGTTTCTTGCAGAAAGACAATATCAAGCTTATAAACTTCAAAAAATCTTTTGAGGGCAAATTGCTTGTGGGCACCCCCTACCCTTCTGACATTAATAGAGAAGACATGCATTGAGAAACCAAGGGATGGGCCTTCCTTTCTCTAAGGTCTCTACTGATAGTCAATTGTTTACCTTCTCTTATTTCCTTCTTTGCCTTAAATTTGGCTAGAGTCATGTGATTTCCTTCCTATTGAGCCAGGGATATCCTTATCCAATGCCAAACCTCCCCAACCTCCCTACAATCATCCTCTTGTCATTTCCTAGATCTCAACTGACAATTAGATTTTAACATTAGGATTAAGGGAGATCTTTTTTGGGGCCTTAGAAGGTATATTCAACTTAGCCTCCAAATATGTTGTCAAGGATGGTCTTGAAATGACAACCCTAGGTTCGTCACCAGGTTCAGCCACTTGGATATCACCCTGGTTTGACACAACAATGTTCTTTGATGACTCCAAACTTTCCTTCTTGAACTCCTCCTCCTCAAAAGAATCCCCAACCCTAGGATTTTCTAAAGTGTGAGAAATTCAATCCTTTATGTCTCCTTCTAGGCTAATGTGATCCTCATTTTAAACAGGTAAGAAGGACCCACTATCCTTTTCCAGGAAAACACAAAGTAGGATTATGAATTTTCATACCTTCAAGACATGTTGATGGTTTTGATTCCACAGCTTCCAAACTGACAAGTTCTTGAGTAGGAGTCCTTACTAGTTGATCATCCACAACTCCAAAGCTATCCAAGTTGACTTGAGCCTCAACTGTGTTTTCCCTAGCACCATCCTTTGTAATCTCTTTTAAATCCTCCACCTTCTTCTTTACCCAATTTTTTTTAAGGGAAATAGTACCCTTCCCAGGTTCAGGACAACCTGCTCGCAAGTGACCCACCTCATGACAAAGAACACAACGGAAAGGTAGTTTCTAGCAATCCAATTTTTGGTTAAGCTTCCATGTCACCTATTCAATATCCAAATTTTATAACAAGCCCTCATGAAGATCTAGCCTGACCAAGATTTTTGAAATTATTTTATCCTCTAACTTGAGCCACCCTTCTTCGGATGCAACAAAATACCCTATGGAGTTACCTACTTTCTTCAAAATGATTTCACTCCATAACACCAACGAGAGACCTGGCATTAGAAGCCAAATATTCCATTAGAAGCCAAATCTTCTAAATAAACGTAGGATCCCTTTGTGCATCAAAGCTTGGTGTCCAATGTTTAAGATACAAACTCGATGACCCACAAAGCTATTCTTTACCCATCATTATATTCACGTCCATTGCTCCTCTCATTACAAAACTTATCTAACCTCACAACAAGATGTGAAATTTTGGGATATACCCATTGAATGGTAATCGATTCTCCACCAACCAACATTTTAAGCTTTCACACTTTACAAATTTCCCCATGAACCTTCCAACCAACACTAGAGACATCATCCCATCAACCTCCAAAATATTCAAATTATGCCATACCACCATCTTCACTCTATCCTTCCACACCATTATGAACTTTCAACTATGCACCCAACTACAGTAAACACTCTGCTTTCGTTCAAGATCACTATCTAAATTTCCTTCATCTCCCACACCACCTGCCCTAAGATCCGTTGTGCCTCCGTTATCCTTCCCCACCTTCACTGGATATCTACTATAGAATGATCCTTACCAACATACCCCCCTCCATTATGTGCAGAGGTCAAGTTAGGAGGATAAAATGAAGAAGGAACATGAGAAAATGTCCTTGAGTTCAATGACACTTCAAAAACTGGCCTATCATCCCTCACCTTAGACAATCTAGTATCAATAAATTTCAATGCAAGGGGCACTATCCTCTCATTCGCCTAAGGTACTAGATACATCATTTCATGTTTAGTACCTTCACCTATTGTGGGGCCACCTACCAAATCCAACAGTCTATCCTCCTCTCCCACCTTTGTAGACCCTATGTCACATGCTACCTAAGAACACTCTGAGATCTCTACTAGCTCATTATGTGGCCCGAAGACGATTCTCCACCAACCAACATTTTAAGCTTTCACCCTTTACAAATTTCCCCATGAACCTTCCAACCAACACTAGAGACATCATGCCATCAACCTCCAAAATATTCAAATCATGCCCTACCACCATCTTCACTCTATCCTTCCACACCATTATGAAGTTTCAACTATGCACCCAACTACAATAAACACTTTGCTTTCATTCAAGATCACTATCTAAATTTCCTTCATCTCCCACACCACCTGCCCTAAGATCCATTGTGCCTCCATCATCCTTCCCTACCTTCACTAGATATCTACTATAGAATGACCCTTACCAACAGACCCCCCTCCATTATGTGCAGAGGTCAAGTTAGGAGGATAAAATGAAGAAGGAACATGAGAAAATGTCCTTGAGTTCAATGACACTTCAGGAACTGGCCTATCATCCCTCACCTTAGACAATCTAGTATCAATAAATTTCAATGCAAGGGGCACTATCCTCTCATTCGCCTAAGGTACTGGATACATCATTTCATGTTTAGTACATTCACCTATCGTGGGGCCACCTACCAAATCCAACAGTCTATCCTCCTCTCCCACCTTTGTAGACCCTATGTCACATGCTACCTAAGAACACTCCCAGATCTCTACTAGCTCATTATGTGGCCCGAAGACGAACCTCAAAACCCCCTCATCTTCATTGTCATAATCAACTAGATCAAGATTTAAATCCATGAATAAAAATTGGAGAGATCCATCGCCCTAGAAATGCTCTCTCCATACTACAATAACCCTAAACCTAAACCCCATTGCCAAAACCTCTTCATCCTTCAAACTTTGAATTACTTTCTCATATAGTTTCTTTATAAAAATATTATCAAACTATAGATAAAATCTCTTAAAAAAATTTATTTACATAAATCAAATGATGATCAACCTTATTTGAATTAATATTGAGGAGAGTTAATATCCCCATGAGATTCTAAGTTTTCAAGTTGAATATTGGAAAGTCCGTTAATGATAGAAATTGTGAGATCAATTAATGCTACATGTGACTTAACATTAATTTGGATTTATTTCTTTTCACTCACATGTATGTGTTTTTTTAATCATATCAAACCCAAAAGGCTGAGATTCGACGGTGATTTAGTAAAGAATGAACTCTCTGAAAGTGGCTTCAAATTTTTGGATGCTTCTAGAGTGGAGCAAAACCATCTATGTTTATATATATTTTTGCATGCCAATTGTAATGTTTTCATCGGTCTCTTATGCTTATATAAATAAATATTTGCTATACATCTTCTAAGATTAGAAAGCATGTGTATTATTACACGGTTGTTGTTTTATTTTCGTTAGTCTCTTATGATTTGCAAAGAGGAATTTTCTCATACATCTTTTGAGATATCGACCTACTAAATAGTATTTTGATTTTCTCTAAAGTAGTTCAAGAGGTATTTTGAAAGCTCGAGAGGTCTGGCAATGGCGGTGGATTGTTGCAGGTATTAGGTCTGACTTTGTTGAGAGCCATTGCAAAATTTCGTCTCTTTTGATGTCTTTGGCGATGGATTTGGTCCGAGCTTGACACGACTAAGGCGAGAGCACTTTTACATCATATGAAAAACAGAGAGCAATGTTTGAATTTATAGTCGAAAATTTTTCATGATTAATTTTTATAATCCACCTGCAGAAAACAAGGCTTCTTTGGCTACCATGGAGACAAAATTATTATGTGCGTTAAACAAAAACTAGATTGATCAACATAACATAACGTGTAATCTCACAAAGATCACACATGTAGAAGTTTCGTTTGGACGTGTGGAGCATAATAAGAAAACATGCATTTACAAATGAAATATGTTTGATGTTATAGTAGCTTTTGATTGTGTTAGACAATAAATAATTATGGGTCGAGAATTAGAGCCAAGACCCTCGACTCACCTATATCCACATAATGTGTATTATGCGTAAGGAGAGGAGGTAGTAAGAGTGGTTTCACCATGTCACCAAATAGATCTACTGACGCCACTAGTAGCAAAGGATCCATCATCAGTTCAAGCCATTGCATTTTAGCATGTAGCACAGGAAGCAAGAGCAGAAGAAGAGGTACTCATTTCATCCGTTGACCCATGACCCATTTAAGTTTACCCCAACGTTGTATTTTACCCTACTTACCAAGATCCAATTAGTGTTTTTCTGAGAACAAAGTTGATCTAACTTGAAATAGTGGATTTCATTGACCTTTATCCAACACTCTTTATTGTAGGGACCCTGCCTCTTGCTTGTCTGGTTCGAGTATTCACCTTGAGCTCAACCAAGGAAAAGGTTTCTAGATATGATTCTGGATCGTCGGAGAATGTGTCCTTACAAGGACCCTTTAGGGCAGGGGGTGCGCTATGATTTCTGAGAACTATAGTAACTGCAAAAACCCTGCTTGAGCACAATGAGTTCGGGAAAATATAAAACTACCTATATCTATTGTGACAAGGGTTATTGTTTTTGGAGTGCAACATTGACTAAAAGTTCACTTTTCTTAGGAAAATGATAGGGTCCATTGCTTCGACATTTTTTTTTGGTATCTATTAGTTTCTTGTCACTTAAAGATATCCATTTGATATAGAAAGAGATCCATTTCAGTGAGACATGCCAGGAGAAAACCACAGAAGGTGGTGTTCCCGCCTCATTAAGTGGGGAATAGGTCTACAAGGGAATGGTGGTGTGCTGAGGAGAGACAGGTATGCCCAAGTGGTAAGCTGGATCAAGCTTATATGACTATCAATATGAAACTGGGAAACAAAGTGAAGCTGTTATTGGTTCAACTGGATCAACAACAAGAAGCGAGCAATAATGGGGTATCGTTTGTTGATCATTACAGCTTATGAGACATCCTCCAGAACACAGGCTGAGTGAGTCGACATGTGAGAGAGCCCATGTGTTGGGTGTTCCCATGAGATGGGCGTGTCATTCCTCTCTGGACTGAGATGAGACGATGTGTGCCCCTGAGTGGGGTGAGGATGCCCATGAGTTGGGTGTGTCGTTCCTCTCTGGATTGAGATGAAACGATTTGTACCCTTGTAAGGGGTGACGGTACCCATGTGATGGGTGTGCACCAGACTCTGGACTGACTTGTTATGACGTGTGGTCTCCTGACTTGTGGACTCAGTTGAGTCAGGATTGAGATGGTACTCTATATGATTCTCCCGTGGACTCAATGAGATAGAGATATGTTAAGTAGGACGTCCCTATGGCTGAGCATAGGTGGGCGTGCCCCTAGTAGATGAACACTAGTGGATGTGTGAGATCCCTTGCTATATTTTCTGAGAGTAAGATTTACCTGTAACCCTAATTGTGATGTAAAGGGTGTAGGTAGGCTCCACCATGTGTGAAAGATGATTAATGTTTATTGTAATACTTAATTATTTTCTGAGTTATTGAGGTCAACCCTGTTGTGCCAATAGACACTAGTTTTGGTCTGTCCAGTCTAGTATAAATAAAGGTGATTTCCCCATTAAGGAAACACACAAGTCACTTGTCATTTCAAAATTTCAGCAAGTACAATTTTAGGGCTGAAGTGTGCACCTCTCTTGGGTGCAAGTTTCAAGGTAGTAGAGCACCCTCTTGTGTGCATTAGGGTTTCATGGTTGGAGGATCTTCTCTTGAGAATATAACAAAGGATTGTTGGGTTTTTCTCCCTTATTCAGAAGGGTTTTCCTAGGATATTTCTTGTGTTCTTGTGCATGATATTTCTTCTTATGATCTTGGTTATTGCAACAATTGTGAATGGTGTAGCTCGATTTGTTTATGGTTCAAGTACATGACTAAAATGAAATAAACCTCATGCTTGAGCCTAACATAGTGAAAATTCAACATGGTTTCAGAGCATAGGTCTTGAAGAACCCATTGCACAAGCATTAAAGCCAGTCGTCATCCTTTCTGTAATTTCGTATTTCCCTCTAGGGTTTTCTGCAATTCCGTACGACCCTCCTTCTTTTTCAGTTTCAAAACTTTATACTTGGACGTTGGGGCTAAAATTGACATAGGAGTGTACGACCTCCTTCAACGCACCTCCAACAACTCTCAGATTGCAATTTCGAGAATTTTGGATTTTTGGCCCTAGGGTTTCTAGGGTTTCGCAATTTTCTGCAGAAAATTCAGATTTAGGGTTTTTGTAGCTCATTGAAGGAGCCTTTCAGCTCACCAGTGTTCTTCTGACTTTCAAAGCTTATTATTGGTAGTCATAAGTCCAACAAAACCTAAGTTTTCTAGCCTAACCTAGCCATTAGGTTTTCTAGCCGAGTTGGTAAGGGTTTGTGAAGAATCTGAAAATATGAAGAACAAAACCTTGGTGGAAGATAGTCTTGATGGATCAAGAAACTTCAGTTCCTGGAAGTCAAGACTTTAGGTCACCCTTGAAGAAGAAGACTTATTGTGGGTGATACAAAAGGTTTTACCAGAGACATCTACCGATGAAGAGAAGGAAGAAAGGAAGGAAGATGACGTTAAGGCAAGGAACATAATCATCTACTCAGTAAGAGATCATCTCTTGCCTTGTATTGCCAACATGAAGATAACTTATGAAATGCATGAAGCATTGAATAATATGTTTGAGAGTAACAACACCCTCATAGCTCTTACATTGAAGTGATATCTTCAAAATATCAAGATGACAAAATGTGACACCGTGGCTACCTTATTCATGATGATGTCAGAGATCAGAGATCAGCTAGCTGCCATTGGAGAAATCATATCAGACAGAACTTGTTTTGGCCACTCTCAATAATATGCCAAAACATTGGGAACCATTTCTTCAAAGTATTAGTGGTAGAGAACAACTACCTACTTTTGATCGTCTATAGATAGTTTGTACCCAGGAAGAAATAAGACTTATAGCTAGAGGAGTGGAAGACTCCCCTCATGATGACAATCATGATCTTGCACTTCATACAAAGAAAGGAGGAAGAAATAAAAGAAACTTTAGGCAAACATTCAAAGACAAGAAGAATTCAGGTTATTAGAGAAAAGACATGTCAAAGGTCCAGTGCTTTAGATGTGACAAGTATGGACACATTGCGAGAAATTTTCCTACCCGGAAGAAAGAAAGACAATATGCGTCCACTGTTGACATGGATCCAGACCTACATAAAAAAGTTGAAGACGTGAGAGATGAGGATTACTTCCTCTAAAAACACATACAAGATTGAGCATAACTGTAGACTAGGGTAAGTTTTGTACTACTTTCCTTATTTGATTAACCTGTAGTTGCTTGCAATTTTGATGAAGGGTATTATCCCTAGTGTGGGAGCCCTCATGACTTGGACTATTATCCATGGTACAAGAGTCCATTTTTCTTCTTGGTTGGTTATTATCCCAATAGAGGAGGCCATTTTGATTATTATCTCTATGGGAGGTCATCTTGGTTATTATCCTAGTATGGGAGGCCAAAAAAGTACTGTAGAGTCAGTAGAGGACCTAAGGAGAGATGATATGTCTCCAGGTTAGCAACACAGGAAAAGGAAGATGTCTATCCTTCAGACTTCAGAGGGATTCACTTGACTTAGAGAGAGTCAAACTATTTGAGAAAAAGGAAAAGAAAATGCCTTCTCCCCTTCAACATTTCAAAGGGAGACAACCATTGTTCCACTTGATCCAGTTGTTCCAGTTGCTCTAGTTGATGTTCCCAGAGACATTGTAGTAGGCCATAAAATACCTGCTTGGGCTCGAAAAAATTCTACAAGAGGCAGAGGGACATGCAGCTCCTTGAGGCACATCCTGAGAGAGAAAGAGACCAAAGAGATTTTCGAGCTATTTTTCAGCCAAGAGCCACATCATTGATACTTAGCCTTCTTGTCATGGATAAGCGACAGGTCAACAGGTATGGAAAGATGCCATGGCAGAAGAGTGTCAGTCCATCTTGAAGAATGACGTGTGGGATATTGTTCCGAGACCAGAAGGGAGGTATGTAGTAACTTCCAACTGGATATATAAGATCAAACATGTAGCTGACGGAAGTATCAAGAAATACAAAGTGAGATTTGTAGCTAGAGGATTCTCACGGGTGGAGGGAATTGACTATGAGGAGACATTTGCTCCAGTAGCCCGATACACTTCCATGCATACTATCATTTCACTAGTTGCATCCATGGGTTGGAAACTACATTAGATGGATGCAAAGACAACATTTCTCAATGGTGAGATTGATGAAGAAGTTTACATCGAGCAACCAGAAGGATTCGTGATACATGACGAGAAAAATTATTTGTGCAGGTTGAAGAAAGCCCTGTATGGACTAAAGTAAGCACCTCGTGCTTGGTACGATAAGATGGATGGATTCTTGATGCGTTGGGCTTCAACAAGAGTGTTGTTGATCCAAACCTATATTATCATATTGTTGCTAACGAGTGCCTAATATTGGTCCTGTGTGTGGATTAATTATTCCTCACCGGTTCAGAAAGAAGTATTGTTGAATGCAAGCGAGCATTGACTTCTGAATTTGAGATGAAGGATCTCAGTATGATGCACTACTTCTTGGGACTAGAAGTATGGCAAAGGACTGATGAGATTTTCCCGAGTCAAGGAAAATATACAGTGGAGATATTGAAGAAGTTTGGTATGACAAAGTGAAAATCCATGCCTACACCGATGGTGATGGATTTGAAGAAAATGAATGATGCTTCTACTGATTCAGGCGAGATTGATCCACATTTATACCGACAGCTGATTGGATCATTGATGTATCTGGTTAACACCAGACCTGATATATGCTATGTAGTGAATGTACTTAGTCAGTTCATGAGTAATCCGCGACAGAATCACTGGATAACAATGAAGCATGTATTGAGGTATCTACGAGGCACAATTGGATATGACTTGAGATATGACCCCAATGTAGACTTGAGTTTGCAGGGATATGTCGATGCAAATTGGGCAGGGAGCACAGTGGATCGGAAGAGCACATCTAGTTGTTGTTTACATTGGGGTATGTCATGGTTTTCGGTAGAGCAGGAAACAAAGCTCTGTGGCCTTGAGTACCGCATAAGCAGAGTATATAGCATTGAGTGTGGAAATCTGCAAAGTAGTGTGGCTTCTCAAGCTCCTGACATATTTATTCATGAGATGGATCCTACCATTATTCATTGTGATAACCAGAGTTGTGTGAATCTCTCTAAGAATCTTTTGTTTCACGATAAGTTGAAACAAATTGAGATAAAATATCATTATATTAGAGACATGGTGCAAATGAAAGCAGTACATGTGCAGTACCTTCCTACACATGAGAAGATTGCATATATCTTCACCAAACCGCTTGCCAAGACGAAGTTTGAGTACTTCTGTGAGAGACTTAGCCTGGTGGAGAATGCCTCCCTAGATGAGAGGAAGTGTTGATGATTATAGCTTCGTGAGACATCCTCGAGGAAACAGACTAAGTGAGTCGACTTGTGAGAGAGCCCATGTGTTGGGTGTGCCCATGAGATGGGTGTGTCATTCCTCTCTGGATTGAGATGAGATGATGTGTGCCCCTGTGTGGGGTGAGGATTCCCATGAGTTGGGTGTGTCGTTCCTCTCTGGATTGAGATGAATTGTGAGGGGTGAAGGTTCCCATGTGATGGGTGTGCGTCAACCTATGGATTGAGTTGTTATGACGTGTGGTCTCTTGCCTTGTGGACTTAGTTGAGTCAAGCTTGAGATGGTACTACAGATGATTCTCCTTGGAGATCTGTTGAGTAGGACGTCCCTGTAGCTGAGCACAGGTGGGCGTTCCCTTAGTGGCTGAGCACAGGTGGACGTTCCCTTAGTGGCTGAGCATTAGTGGATGTGTGAGATCCCTTGCTATATTATCTGAGAGTAAGATTTACCTGTAACCCTAATTGTGATGTAAAGGGTACATGTCGACTCCACCATGTGTGAAAGATAATTGATGTTTATTGTAATAATTAATTATTTTCTGAGTTATTGAGGTCGGCCCCTTTGTGCCAATAGACACCACTTTTGGTATGTCCAGTCTAGTATAAATAAATATGATTTCCCCATTGAGGAAACACACAAGTCACTTGTCATTTCATAATTTCAGCAAGTACACTTTTAGGGGTTGAAGTGTGCACCTCTCTTGAGCGAAAGTTTCAAGGTAGTAGAGCACCCTCTTGTGTGCATCAGGGTTTCATGGTTGGAGGATCTTCTCTTGAGAATATAGCAAATGATTGTTGGTTTTTTCTCCCTTGCTGAGAAGGGTTTTCCCAGGATATTTCTTGTGTTCTTGTGCATGGTATTTCTTCTTATGATATTTTTTATTGCAACAATTGTGAATGGTGTAGCGGTATTTGTTTATGGTTCAAGTACATGAATAACATGAAATAAATCTCATGCTTGAGCCTAGCATAGTGAAAATTGAACATCGCAGGGTGGACAAACATGTAACCACTAATATAATCATAAGGGTTGCAGGGGAAATTCCTTAAATCTAGCAACTTTCCTTTGCATAGTTCCATATTCATAACCACTAATATAATCGCAAGGGTGGAAGGAGAAATTCATGATGATGAGTGATATCTTGGTCAAGTATTTGTATTCAAAGAGAGTAGTTGCAGAACCTCCGGGTGCAAGGCTAGTGGGTTCAGTTTACTGAGTTGTTGGAGCATTTCCTATAGCAAGAGTAGTGGTCCGAACAACAGTTTCATATACATATGCATATCCCACAAAGGTAGAGTAAGCAAGAGGAAACATAAAGAAAGGTAAACTCAAGTAAGTATGGTGTAATTTTTTTGTAACGAGATAGAAATTTATTGTAAAATTGAAGGAAAATAAATTGTATCGAAATGCCAGTTGTAAATTTGATTCGACTCACCTTCACAAAATGCAATGGTTTCTTCTTGGTGATAGTGCATATGGAATGATGACACATATTGTTTGCAGGTGGAAGGTCGACACATATTGCAGGTGGAAGGCTAGATTGTTGGGGGAAATCGACTCTTGTTGTTAGTGAACAAGTTGATGGACTGAAACGATCGAGGGAGGCGATAAAGGTACCTCTCAAATGAGATCAATTTATATCATGATAGAGAACATGAACTCATGACAGAGCATATGCCAAGAAACTTTGGTTCACACCACAGGAAGAAGAGAAGCAGGGAGGAGGAAGAAGAGAAACAGGGTGGGTAATCAACTAAGTGAGCTAATGTTTATTATATTAGGTTAAAAAATAACACATTTTATTGTACAGGTGTTAGAATCAGACGTTCTCTGGCACAACCATTGAACACTGCAATGATAAATACGATATGAGTTATGGACTATGGGATATGGTTTGGGCTATATATAAACATTTAATGTTTCGGAATTAATACTAACTTGAAAATTAGCATTAATCCATGTTGGGATATATATATCCACTTTCCTAAGTTTGAAATCGAATGGCCTTGAGGTGAGGCCAAATAAGATCTCACATTTTCCCATTGGTAAAAAACAATGTTGTAACTATTTGATAAGTAGATAAAAAATGTTCAATGGTATAGGAAGTTAAAACTTTGGGATGATTTTTTTTATTTAAGTGTAATATTAATGAAAAACACCAATATGTTTACAATAGTCCTTGTTGCCTTAAGGCATGGACTATGCATAATTCACATTTGTACAACAAAATAGATCTTCCTCACATAATTATAATAAAGTCATTAATTTGGGTTCTTACAAAGTCTTGTCATATGTGCTCCTCTATAGGCCTTCAAAAGAATTAATATATTCATATTTATAGCAAGCAAAACTTGAAGACTACTATACATTCCATGAAGATGGAATTGGCCCTTTAGGTCCATTCCATGAACTATACATTGAATTTCTGAATTGATAATTTATTTGAGAGTTTCTATCATTTGAAACCTCATTAATTATTCTTAGGTCAGCTCTCATGGGGATTTGGTAAGCTTTATTAAGCAAGAGTGTCTTATTGCATGTCCCTACAAGTATGAATAATTTAATCATGAAAAAATGTCCAATTAGTAGATGGGAAAATAACATCTAAATATTCACAAGAAATAGGGCAAGACATTGAAATTGAAGGCAATGAAGCAGGAGGATTATTCTAGACACTATAAGGGACGTTAATGGGAAACTGTGGAATTTTAGTGGTGTGTCCAAATCCATACATGGTAAGCATGGGGCCTTCCTAATCAATGGTTGCATGAAAAACCACATATTGCATGTTTATTAAAGTGCATACGGTTTCCAAAAGAATTCTAGTTGGTCTTTTCATTTGATTGTAGAATCATTAGATCCTTCAAGAGTGTCCCCGTCTAATCCACACATAGGGTGAATCTATGCATCTATAACATAAATAAATCTATTACTTCTTTGGAATTAGACTTTCAACTTGTTTCTAGCTATCTACCTGACTCTTACTTGCAACTTATTGAACGACAAGATAAAACATAAGTTTCCATTCACATATTAACACTTGAAACATCCCTTCAACCAATATTCAACACCACCCTACCTTGATAATTTGCCCCAATGTTTACATGCTTAGCCCATCTAGGGTTTCACTAAATGATGGTTCAAAAATACCATTCAACTCCACATTGGAGTTTTCAAGTCTAAAAGAGACCTTTAGAAAATGCATTTCTTTTCAACATCAATTAAATTTTGCAACTAAGGACAATAATTCAAAGATTTCGAAAAATAGTTAGAACTATTAGGATATTTAGACACTAGGAGTTGGTTAAGGTCAACTTGATCTAATGTAATATTAGGTTAAGATGTGCTTTTAGCATGTTTATTATGTGTGCTTAATCTGATGGTCACAACCGTGTACTACACATGAGTGATTTGATGGTTAAAACATCTCCTCGATCTCAATGACACTTGATCAATGGCTCAACTCTTGACTTGATCATGATCTCTATTTAAAGATAATGGAGGGTAATTTCTCAAAGATTATTTTTGTGAAAGATGTTCATGTAACTTATTTATTTTTGCATTAGTATATTGCCTCAAGTGGTCATGTTGGCTAGGATCATGGACTATTTTCCTCTTTAAGACTTTTAACCATGTAAAACATTGGTATATCGATCCTTAATATGTGTGTGAGCATTTTTCATAGGGTGTTTTACCTATGTGGATACCATGTTTTTCAAACATGGTATCATAATGCTTTTAAAAGTTACGCTCCTTTGTTGATTGAGATCTTATTCTAGTGTTATTAATGCAAGAAAGGCAGATTGTTTCTATAGTCTCCCAAGCTTCCATGGGATGAGTGAATTACTCCATTACATATGGAGTGTTGTTTCCAGTTGGAAACCCTTTTGTTTCAGCCAAAAGGGTTTTCGTTTGCCCAAGATATGATCATTTCTATCATATATGGTGGTATAAAGTTATATTTTTAAGTTTTTGTTTTTAACTAATTTATGTTGTGTTAATTTGTTATTTCAGTTTCTTGCTCATGTTACTAGGTTGCTTCCTTTTATCTTTTTGTATGTTTTTTTCCTCATGCCTTGTTCAATCTTGGCAAATCGTGAACAAAGTGGAAAGTATTTTTTGATCTATGTATGCTCTTTACCTTGCCCCGTGAATGATTTTAGCAAATCAAAACTAGAAAGGAAAAGTATAATTTTATGGGAAGACTATTCAAACTCTAAACCCAAGCATACAAATGTTCAATATTTTTTTTTGTATATTAATTTTCAAAAATATTTGCTTGCTTTTGTGTATGGTGGTGCATGAGATTGTTTGCATTCAAATACAAGGGTTTTTGGGCTAACTACACACTTCAAGCAGGTCAAGAATATTAAGAAAAAAACCATTTCTCATTTTAAACATTTGACACAATCTTGTTATATCTCACTTAGGGTTTTTGGGCTAACTACACACTTCAAGCAGGTCAAGAGTATTAAGAAAAAAACCATTTCTCATTTTAAACATTTGACACAATCTTGTTATATCTCACTTGGTTGAAAATTGATTTTTAGAAATAGAGGTCTAAAGTTAAGTCTTTTTTTTTTTTAAGTTAGCTTATGTAAAATTGCATGTAACCTAAGTTATAGGTAACTTTATTGTAAAGTGAAACTCACTTAAGTTTTAAAAATATATCATTTAAAATTGAAAAGTAATTTTATTGTTCTTTATTTGTATTTTTAAAAGTAATTTTATTGTGAAATGAACCCACTTATTGTAAAAGTGAGCTTATAAGACAAAGTTAGAGAATGAAGGCAATTTTTTTTATCTTTTACAACACAAAAACCTCATTATACACCCACCATTACATTGGCCAACCTCCACCTACCACATGGCACCTCAACTGGAATTTTGACCTTTTATGCCCTTCTTCAAATGGGCATAACTTTGTCATCCATAGTTCATTTTCAGTGTTGTCTTTTTAAAAGATTATTTTATTAATTCATTTCTATATGTGCAATCAATTTATGTTTTTAGAGTCATCTTACTTCTAGATTGTAATATGGCCATTTCAAGAGAGATCATATGATGCAGACCCCCTCCTATCCTAAGGGTTGTGCGACCTCCCAGTCTAGGATCGATCAAGAACCTAAGTCTGACTGACTCTTCGGCCCCTCAAGAACCTCAAATTCACTTATTAGGCCCTCTTTCCCTTAGAGTGCAGGTTATATGGAACATGCGGCCTTCTCCTTAACGCCTTTGGAAACCTTAGCATACTTAAGCGCTAGATCTCCTGGTTAAGCCCTCCCTTTAATGTGACCAAGGCTGTGACCAGTCGCCTATTCGAAAGGTGCATCACAATTTCACAGTTCACAACTTCTACATGTGAGTCACTCAGACTCTCCCAACTCTCGAAATCCCGACAGGAGCCTAGCACATGCTAGTCCCTCGGTTCTCCTTCATTGATGTGACCCTTCACTGTGACTGTGGGCCAATCTTTCAAGCGCGTCGCGATTTCACATTTCATGACTTCACGTCTCGTCTCCCTTTGGACAATTAACGGTCCGGATCTCTCCTCGATTTGACGGGTCATATCATATCGCGATTTTGCGTATCGCGAGTTCTTGCAACTCTTGCCTCTGATTTCCCAACTCGCGAAATCCCGACAAGGTCAGATCTACGGTTCAGCTCCTTCCTTCGATCAACAACTGTGATCGTTTCACAATTTTGCACTTCGTGAGTTCTTGTAGCTCGACGTTTGACTTCTTCAAGTCATGAGTCAGTGAAATGATGAGCTCACGCCACACATCCTCCTTGACGATGGACGGTTCAGATATTTTCGGCGTTTTCTGACTTTGTTCCTCCTGTGTGCTTTCAAAGCTTTAAAGTTAGTGCACTTTACCTTGGTCGGACGACCATGATCTGTTTACGCTTAGACCAAACAACAGAGATCTTTCTGCCACTGTGCTTGCTCCTCATTGTCTGGACACTGATCGAATGGTCCAGATATTTCCCTCGGAGCTCAAGATTTCTTCAGATTTAGAATATTTTTTCGAAAAGATTCAAAGGTTTCAACATTTTTCCTTCCTGCAAGTTCGCTTCTTGGATCTCGTTCGCACTTATTGGAAAGTGTTACTCCTCCTGAGCTTGATCTTCTCAAAGATTTGATCTCCCAAGCACTTCTTTCTTTTTCTGGGAAATTCATCAAACTCAGATCCAAAGATTCTTGAAAAGAATCCTTTCTCGTCTTTTTGGTGTTCCTCTGCTCTCGTTCTTCGACTACTTTACGGAGTCGCTTCGACTCTTCATCAAATTCCAGGTTTGTGCACTCTCTGCAATAGATCTTTACACAAGATTTGAGTTCTTGCGACGACTGTGTGCACCGTGCGGCAGTCGCTTTTCACTTCCTGCAAAGAAAATCTTATGCTATTTCTTCTAAGCTTTACGAGTCGAAACATACCCTGTCAACGCACTCCTTGCGGACTGTGTGCACACCTTGCACCGCTCACGAAGAAAAGAGAATTAAATTCTATGCAAACATTTCAAAGCTACATACACTCGTAGCAAGATTCATTCATTCTTGAAACAAACAACAATAACAAAGTATCATGGACAACAACAGTCTCACACATTTCGATCAATTTTCCTCTGTTATCTTCATTCAGAATCAAGAAAATGGTTACAGTAAAATTCAAAGGAGCAAATACTGTTCACAACTCCTACTTGCTCATAACTATCATAACTCCCTTTTGGGCGTACAAAACCTCTCTTTATACAAAAGGAAACAAACAAATAAACTAACTGCTATCTAATTGCGGTTACATCGAGACCAGGGTTAAAATCCTAGGTCACGCGTGCTCATTTTGTCTCCATGCATGTGATCTTTCCTCTTTTGTTTTCTATTAGCTTCAAAAGATTGCAGTATTGATCAATGTTCGAGATTTTGAATTGGTCCTCAGGTGTTGAGTTGTCCTGCCACATGTACTTGCCGACGATGCTCCTGCATCATACTCCCCCTGGACAAAAATTCATGGACTCCTATCCATGAGCTCCTGTACCAACTTTCCATGCTTCTGGATATCAACTTCACTCTCCCAGTTGATATCTTCTATTGGGTGTCCCTTCCACTTGACCAAATATTCAAAATAGGTCTTCCTCTTGGTCTTCTGACCAATCCTCTGATCAACGATCTTTTCCATCTGTGGTTTTTCTGCTATAGGCATTTGTTTTTCCCACTAAATCTTCTCTTGATCTGTTGATCCCTCTGTGTCATCCTTCCTGCAAGGAAACATGTCTAAGACATTGAATATGGGCGACATGCCCACATCATCTGGCAACTCAATCTCATAGGCATTTGCATCAAACTTCCTCAAGATCTTACACGATCCTATCTTCTTCATCTTTAGCTTGTTATATGTCCCCCTATGGAACCTTTCCTTCCCGAGACGTGCCAAAACTTGATCTCCAACTTCAAATTGAAGTTCTCTTCGATGTTGATCAACTTTGCGCTTGTACTCTTGGCTAGAACTCTGCAATTTCTCCCTGATCTGGCTATGGAGTTTCTACATTTCTGCAACAAAATATTTTGCTCTAGCGCTTCTGATATCACTCTGTTCCAAGTCTCTCAACTCAGACACTCCCCTGGGTTTCATTCCATACAATCTTTGGAACGGGCTCTTCCCAATGCTCCTATATGGTGAGTCGTTGTATGCAAATTCTGCTTGTGAAAAAATCCAATCCCACTGATTATGGTGCTCGATGACCAGGCTCCTCAACAAGTTCCCAAACTTCTGTTTACCACCTCAGTCTGTCCATCTGTCTAAGGGTGATAAGCTGAGCTGAAGGACAAATCTGTCCCCAACTTCCTCCACAGTGTTCTCCAAAAATGACCAACAAATTTTGTGTCTCTGTCCGAGATAATGCTTCTGGGTAGGCCGTGAAGTCTTACAACTTCCTTGAAAAATAGATTTGCAACATGCGTTGCATCACTGGTCTTCTGACATGGGATAAAGTGTGCCATCTTTGAAAATCTATCCACCACCACAAATATGGAATCACATCCTTTTTGTGTTCTTGGTAGTCCCAACACAAAATCCATGCTTATTTCATCCCAAGACCTCTCTGGTATGGGAAATGGTTGATACAATCTAATGTTCCGTCTTTCTCCTTTTGCATGTTGGCAGATTCTACATCTGTTCACAAATTTTATTACATTTGTTCTCATACCTGGCCAATAGTATGAACTTCTTAACTGCGCAAATGTCTTATCATGGCCAAAATGTCCAGCCAATCCTCCACTATGTTTTTCCTTCAAAAGGTTATCCCTCATTGAGCAGTTTGGTATGCACAATTGATTTCCCTTGAACAACAATCCCTCTTGAATAATATACTATGTCTACTGGCTCCTATCTCTCAGCACAGGATTCGTGCATGCTTCGTATGCTTCCTTGAAATTTGTATCATCACTGTACATTTCCTCAAGGTGTTCAAACCCTAAGGTCCTTACCTGAAATTCCTGTAGAGTCAAACATCTCATGCTGAATGCATCAACAACTTTGTTAGCATTCCCAGCAATATGTTTTATGACAAAAGTAAAATTCTGCATATACTTAGTCCACTTTGCATGCCTCTGATTCAATTTTTCCTATCTGGTTATGAATTGTAAAGCTTGGTTATCGCTATACAAGACAAATTCTTGTGGGACAAGGTAGTGTCTCCATTTCTTCAGGGCTTGGATTATGGCATAAAAATCTTTGTCATAGGTGGAGTATTTTCTCTTAGTCTCATTCAGCTTCTCACTGAAGTAAGAAACATGTCTATTGTCCTAGCTCAAAAATCCTCCAATCGCAACTCAACTTGCATTGCATATCACCTGAAACGTCTTCTCAAAATTTGGCAAGACCAGAATTGGTCGCTTCGTTACTTTCTCCTTCAGTGTATTGAATCTCTTCTCAGCCTCCTGTGTCCATTTAAAAAACTTGTGCCTTTTTTTCACTGTATCCATCATTGGTGCAGAAATTCCACTGAAATCTCTGATGAACTTCCTGTAGAAACTCGCTAATCCATTGAATCTCTTTACCTCAATCATGTTCCTTGGTGATGGCCATTCTTTGATTTCTTTCACCTTCTCCAAATCCATCTTCAGTTCATTTGAAGAGATCACAAAACCCAAGTAAATGAGTTTTGTCTTCATAAAATAGGACTTCTTCAGGTTTATCAACAACTTCTCCTGCTGTAATCTCCTCATCACTAGTGTCAGGTGCCTCAAATGCTCCTCTTTAGTCTTGCTAAAGATCAATATATCGTCTAGATACACAACCACGAACTTGCCAATGAAATCTTTTAGTATTTCATTCATTAACCTCATAAAAATACTCGAGGCATTGGTTAAGCCAAATGGCATAACAAGCCACTCATACACACCTTCATTTGTCTTAAAGGTTGTCTTCCACTCATCACCTTCTCTCATTCTGATCTAGTGATATCCACTTTTCAAATCTATCTTAGAAAAGAAATTTGCCCCACTTAAGCAGTTCATCAAATCATCTATTCTTGGCAAAGGGAATCTATACCTGATAGTGATCTTGTCGATGGCTCTCGAGTATGTACACATTCACCATCCTGCATCTTTCTTTGGACTCAACACAGTTGGTACTGCGCATGGGCTCAAGCTCTCTCTGACTAAACCCTTGTCTAACAATTCCTGGTTCTACTTCTTTACCTCCTCATTCTCTCGAGGTGTCAGTCTGTATGCCACTTTGTTTGGCAGACTCGCTCTTGGTATCAAATCAATATGATGGATGATACTTATGATGGGTGGTAATGAGTTAGGCATCTCATCCACCAATATGTCACAAAAATTATCCAAAAATTTATGAACTCCTACAGGCAAATCATCCATCAAAGTACTAGTAAGGATAACTCTGGGTTTCCTCACCACAATAAACTGCATCTCTCATTCTTTCTTAACTTCTCTCAGGAGTTCCTTCCCACTCATGAGAAGTATGCTTGTGCTAGCTTCCCCTTTCACTTTCGTCTCCTCTATTGGCATCAACATGTGTGTCCTACCATTCTTCTCCAAGGTGTATGTATTCTTCCTCCCATCATGAATGACATTCCTGTCAAACTGCCATGGTCTTCCCAACAAAATATGGCATACACCCATGGGAATTACATCAAACAAAATTTCATCTCTATATCCCCCTATCTTAAATTCAACCAAGCATTGTTTAGTAACCATTAATTGGTGTCCTTTCCGCAACCATGAGACTTTATATGGATCTGGGCATGCAGTTGTCCCAGCTCCAATTTCTCCACCATCTCCATGGATACTGAGTTATCAGTGCTCCCACTGTCAATTATCACCTTGCATACTTTGTCTTCAGTTTTGCAAGCTGTCTTGAATAGATTGTTCCTCTGTACTGGATTTTTAACTTCTGCCTCTGGTTTTAAGAGAACCTTTCTCATCATCAGGGATGTTCCATCTTCGACTCCCTCCGCTTCAACATTCCCTCTTTGTGCTTCCAAAATGTGAGCTTCTCCTCCCTCTTTCTTCTTCTCAGGGCATTCCCAAGACATGTGCCCTGTCTTTCCACAGGCATGATGTTGGCACAGGGGTAGACCCAAGGTTCAACGCTCAAGAGCGCACCAACAAAGCCTTAACTATCAGCCCTTTCGAAAACACCTGCGAAGCAAATGAAGTCTCACCCGAGGTAGAGGCAGGGGTGGTTGAAGGACTCAGGTGTCTACAACCTTAGATGGGACACAGATATGTGATTATCTTGCTTACAACGCCCTTAGCATCAATTATTTCTTAGCATACATTCATTAAGATACTTCACAGAAGGCACAAAGAATCGCAATGAATACTATACTAATAAGGGTTCAGTACTTATCAACATAAATATAGGTTAGATTCAACATATCAAGCACTAACCATCTCATATATCAGATCTAATGTTCATTCATTCATCAACAACACAGAGCATAACTAGATCTACTTAATCACATCAAGCACTTAGCCAAGAAAGAGATAAATACATAAGAGCGAAGCACAAAACATTATACACACAGTTACTGTGGTTCACCCCCACCCTGGGGCTATGTCCACAAAGTCTTCTTTATATTATCTTGGTCAGGCAGTTACAACATGGAGCTTCAATGACCCTTTCTTCGCACAGGATAGAAGATCTGTGCAGCTCACTAGATCCTTCTTCCTTGCACTCAACACAAATCCTTCTACACTCTCTCACAAGGACTTTCACTCAGCTCCGCAAGTCTTACACAAAATGCACAGATCCTTACGATACTTGATCACACAGATCCAAGTCATAGCACTATAGCCAACTTGCACTAAGCAATCACCAAGTGCACTAAGCAACAACCTCTCTTATTTCTTACATTGCCTCTCTATTTATAGATTAGAAAATGGGCCTAAACATGGGTAAACCCACAGGTCGAAATCCCTTTCCCGTTACGTCAATCCAAAACCCTAAAATGGACCCAAAAATAGGTCTTTCTCCCTTAATTTCCGCTTCGCGTTGCGCTCCATCTTTGGCAAGCTGTCGCAGTCCCCAAAAGTGGTCAAGTATCACCAAGTACACTTAAACTTGGTCAAGGGCCAACAGGCCCCCAACACTCACCTATGACTCGTCCTGAGTCACTCAAGTCTGGCTAATTCCGTTTCGAACACCTCGAGCTTGGCTTGAGTGGCTTCGACTTGCTGCAGTGCGACAGCCTCTTGTTTAGTAAATTGCTAGATTATTGTGTCATTGAGCGGTCCTTCCAAGTGCTGTTCTGCAGTGATGACACCCTGTTCGAGTTCAACTCCTTAGTTTCAAGTTTGATGAACAGTTGACATGCCTTCTCTTGGAGTGGTTGCAGTCGTTGAGAGACATCCATTACTTTACTTTGCAGTGTGTGTACTTGTTGTTGGGATGTGTGTTGCTCTACGAACCTTTTCATTCTCTCGACTGGGGTCACAGACTTCAGTTGCGCTTGTAGCACATCTGCATACTGCTTTGCTTTGTGGAGCTGTGCCTCCAATGTCTGCAATTCTAGATTCTCTGCAAGGGTTTCATAGGTCTGGGCACTTCTGGTGCTTAGCTGTCTACATTCTGAAGACAAAGTTTTTAATCGGTCAACTGCATTTCGAGCAGTGGCTTCTCTTAGATCTCTTATCTCTTGGGGTGTCTCAGGCACGGTGCGGAGCTCCAGATCCGTGATGCGCTGTTGAAGTTGCTGGATTACTGCTTCTAGTTGGGTCACTTGCTGTGGAAGACGATCTTCCATCTTCACTTCTATGATTGTCACGGAGCGCAGTGCCTTGTGAACTCTTTCTTGTGTTTCAAGTTGCTCTGCTAGCAACTGGTCCTTGCTCTGCTGTAACTGGGATTTTTCCTCCTCCCATTTTTCTTGTAAGTCAAGCTGCTCCCGTTCTTCCTTTCTTTGTTTCTCTTCATGTGCATTCTGGGCTTGTGCCAAAGCCTGGGTGGCTTCCGCTATGTCTTCTTGAGCTTGTCGAAGGCGAGCTTTGACTTTCTCGACGATCTGGCGTAATTGTGTGGGCTCATCACCTGTTCCTGATTTTTCCATTGTTAACGGTGCCGCAGAAGCTACTTGGCTGGACTGAAGTGCCTGCTGCGCTTCTTTGAATTCGCCTGTGATCTGGCAGAATAGTTCCTCCTGCTTTGCTTCTTGCTGTTTCACGAGCTCTAATGAGACATCATTCAATGCGGCAATTAAGAAATCAAAATCATCCAGGGTAAGCGTAGTCTTAAGCGTGGTCCGGGTGGCCTTAGTTTTCTTTCTGGATGAGGGCCTCGGTGGGGTAATCTTCCTTTTCTTGGAGGGATCTGCCTCATCCCTAGGCGGGGTAACCTCGCCTTTTCTCTGTTCAACTTCTGTGCCCCCCTAGTTCTTCATCATCACCTCCCTTCGCAGGTGAGAGCGAAGCAGTCTTCGTGGATGTGTTGTGGATATCTTGAACTTCCACATCTTTCTTAGTCTTGCGCAGTCCTGGTGTATCCGGCATAGCTTTAGGACTATCTACGTCGGACATCTCTGCGGGGTTTGCTGCAACAAGGAGCTCTGTCGACCATTCCTTGGTAATCTCCTCCAGGTCATCTTTTGTCAGCTTGTAATATGAATGGAGTTGTTTTTTGTGCTCGTTTGCGCGCGCCATGATGTAGGTGAAGTGATGATCTGCGCTGAATTTCACTAAAGGTTGAAACCTATGAAGAGTGTTGGGTGTAATGCGCGGTGTAGACTGAATTACATTCCTCAAATGAATGTAGTACACATGGAAGATGGCATTGGACTGCCACTGTTTATTCATGTCTATGGAGTACCACAATGTACATAACTTCATGGCCAGGGGTTCGAAGGGTTCGATCTCTAGAAACGTGGCTCCCTCAGGCAGTTCCCATGCTATGAAGGCGATGAGTATGAGCAACCAGCTAAAGTGGAACTCATACCCTTGGTCCTACGCTTGTATACAGTCAAGCTCTAACTGATTGATAAGGTATTTCACCCAGTTCATTTGTAGTCCCTCCGCACACTTCCCTGCGAGGTCAACTACAAATTTGGTCACCTGTGTAGGTCTGTTTTTTCGGATTAACCTGCCTGCGATCAACTGACAACCAAAGCATACTAATGCATTCTCAATGGAGGCTACCTTGTAACCTCGTGTGCCTTTCTCTAGATTGCCATATGTGTCTTTTATTCATTGAGTGAGAGCATGATCTATGGTCTTTCCAGGGTAAAAGTCCTGCGGGTCAGGGCCTTGCATGCTTAGCCCAGTGATCCGATTGATCAGATATGGATCCACGATGATGCGCTGATCCAACCATAGGTATCCTCCAAGGTAGCAGGACAACAACAGTTGAACACATGCATTTAATTCATGATGCCTCTCGAAATGTGGAATCTTCATTACGTTGAGGAGGGTTGACTGCACAAGGTTATGGGTCCATTGCTGCAGTACAATATTGGGGTTCTTTCCTTTTGTAATAGTCAAATACTTGTGTGGGGCTAGCATACTGTATACTTTTCAATCTCCAAGGTTAGAATCACTGAATTTCAATGAGGTGAGCTTCTCTTGGTCAGCATGAACTGCGTGCACCCCTTTCGGGAGGTACACGGTGACTACAACATAGTCGAAGTCTCTGGGTACAGAGTCTCGATTCACTGGTCAGCTTAGTGGTGGGATATATGTTGGCAAGATGCTTGGGATCATATTCACAATGGCGAAGTTATTTCCTAGCTTAGATCGTCTTTCCAAAGGTGGTCGGGATGGTCCTACTCGAGCATTGGAGGGGGAAGCTGGCAGTACGCCCGAGGATGATGCCTATACACCTGTAGACATTCCGCGTTCTGACATGACTCTCTCAGCCATTAAATCAATTAGAACTTCTTCAACAATTTTCTCAGTAGCGCTGAGCTCATTCGACATACAAACTTGGGTCAGCTGGCTCAGGTGCAAAAGGAATTCAGAGACGACAGTGAGTAGTAAGGCAATGATCTTAGGGTAAGTAAATCTCAGGGTTTGCGCTCAGATTCTTAGTTAGCAAAAAGTATTCTCGGTGTGTGGTGCATCAGGTTAAGTAGGTAATCTCAACAATGATCTGCTTGCAACGGACATGTGGCCTTCAATAACTCCATTCTATCCGTTTTGGTGCTATCCAATGGTCTAGTGGTAACCCATAATTGCTTTTCGATCCATTCAGAGCGGCGATCGAACGACTATATTGGTTCCAATGACTATATTGCTTCATTGAGACGAAGTTCTCTATGCTGTTGTTCTGATATCTCGACAAAGCTCCAATTCTGCAATTCTTCTTGTTGCAAAGTGTCCTCTAGAACTTCTTGTAATCTTACAGTATTAGCCCTCTTCTTTATTAACTTCCTAGCCTTCTTCCCAGTGAGTTTCATCTCAGTAATGCTTTTACGATTCTGATGTTTATCTTCTGTCGTCTTATTTACTTCGCGCTATGGAAAATCTTTCTTAGGGTTCCTTGATAATACTTCTTCTGTATCAAAAATAGGTAACTCGATCTTCTGCAGATCCTCAAGTGTTCTCTTAGCTTCGACATCAGAGGTACTAATATTAAATGTCTATGATCTGCTCTTCTGTTCTTCAATCAAGTGTGTGATCCTTCTGGTCATAAAGTCTTTTAACTCTTGCTTCTTCTGTTCCAACACTTTCTCTTCTTCTCTTCGTCTGGCATGTTCTCTATCAATCCAGGGTTTTCCTATGAGCATGGTAAATAGGGCATTGTCTTCAAAAAATTTAATGATCTCAAAGTCTTCCTCTGTCGAAGTTCCATTGACAGACATAAGTATTCGAGCGATCCTTCCACATAGGTTTACTAGCTTTCCTCTGAAGAAACTTGTTCCTCCTAGGGAAGGGATCATGGCGGGCTTCCCTATATCTTCCCAAGTTCTTTCTGGCATCATGTTCACTTGTGTTTCTTCATCAAGAGTACAGTTAATGTCAAAGTCCCCTATTCTTGCTTCGATTTGCTCCTTTTCTTTGAAGATCTCTGATAGCCTAACATGTCGGTGGTCATTCAAGGTATCTTTCATCTGTAGCAATATTTTTTCTGATTCTTTTTGGATTTATGCTATAATCATGGTCTCTTGATCTCCCTTAGGGTTTGCTTGTTCCATATTCAGCTTCTCAAGCCTAGCAATCATTCTAGGGAAATCCAATACTTCATGGTCCATAGCCTTACAACAGAGACAACTAGGTCTTCTCCCAGGGCATTCTTTAGCAAGATGTCCCGGTCGTCTACAACTATAACAGAGGGTTAATCCTCTCATCAGTTTAGATGTTTCCCAACTCCTTCTGTATTGCGCACCAGTATCATGGTGGCTAACCTGCAAAAAACTTTTTCTAGGAACCTGCATCCACTTGTTAGTCCAGACATTCTTTCGATGCATAGGTATAACATATCTATCACTATACTTATCAGATCTATTCATATCAAGCTTTCTTTCATCTATTAATGCCCTAGTTTTGAAGCTAGAACACAATCTATCAAACATACCTAGATCCATGCTTTAGAAACAATTTTTTTTACTTATCTTACTTCTGCAGAGCACAAAGCTTCCAGATCTAAGACTTTTAACTATTGTTACCTTTATCAGAGCACAAAGCTTACAAATCTAAGACTTTTAACTATTCTTACCTTTATCAAAGCATAAAGCTTACATATCTTACCTTTTTCTTCACAGATCTGACCTCTCTTTCTTGGCACAAAGCTTCACAGGTCAAACAGAACACTGCGCACTAGGGCAACAAATCTAAGTACAGAGCTTATTTTGCACAAAGCTTCTTCTTCTTCAGTTCCCAGCAATCACAGTTCCAGATCCGAACAACAAAACCATTTTTTGGCACAGGGGCAGACCCAGGGTTCAACACTCAAGAGCGCACCAACAAAGCCCTCACTACTAGCCCTTTAGGCAACACCTTCGAAGCAGATGAAGTCTCACCCGAGGTAGAGGTAGGGGTGGTTGCAGGACTCAGGTGTCTACAACCTTAGTTGGGACACAGATCTATGATTATCTTGCTTACAACGCACTTAGCACCAGTTATTTCTTAGCATACATTCATTAAGATACTTCGCAGAAGGCACAAAGAATCGCAGTGAATACTATACTAAGAAGGGTTCAATACTTATCCACAAAAATATAGGTTAGATTCAATAGATCAAACACTAAGCATCTCATATATCAGATCTAATGTTTATTCATTCATCAACAACAAAGAGCATAACTAGATCTACTTAATCACATCAAGCACTTAGCCAATAAAGAGATAAATACATAAGAGCGAATCACAAAACATTATACACATAGTTACCGTGGTTCACCCCCACCCTGGGGCTACGTCCACAAAGTCTTCTTTATATTATCTTGGTCAGGCAGTTACAACACAGAGCTTCAATGACCCTTGCTTCGCATAGGAAAGAAGATCTGCGCACCTCGCTATATCCTTCTTCCTTTCACTCAGCACAAAACCTTCTACAATCTCTCACAAGGACTTGCACTCAGCTCCGCAAGTCTTACACAAAATGCACAGAGCCTTACGATACTTGATCACACAGATCCAACTCTTAGCACTGTAGCCAACTTGCACTAAGCAATCACCAAGTTCACTAAACAACAACCTCTCTTATTTCTTACATTGACTCTCTATTTATAGATTACAAAATGGGCCTAAACGTGGGTAAACCCACAGGCCGACATCCCTTTCCCGTTACATCAACCCAAAACCCTAAAATGAACCCAAAAATAGGTCTTGCTCCCTTAATTTCCGCTTCACGTTGCGCTCCATCTTTGGCAAGCTATCGCAATCCCCAAAAGTGGTCAAGTATCACCAAGTACTCTTAAACTTGGTCAAGGGCCAACACATGCCATCTTATTCCTCCTCTACCTCTTCCTTTAGAAGAGTTTCTTCCACCACCCTGTCTTCCTTGGAAAATTCCGCCTCTTTCCGAGTAACTGTGTGGAGTTTCAACCTCGTCTTTGGAATTATGTGCTTTGTCATGGGCAACTCCCTTGCCTTTGTTCGGGGCTGAGATTTTACCTCTACCTCGCTGGCTTTGTTTTCTGGCCAACTTCTCTTCTGCCTTCAGCACAAACTGATAAGCATCCTCCACTGTCCTTATTGACATCATGCTGATCTCATCCTTGATTTCATACCTCAGGCCATTTATATACCTGAAAACTTTTTCTTCATCCCTCTCTCATTGTCCAGCTCTGTTCAGCTTGTAAAACTCTTCTGTGTATTCTTTGACTGTCATACCCTTCTATCTCAGGTTCTGCAGCTTCTTGAACAGATTGATATGATAATCTTTAGGCATGAATTTAACCTTCAGCTTGACCACCATTCTATCCCAATTCTTTATCTTCTGTTTGCCTCTACTTCGCCTTTCAGCCTGTAGTTCATCTCACCACAGTGCTGTGTGTCCTTTAATCCCGGTGACATCATGTCTCACCCTTTTCTCCCTATCGACATCTTCATAATCGAAATATTTGTCCATGGACCTTATCCAATCCAATAGTTCCTTAGCATCCAAATTTCCTTCATACATTGGGACCTCTATTTTGGCTCTAGCTCCCAATCTAACAATTGCTCTTAGCAAGCATTCTTTGACAATGTGTTCTCCCACGGCTTCTTTGGCTTCTACATCTTCACTATCTGCATCACTGACATCTCCAGCATCAGGTGTTCTTCTCTGTGCTGCTTCCATCACTTCCAACCTTGCACAAAGTTATCACATTTCTCTTTCTACAACACAATTGGCTAAAGGTGGCTCTCCTCGTCTCTTTGGTGGCATTATGTTGACCGTCTCTCACACACAGAGTACAAATTTGAGTTCTTTTGTCTCCTTTATCTCCTTCACTTGAAATCTACAGACGAAAATCAGCTCTGATACCACTTGATGTAGATCCCCCCCTCCTATCCTAAGGTTTGCGCGACCTCCCGGTCTAGGATCGATCAAGAACCTGAGTCTGACTGACTCTTCAGCCCCTCAAGAATCTCAAATTCACTTATCAAGCCCTCTTTCCCTTAGAGTGTAGGTTAAATGGAACCTGCAGCCTTCTCCTTAATGCCTTTGGAAACCTTAGCGTACTTGGGTGCTAGATCTCCTAGTTAAGACCTCCCTTTAATGTGACCAAGGCTGTGACCAGTCCCCTATTATAAAGGTGCGTCGCGATTTCGCAGTTCGCGACTTCTACATGTGAGTCACTCGGACTCTACTGACTCCCGAAATCCCGACAGGAGCCTAGCGCATGCTAGTCCCTCAGTTCTCCTTCACTGATGTGACTCTTCACTATGACCATGGGCCAATCTTTCAAGCACGTCACGATTTCGTGTTTCATGACTTCGTGTCTCGTCTCCCTCTGAACAATTAACTGTCCGTATCCCTCCTCAATCTGACAGGTCAAATCATATCACGATTTTGCATATCAAGTGTTCTTGCAACTCTTGCCTCTGATTTCTCGAGTCGCGAAATCCCAACAAGGTCAGATCTATGGTTCATCTCCTTCCTTCAATCAACGACTATGATCGTTTCCTGATTTCGTACTTCACGAGTTCTTGTAGATCGACCTTTGACTTCTTCAAGTCACGATTTAGCGAAATGCTGAGCTCACGCCACACGTCCTCCTTGACGATGGATAGTTCATATCTTTTCGACATTTCGTGACTTTGTTCCTCCTGTGTCCTTTCAAAGCTTTAAAGTTAGTGCACTTTACCTGGTCGAACAACCATGATTTGTTTACACTCAGACCGAATGGATGAGATCTTTCTTCCTCTACGCTTGCTCCTCGTGTCTGGTTGTTGATCGGACGGTCCAAATATTTCCCTCAGAGCTCAAGCTTTCTTCATATTTAAAAGATTTTTTCGAAAAGATTCAAAGGTTTCAACCTTTTTCCTTCCCGCGAGTCCGCTTCTTGGATCTCGTTCGCACTTCTTGGAAAGTGTTACTCCTTCTGAGCTTGATATTCTCAAAGATTTTATCTCCCAAGCACTTCTTGCTTTTCTGGGAAATTCGTCAAACTCAGATCCAAAGATTCTTGAAATGAATCCTTTCTCGTCTTCCTAGCATTCCTCTGCTCTCGTTCTTCGACTTCTTTACAGAGTCGCTTTGAATCTTCATCGAATTCTAGGTTTGTGCACTCTCTACAATAGATATTTACACAATATTTGAGTTCTTGCGATGAGTGTGTGCATCGTGCGGTAGTTGCTTTTTGCTTCCTGCAAAGAAAATCTTATGCTATTTCTTCTGAGCTTTACGAGTCGAAACAGACCCTGTCAACGCACTCCTTGCGGACTATGTGCACACCTTGCACCACTCACGAAGAAAAATGAATTAAATTCTATGCAAACATTTCAAATCTACATACAGTCGTAGCAAGATTCATTCATTCTTGAAACAAACAACAATAACAGAGTATCATGGGCAACAATAGTCTCACACATTTGGATCAATTTTCCTCTGTTATCTTCATTCAGAATCAAGAAAATGGTTACAGTAAAATTCAAAGGAACAACTATTGTTCACAACTCCTACTTGCTCATAACTATCGTAACCCCCTTTTGGGCATACAAAACCTATGTTTATACAAAAGGAAACAAACAAATAAACTAACTGATATCTACTTGCAGTTACATCGAGACTAGGGTTAAACTCCCAGGTCACATGTGCTCATTTTGTCTCCACGTGCATGATCTTTCCTCTTTTGTTTTCTATCATCTTCAAAAGATTGCAAGTATCGGTCAACGTTCGAGATTCAGAATTGGTCCTCAGGTGCTGAGTTGTCCTACCACATGTACTTGATGATGATGCTCCTGCATCATCCTACATTAAAACCAAATTATTTCACTTGGAAATATAGTATGGTAGATTTCCTAAGAAGTAAGGGACCTAACCTAGTCACCATGGGAACACAAGTTGTTCCCATATATGCATTAAAGAGAGTTGAATGAAACAAATGAAATGACTTAGCATGTGGACTCATTGTGATGTCAATATCAAATGAATTGAAGTTTTAGCTTCAAGGAAATGAAACTCCTAATGTATCTTGGATGAATTAATTGGACATTGTGTTAGGTAAACATAACCAAATTCCAACCCACCAACTCGAAAATCAATTGATTGCTTTGAATCCTATAGATTTTAGTTGCATTGAATATTTCCTTTTGAAGTGCAAGACACTTAAGACAATTACTTCTAGATTGTCAAGTCTAGAAAGAAGTCGATCTACTAATTTTTTCTATTCTCCATAAACTTGGACCTACCTATTTTGTATCCACCTTCCACTATATTAGAGAGGCCTTTATTAATCACGATACTACTTATGTAATTCCCTCTTTTGACATCTTCTGTGACTCTCTCATTTGAAATAAAGATAATCCCTTGCACCTTGGATTGGTAAGTACTACATGTGCCTCTAAAAAGGCCTTAGTGGCACAACATAAGTGAGTCCCCAAGCATCTGAAGAAGTGACATATTCATAACAATAAGCAAAACAAGGGTCCCAAACGCTCTTAGCCAACTCCTACTCACAATGGTGATACAGGAACCAAGTAAAAAGGCAAGAAGATTGAGAGACATTGCAATTTTTGTGGGTGATGTGGTCATACATAGTCTAAATGTTTCAAGAATATGGAAGCCTCAGAAATAGAAATGAAAAAGAACAACATCAATCCATACCTTTCTTTTTCTAGCTCTTCCTCTCATGGAGCAACTCTTTTTGTGTCTAGTTTTTCTTTCAATGGAACACCTACTTCTTCTTCTAATGAGTGGCTTATTGATTCTGAAGAATCTTTTCATATGGCTAAGGATAAAGCTATATTATTTACTCTTAATGAATGTATACCAATGATATGAAAATAGTGGGCTGACTTGTTATGCTATGCAAGCACCCTCTACTTCATTAAAACAAACTTTACAGGACCTTGCTCCATGTGTTAAAATATGCAAGATAGATTATGTGCCAAGTTTATGCTTCTTCTTTTAAATGTTCATGTGTAAGTGATGCAGGAGCATCGCCAATGTCAAGCGAGCGTGGGGCAAGCGCCAACACATTTTAGACACATGATAAATTATTTAAAAACTTTTGAAGATAAATGCGCCAAACGTAAATGTTATAGTTAAGGAGAGGCGTACTTATATATTGTAAAGGACCTTGAGCGATCCGCTCTCGTCCATAGTAGGTAGAAGGCATTAATGTTAGTAGGTAGCTTTGAATTCTAAAAGTTGACAGTTTTAGGAGTGGAGGGAAAACGGATATAGACACCCTCATTGTGTAATTGTAACATAGAAGGAGGATGCCAATTGAGAGTAGAGTAGTGAAGAACATTACCAAGAGGAAGAAAAGAGAGCATACAGAGCTGGAATAGAGAAACTGTAATTGAAAAACACTCATGTACATAGATTAAGTTAATAGAAGAAGTCTTACTTTAGATTCATGACGTTGTAGTTGTTTCTTGTATGTGTATGCTGAATGGTATGTTCATAATTTTACTCTTTCCATTATACATTTGCTTTCTATGCTGTGTATGGATGATTTCTTGTTAAATGTTTGAAATCTGAGAGACAAAGAGTTAGGAAATGAGTTTCAATTGTTTCTCTATCTGAGCGAGGGTTCCTGCAAGGAGTGCAGTTGAATTGTCCGCAAGGAGTGCGTTGACAAAAAGGGTTCAGAGGTTTGTCTCTGAAAGCTCAGATAGATTAGCTTTTGTTCTCATTCCCTCAAAGGTGCAATTAGGCACAGGAGTCATGCAATGTGTGCACAAACCAAGCTTGAATCCAGGGTTTGAAACCTCAGAAGCTATTGAAGGATTTGTCGCTGCAAGGAGTGCATGGAGTTAAAGGAGTTCAGCATCGAAGTGATTGAGGGTTGCCGCAAGGAATGCGTGCAGGAGATTCTTGAAAGGTTGGAAGTCGTGGAAGACACCCAAAGGATTTGAACCTGCTAAGTCGTCGAAGGGAAGAGACGAACGATCAAATTTCTTTGTAGAGGATTAGCGAAATCCTGCCAGTCGTCCGATCTGATAGAGAAGCAAGGAGGTTACGGCTATTTCTAGAGTTTCAAGCTTAGGAGATCGTGAGCCATTGGATCCTCACCTAATTACCCGTCAGCCGTAGAATCTGACTGGAGTTTCACGAGGGTTAAACTCTCGCAGGCAGAGTGAAGGTCCCGAAAGGCGTCGGGATATCGAAACTTCGAAATTCGGCACTTCGGGAGTCTAGAGGACAGGAGATCGGGTCACTTCATAATGGAAACCCCGATCTTGATCTGGACCGTCCATCTGTTGGGACACGTGGCAAAGATCAAGCACCCATCAGTATTTTAGCTACCGGGGTTTTAAGTTGACAGAGAAACTACAACATTGGGGAATCGCAAGTCGTGAAATCCCGAGACTAAATCAGGACCGTCCGTTAGTTGAGACAGGTGGCGATAATCAAGAGCCCGTCGGCATTTCGTATGTCAGATTTTTTGGGGTTCAGGAGGATAGGAGGACATTGGCATTTGAATTTGCGAAATTGCAAATGATCGAGGACCATCCATTGGTTGGAACACGTGGTGGAGATCGGAAGCCATTGGCATTTCGGGATTCGGCATTTCGCGAATCCTGAAGACAGGAAGCACACACATTTCGGAATCGCGAAGTCCGAAACCTCGATAAGGTGGAAAGCTCTGGTGTGGAGCCGACTGACGTCATTTTATCATATAGGAGGTTGGGAATCGGAACTTTGGGAGTTCCGAGGGAAAGAACCCATAAGCATTTTAGTTCCCGAAACCGCGAAGTGACGAGGACCGTCCATCTCTAGGGGACGCGTGGCAGCAATCTAGGTCTTCAAGGAAAATCTCGAAAGGGAGACCATTTCAGGAAATCGGGATTCAGAGGATCGGGAATACTGAGGACAAAGGGATCCATGTGTTTCAGCATTCGAAAGCCCGAAATCGTTAAAGACTTAGGACCGCGATCATATGGAATAGTGGTCACATGGGCCAAAAGGTAGCCATGGAGACTAACCGCTGTTGAATCCGTTCTGCCATTTCGGGATATTGGAGATTGGGGAATCGAGAAGGCTGAGGTTCTCGAAAACAGGGATCGCGAATCCCCGAAACCCGAAATTTCAGTTGGGAAGAGATCAGGTATGCGCAGAAATTGTGACAGAGGGAAAAGGAAGGACCTGTGAACTGGGTTTTTAACAAAGATTCTAGTAAGGAATCGAAAGAGCCACTTCGTTTCGAAGGTGAAGTTAGAACGATCTGTTAAGACCGGGAGGTTAGCGCATAAGCTTTGTCGAGGCAAAAGGTGACATCTGCGTCAGTGAGGATATGTTCTTTTAAATTGTTAAATATGTACTATAAATAAATACACAACAACATAACTTGTAGCAAATAAAACCATCAAACTCACAACAATAACAAGATGATAAAGGAGTTCACCCCTCTCCGGGCTACATCTCCTTGAGCCTCCATTAATGGACTTGGCTCTCTGGGATTAATTTGTCAAAAAAATTCTTTTACAAGTTGCTGCTCAACTCCAATGGAAATTCTGACTGTACCATTGGGTTCAGAATACATAAAAACCCCAAAAATGACTAATAGAACTCTGAAAATGGATCATGGCTCATCCGGGCATGACCTCTTCTACATGTGGCCTTAAGCTTCCCTGAGATTCTCTTTGGAAAAAACACCTGTAAAAGTACTCAAATGGATCTGAAACCTATCCCAAAGTGTTCAGAGCATAATAATTAGTCAAAAATGATTATTCAATCACAAAAAATAAACATAGGCACATCTGAGCAAGACCTCAAACAATGAGGGCTTCAAGCTCCCTGGATCTCTCTGAAACTTCAATGGTTAAAAACCTACAAAAGAAGTCTTTAAATGGCTGTGAAAATAGTGCCAACGGATTCAGAACATCCAAAAACCCCTAGCTGGGCTTTTTCGACACCTCATTTGGCCAAAAAATGAAGAAGATAGGCCTCCTTCCATTTTCTTCCTTCAAGCTTGTTGTCTCTGGTTCGCCAAAACGCACCTCTGGGCGTTCAACCTAGCTCACACGTGTTTTTATGTGCTTAAACCCAGCATTGAGCGCAATCACATAACTGTGCAAACTATAGGACGGTTAGGGCGCATCTAGCCCCTAACCTCCAAGCCCGTGGACATATGGGTCACCATGTGACCGCACCCGCACATACAAAAAGGCCACGGTTTTAAACTTATGGAAATGCGCCAAGTAGCCAAGCGCGTGGGCCCGAATTCATTTGAAAACACATGCGGGGTTTCAATGGTTATATGGCAGTTTATGTGATCGGGGGATGGGGCTGGGGCTTAGCCCCAGCCCTGTCCGCGCCCAACTCAACACTAATTCAAACTTTAATATATTTAAAAACATATATATGTTAAGTAACATATGGCAGCGCATTGGTTGATGGTTGTTGCCAAATATTTTCCTATGGTGGGAGGTCCAGGGTTTGACTCCCGTGGACTCCATAGAATTTTAACACCCAAACCAATAACAGGGTGCCACGTGGCATCCCACGACTGGGCCACGTGGCACCTTACCATTTGAAAAAATAATGCCACGTGTCTCAATATCATTTGCCCATATTTGTCAAACCAAAAATTTCCATGTCACCATATGCCACTTCAGTGTATGGACATGTAACATCATCGTACGAACGTGCCACGTTAGCATCCGTACAGACTGCATAGTTAGCACAATTTTTTTTGCCTGTTTGGCGATTCGAACAGATCGTGATATCTCTCTCATCCGATGTCTTTTTGAACCCAAACAAGTTGCATTGGGTTCATGACGACGAGGGCTACGCACCTGTTCGTTTTGAGGCAATTACGAGAACTTTGATTTTTGAGCTAAATTTTGACCCTTGGTCCAGATTTTGATCACACCTTCCCACTGAAAGGATTTTGGACCCACAAAAGCTTATGATTATTTGTCTGAAATTCAATACTCCTCTGCTTTCAAGTTCTATCAACTGATTCTACTTGAAAAGTCTTTTTGACAATCACCTGGATACTTTGACATGCCTTGCACTGCAACTGGCTATGTCCCTCAACCACTGTTCTCTGGCTGCTGCTGACCCACTATTCTCTTTGTGCTTGGAAGACTGCCAACCTTCCCACTGAGAATCAAGTCCCTCTTGTGAACTCTTTGGTGTCAAAACAATCAGCTCTCTAATGGCTGCAAAAACTTTTCTGCGACATCTTGTCACAAGCCAAGAAAACCATCAATCTTGAAAACAAATTTATACAAGACTGAAAATGATGCCAATAAAGTCTTTTTTCTCTTCAAGCAAATGGTCACATCTTGTATTTCATCAAAGTACATGGCATTTTCCTACATCTTTGTGTACTCAAAATCAACTTACAACCAAACAAACACCATCAACTAAACACAAGTCGAAAAATATGATCGACACAACATAGTTGTCAGACAATCATCGACACCATTCGAGACTCATTTGAAACATATCAACCTTCCCAATCTGACAAGTCGACATACATGATACACAATCATGTTACAATCATGAATCATTCATGATGAACCATTACCAGGTTCACTGCTTACACATACACATACACAAATGCATGTGCATGACTCTTCAACTCTCCTTCCAGTACAAACATAAGTACATAAACCCAAAACATGTGGGTACATAAGAGCTGAATATGAAAAAGATATATGGCTGTAACAAGTGAACATCATACCCATATTTTACATCCTCTTGGCGAAGTTGTGCAACAACAATAATGCCTTCACATGAATTGCATTCACATGCAAACTTGCATCATACAAGTTATGATAAACTGCTGCAACTTGTCATACTCTCAACATAAATGCATACATAAGACTGAAATATGCATCTACAACAGAAAATGCAAGCCTTACTTGCTCAAGAAATCCAACCATTTCTTACCAAGCCAACTCAACGGTAACTTTTTCTGCTGAAAATCGTCCTCTTGTGAATCATCTTGACACACATCGATGATGGAATCTCCTCTTCCATTCTTGCCAAACTCTTTATCCATATGCTTCTTGTGTCGTGGATGAGTGGTTGGATGCAATGTCCAACATTGGTCAATGAGATGACCCCTCTTTTGACAATGAGTGCAAATCTTTTGCATCCTCTTTTCACGTTGTCTTTGCTTGTAAAGTTTCCTGAAAGTGACCAATCTTTTCCAACATTTTGAAACATTATGGTTATATAAACCACAATATGTACATGGACTTTTTCTTCCATTTTTACATACAAATTTATCATGCTTAACATAATCAAAAGCAACTGAATGATAAGCAGAATTATACCTTGAA
>JZKD02S1016728.1:143430-154649 GCA_000966675.3 Picea glauca | reverse complement strand
CCATGATCTTAAAAATAGATTATTATTATTATTATTTAAGATAGGCTTATTTCTTGAATAAATATATGATCCATCCTTCTTCCTATTTTGATTAAGGAAAACACAAGAATGAAAAGACCATATAGTTATAAAGGTTTGTTTTTTTGGGGAAAGGGGTGAAACCTATAACGAAACAGACAGACGATTTTGTAGATAATCGAAGAGGGAATAAAATTTCGAAGACAAAAGTGGTGTCTAAAGAAACCGTTACCGCACTTAAGCAAAGCACATCGTGATCAGAACATCACAGTGCATATTGGACCATGATATCTCAATATGTTATCACTCTGATCACTTTATGATAATAACCCATGGGGTATTTTATTTATAGCCTCAAGATCTATCCAATTTCCATAGAATCGGGAAGATCTTGTCCACATGTAATTGTCGGTTGTTAGGGTTGACTCCACCAAATCCGCACTGTTGAGTTGGCTCGATAAGGATGCTTGACCCGACCTTCCATCTGTCCAAATCGTAGTCGATTGCTGGGATGATTGATCCACCACCTGATTATCTTCGACTACTGGTCGACTATCCGACCAACATGCATGTCGACTACTCAATTGACTATTGTAGAGATCTGCTTGATCGCCCAACTAACTATATCCAGATTTAGGTCGACTTCTCGACTGATTGAATCTAGGAGAAGTTTGATGAATTGTTAATGCTTGATGTTCCAACACGCCCCCCCATTAGCACACATCTCTAGAGATTTAGGAGGTGAAATTACGTCATCATGACATCCCCCCATAATTGCAGCTTCCTAAAGCCCAAGCATCGTATGGAGCTTGATAAATCTAGCTTTAGCTAAGGGTTTGGTGAAGATATCAACAACTTGATCACCTGTTCTCGAATATTTAAGAGAGACAACGTTCTCATGAACTAGTTGTCTCAAATAGTGAACATGGAGCTCAACATGCTTCATCTTATTATGGGCAATAGGATTGTCAACAACTTGTATGGCACTCTGGTTATCATAGTAGATCATAGTTGAGCTATGAATAGGAAGGCCAAGTTCACCCAAAATTTGGTGGATCCATACTGCTTCAAAACCTGTTCGAACAAAGCCATGATATTTTGCTTTTGTAGTTGACAAAGAGACTACCTTTTGTTTCTTGCATTCCACACCAACGATACAGTCCTAAAATGAAACACATAGCCAGAAGTGGAATTTTATCATCATTGTCACCAACCCAGTTGGAGTCAGTGAAGCCGACCAGTGAATCCGGACTTCAACAATACTTGATACCAAAATGATTAGTACCCTTGAGATAACGAACAATTTATTTGAATACTTTCTAGTGGTTTTCTTTATCGTCCTACATAAATTGAGAAACCACACTAAAAACAAAGGAAATTTGAGGTTGACTATGAGTAAGGTAAATAAGACTACTGACCAATTATTGATAAAGTGTAGCATAGATTGCAGGTGTTTTACACGTTTTGGTGAGCTTTACTCCAGATTGAAAAGGAGTAGCACAAGGCTTGTAATCAACCATATTAAAATGTGTCAATAGATCCATCACATATTTAGAACGAGAAATGAAAAATCCATCACATAGTGGTAATACCTGAAGACCCAAAAAATAATGCAGAGTACCAAGATCTGTCATGTCAAAGATGTCAGCAAGTTGTTTATTCAATCTAAGGATGGGATCATTATTATTTCCAGTAATGAGTAAAAAGTGTCTCCATTGGTATGGAGTACATACAAGTTGTGATCAGATTCACAATGTTTGAAACCAAGTTGAAAAAAAGAAACTATCGATCTTAGCGTACCAAGCTCGAGGAGCCTGCTTCGAACCATAAAGTGAATTCTTGAGTTGAAAAACCAAGTTAGAATTTGTCACAAAACCAAGAGGTTGTGTTATCTCCTAAAAATGACATTGAAAATTTGAGGCATTTCTGTTCATTCATGCTTAAAATTGTCATTTTTCTTGGTCATTCACCATTGTTCATATCTTCAATTTCCTCATTAGGTCTTCACTGATCATGATTGCTCCATACTCTTCTGACTCTGTTTATAACCCGCATTCCAAAATTTTGTCAGTGTTTCCTAAAAACCCTAACCTCTAATGCTTTTCATATTTTAGCAATATTCTCTAATATTATGATTGCAGCACACATGAAGAAGAGGATGATGAGGGCAGCTTAGAGTTTCTAGATTTGCAAAGACTGTCTAGTCTTCAGCTAGAACATCAAGAAATTTGCAGCAAGTATGAAAAGGAAGATGACGAGCAGAAAGGTTAAGGTCAGAAATTGAGTTCGTATTTTTCTTCAACATAGATCAAGTAGTTTACATTCAACATTAAGTTTTGTAAAGGAAAAGAAGAGCAGCATTACAGTCAGTTGCATCAACAACTCAATGAGGTATTTCATTCTGACTTTTATGACCCTATTACAAACTTTTTGGAATCTATGAGCAACATAAATATCAAAACATTTTTGTCAGACGAGGGACAATTTTGTTTATGTTATCGACTATATTTCTGCATGATATGGCTTCCATCATTTTTTGGGTTAAGATCAAGAATAGTTTCAGGAAATCACTTTCTGACATGGCTTCATTGGAAGCATGATTTCACTTGATGAGACGCAGTATAGTTGGTTAGCGTAGGAGTTAGCAGCAAAATAAGCTCTCCATATGAGCAAGTAGATTGTTTTCAATTTCTTGAATAAACAGGCAAGCTATAGGCAGGCTACTGGTTTGCAGGCTACATGCAGCTTCAAGGAATTCTCAGGGACCAGTTGTAAAGGCCAAATGACTCCATAGCCCAATGGACTAGACATAATACAAATTAAGGCTGATTGCTGAGCAGGTCGCAAGATGGCTACAGGTAGGTCACAGGTTTAAAGAGGTCAATTGTAAGGGCCAGATGACTCCATGGCCAATGCTAAAAGCTACTGGAACTACTAGGTTCTTGGAGCCTCACAGGGAGGTCTCCATCCCAGTTGGAGCCAAATGTTATCTCCTAAAAATGACATTGAAAATTTGAGGCATTTCTGTTCATTCATGCTTAAAATTGTCATTTTTCTTGGTCATTCACCATTGTTCAAATCTTCAATTTTCTCATTAGGTCTTCACTGATAATGATTGCTCCATACTCTTCTGACTCTGTTTATAACCTGCATTCCAGAATTTTGTCAATATTTCGTAAAACCCCTAACCTCTAATGCTTTTCATATTTTAGCAATATTGTCTAATATTATGATGTGTGCTCAAAGCGATCTAATCCTAAGTCACAAAGGTTCGACTTTTAAAGCAAAAAACTTAGCTCATGTTCACAAGTCACACATGAATCAAGTCATGGGATTAAGTTTTGCCATGGGTTGTCCATATGCCAAGTCATGAGTCAAAATCTTATGACCTATTCTTAGGTTATTATGCTAACTTCCAGCCATACTAAATTCCAAGTCTAGTCTATCAACTGAATCGTAAACTAAGCCACGCCCTGCAGTCTTACAACACGTATGTCAGTAATCAACACTAGAAACATCATGCAAAACATAAAAAGCCCAGCTGGAAACATCATACATCCTCATGCAAAGTCTACATGTCAAGACAACCAGCCAGATGTAAGCGCCGAGTTTGGTTTTTCAGATTGCAAGGTATTCTATGGATGCCGGATTGTTTCAGTCGCCATGGGCAGGGGTTAAGATATATTGTGTCAAAACCAAATGTTGGAAGCCCAACGCTGATGGAGACCATCACGTTATCAAATATTCAACAAATATATCCGAGATGAAAATCTGTGTTGATCCATGTAGAGCGTGTAGCTGTTCACCGAATCGAATGGCAATTTCTGTGGAATTGTCTACAAATGCCCTACGATATACAATATCATTCAGAAGGATACACCCAATTTATATCAAAACCCAAGCCTGATTTATTTCCAATTGTTTCATCGAAAAAGTTAGGTGAAACATTAACGAATATAAAGGCTATAATATCTAAACGCCCAATGCATGCCCATTCATAAAAAACGCAGACACAGAGTGAAGGCCAAGTGCCACATGGATGCGCAATTGTCAATTGGTGAGTATAGCTGCGTCTCTCGATTCTTTGACAGTCGAGGGCATCAAATTGAAGACATTTAGTCATAAGGAAGGACTACGAGCTGCGCCGAGCTTCAGATTTCATTCAATAAACTAATACAACTGCCAAGTGCCAGATCGCAGGTGCCCTATTGGTGACAAATTGTTTTCAGATATCATGCGCATAGCTTAAGAACGCAGAGCTCAAAGCTTGCATTTTCTTCTGCTATCGTTGTTCCTGGTGTCTATTACACTCAAGATAAGACACTTGTTGCTGCCTGCCAATACATCCAAGCATTCAACACGACTTCAGGAGGCTCGATGACACTTTTCACAAGCCCAAAATTCTGGAAATGGTGTTAGCTACACAGTGTTAATTTATGAAAAATACGCCCTGCCTCATGCTACGGAAATGTTGTTGCCGGCTGGATCATTTGAGCATGTCTCAGGAAGAAAAGGAACAGGAAACAGAGCTTCTTACACAGCATATAGAGGTTTCCAGCCTTGTAAAAGGAAGAGGAACATTCCTGAAGATGATCCATGCAACCCAGCTGTCATTGCTGATAATGTTGATGCCAATATTGGAGATATTGCTGGTATGGGATCAGATCTCTTTGGGTCATATGCCGAATCTTCTTGTGCAAGCTCTGGTTGTTGCATCCATATCATCATTTGAAAACTCTCATGATTTTATTGCCATGTGCTACCCCTTGCTCATTAATTCGATGAGTATCATTGTTTGCTTAATCAATGGTTTGTGGGCTGGCCTTATTATTGGTTTTGTCATAGAGTACTACACAAGAAATGCTTACAGCCCTGTCCGAGGTGTTGTTGATTCATGCAGGACTAGAGCAGCAACTATGCTATTTTTGGGTTGGCTTTGGGATAGAAATCTGTTATTTTTCCTATATTTGCTATGACAGTAAGCATTTTTGTCAGTTTAGTTTGGCTGCCATTGATGGTATTGCAGTAGCTTCTTTGGGCATACTTAGTACAATCGCAACTGGATTGGCCATCAATGCATATAGACCTATTAGTTTAATTTTTGGGGAAATGCTTCCTTATTGTTTCTCTGCCATGACAATGAAAAGTGTGGGTAGTGCAGCCTTGAAAACGGTTGAAGAGGGTAGGAGGCAATTCAACACCATCCCAGGTCTGATGAAAGATTTGAAAATAAATGGTTGCACAAGAAGCAAGGAATACAACTACTTCCAACACTCTTGACCTCGTAAAAGAAGTAATTTTCTCTCTGCTATTACATGTGGTGGATGCTGAAACATACTCCTATGATGATCAGGTCATCATGAAAGCTGAAACAAAGTGAAAGCTAGAATTAAAAAGACCTAGCATTCTACAGAAAATGGATTTCCATCTTAGCAAGTTGAGAATACATTCATGTTCAGCAGCTCACACGAGCTTTTGTGACTTTATAAGCAACATCTTTCAACTTGAGGGGTGAAGCTTGAACACTTGGCAGAATAATTATCAGTCAAAGATCCATCCAAATTCTAGATCCTCATTCTTAGTAGCTAATGATAAATGTTCAAGCTGTGCTTTCGGTGGTTTAGGCGAACAGGACAACTGTTCATTAACCACCGAAAACAGGGCTTTCGGTAGATAATTCACTCAACAACTTTCTAGGTTAACCACCGAAAGCCTGTCACTGCCAGAATGATCAAATTTTTGCACAGCTCGAGGTTTTTCTGATCCAAATCATTTGAAAACACTCATGATGGATAGATGATGAATTATATATTCAGTTTCAAGATCCATTTTTGGTACATAAAGATTAGAAAGGGTAGCCAAGTTGATTTTGGCACCTATTTTGGTGGAAACAGATTGGATTTTCTGCCTATCTCAACAAATTCGAATTTGTATCTCTTGGAAGAGTCATCACCTAGCCTTGGAAGGCTATTCTGCACTGCACCATGACTCTACAAGAGATGAAGACCATGAAATCTAGGATTGACCTCATTTTTGGGGATCATTCCATATCTTTGGCAAACTGAATTTTGACTTTCTATCTTTAGCATATTTGATCCATGCTTTTAGGATCTCAAAACTGCATTGTAAAGCTATAAAGATGAAGGTAGAATAGGAACTAAGGGTTCGACTTTGGAGACTTTTTTCATACTACGTAACTCAAAACTTCTCATTTTCATATTGAGTAATACAAGCTTCTTTTGTCATAACTTGTTCAGATTTCATCTTCTTGTCTATTCTGTACTTGCACCTGGATATTATATGCATGTTGTTATGCTTGTCTATGCCCCATAACTGTCATCTTATCACTGCATTCATAAGTTAAACTTTGCAAGTATTCCTGTGATTATTGTAATTGGCCATTCATATATGCTTTATATGTGATTCTGCTGATATAATAGTTATTTCTTCATTCATCCCTTTATTTGTAAACTCTCTGAACATTTGTGGTTGAAAGCCTTGTCCATCTTAATGTGTTTATGCATGATTTGAGTGAGAAATGATTCAGTCCTCTGACTTGATCCAAACCCATACTTTTTATTGAGAAAATAGTTACCAAAAGATTAAGTTACCAGGCATCTCTGACTTATAGCCTAGGAGAGTTTCCTGGAGTGATAACAAATTGGCGCCGTTGCCGGGGAGAGGAGATCGAAGCTCAGCTTCCCTCGAAGACGACATAGTTCTGATCTTTGATGATAGACAAAGGTTGGACACTACATTGGTTGTAATCATCTATCTGGCGACTCCATGAAGGACAGATTTAGTGGCGACTCCACGATATTCAAATGTCAAAAGCGTTTGCTGCTCTTTTGGCTCGGAGGTTTGCACCTCTTGACTTCTCTTTAGTTCCTAGTTTCCCACTTCCAGTACCTAATATGTCGGAGTGGGGAGATTTTCTGCCTATCTTCAAAGAAAGCAAAGTAGACAATCCTGCAGAACACCTCCTCAAGTTTCATGGGTGCATGGATCTATTAGATCTACCGCATGAAGATGTTCACGTTTTCATTGTATGGTGATGCACGTCAGTGGTATTTTTCTTCACCTCCTTCCAACATTTCATCATTGAAGGATTTTCACAAAGCATTCACTAAGGACTGCAAAAGGTATTTTTCAGATGAGTTTGCATTTGATAATTGCTGTGATGAATATGAATTACATTGTAAACTTGAAGATGTAAATCTAGAAACAACCCCCCTTCATAATATGCCACAACTCGTAAATGATCTTCAAGATATTGTGTTTTCCCATCAACATGAACTACAAATGGATTATAAAGAAATTGAACACTCTCTTTCCATCCTTAAGTCTGATTGTTATGAATTGGAAGAGATGGTTTCTTTAGTCACACAGAGAGAAGATCATAAATGTATACATGATGTGGTTAATTATAGTTCTGAAGAGTATGTTGCAATAGGGGACATCCATCATTGTAACCAAGATGTTGGCGATCTTCGGGAGGATAATCATAGCATTGATTCTTTTGACATTGTATCAAATGCATCTACTGACTTACTTTGTCATGAAGACGAGATTGCCCCCTTTGAAAAACCAAAAGGTGATTATCAGATTGATACATTAGCGGGTGACAGTCTCAGATCTGCAACAGATTCTAGGGGCAGCCCTCCGCTTTTAGATTTACAGTTCAAGGGAAATGGTAGTGACTATGAAGAACACGATTTTCAGAAAACATCAAATCTTAAAGAAAGACAACAAGAGGATTATATTTCTCCTTATGTATCTCACATGTGAATGTCAGATGCGAAGGATGAATATGATGAGGTAAAAAATGATATTTTTTGAAATCTATTTCAAGATCCTATTGCTGATGACTCTATGCTTGAATCCTCATCTCTATCATTAGAAATTGTTCTTGATGTTCCCATATTTGATAAGTATGGCGATGAGGAAGAAGACTTTAAGTCTTGGGAAGGATTGTTGACTACTAAAATTTCATCTAGTCCTATTTTTTCACAAAGAGATGATCAAAGATGTTGTCATAAAGATCAAATTGCCTCCTTTCAAAACTCTAAATATGTTGAGCAGGCTGACGTATCAGTAGAAGATAGTCTCAAACCTGCAATAGATAGTAAGGACAACTTTCAGTCTTTTGATTGCAGCACACATGAAGAAGAGGATGATGAGGGCAGCTTAGAGTTTCCAGATTTGCAAAGACATTCTAGTCTTCAGCTAGAACATCAGGAAATTTGCAGTAGGTATTAAAAGGAAGATGACGAGCAGAAAGGTTCAGGTCAGAAATTGAGTTCGTATTTTTCTTCAACAGAGATCAAGCAGTTTACATTCAACATTAAGTTTTGTGAAGGAAAAGAAGAGCAACATTACAGTCAGTTGGATCAGCAACTCAAAGAGGTATTTCATTCTGACTTTTATGACCCTATTACAAACTTTTTGGAATCTATGAGCAGCATAAATATCAAAATATTTTTGTCAGACGAGGGACAATTTTGTTTCTGTTATCGACTATATTTCTGCATGATATGGCTTCCATCATTTTTTGGGTTAAGATCAAGAATAGTTTCAGGAAATCACCTTCTGACATGGCTTCATTGGAAGCATGATTTCACTTGATGAGAGGCAGTACAGTTGGTTAGCGTAGGAGTTAGCAGCAAAATAAGCTCTTCATACGAGAAAGTAGATTGTTTTCAATTTCTTGAATAAACAAACAAGCTACAGGCAGACTACTGGTTTGCAGGCTACATGCAGCTTCAAGGAATTCTCAAGGACCGGTTGTAAAGGGCAAATGACTCCATAGCCCAATGGACTAGACACAATACAAATTAAGGCTGATTGCTGAGCAGGTCGCAGGATGGATACAGGTAGGTCACAGGTTTAAAGAGGTCAATTGTAAGGGCCAGATGACTCCATGCCCAATGCTAAAGGCTACTGGAACTACTAGGCTCTTGGAGCGTCACAGGGAGGTCTCCATCCCAGTTGGAGCCAGATGTTATCTCCTAAAAATGACATTGAAAATTTGAGGCATTTCTGTTCATTCATGCTTAAAATTGTCATTTTTCTTGGTCATTCACCATTGTTCATATCTTCAATTTCCTCATTAGGTCTTCATTGATCATGATTGCTCCATACTCTTCTGACTCTGTTTATAACCTGCATTCCAAAATTTTTTCAGTATTTCCTAAAAACCCTAACCTCGAATTCTTTTTATATTTTAGCAATATTCTCTAATATTATGATGTGTGCTCAAAGTGATCTAATCCTAAGTCTCAAAGGTTCGATTTTTAAAGACAAAAACTTAGCTCATGTTCACAAGTCACACATGAATCAAGTCATGGGATTAAGTTTTGCCATGGGTTGTCCATATGCCGAGTCATGAGTCAAAAGCTTATGACCTATTCTTAGGTTATTATGCTAACTTCCAGCCATACGAAATTCCAAGTCTAGTCTATCAACTGAATCATAAACTAAGCCACGCCCTGCAGTCTTACAACACGTATGTCAGTAATAAACACTAGAAACATCATGGAAAACATAAAAAGCCCAGCTGGAAACATCATACATCCTCATGCAAAGTCTACATGTCAAGACAACCAGCCAGATGTAAGCGCCGAGTTTGGTTTTTCAGATTGCAAGGTATTCTATGGATGCCAGATTGTTTCAGTCGCCATGGGCAGGGGTTAAGATATATTGTGTCAAAACCAAATGTTGGAAGCCGAACGCTGATGGAGACCATCACGTTATCAAATATTCAACAAATATATCCAAGATGAAAATCTATAAGCAAAGAAAACTGTGTTGATCCATGCAGAGCGTGTAGCTGTTCACCGAATCGAATGGCAGTTTCTGTGGAATTGTCTACAAATGCTCTACGATATACAATATCATTAAGAAGGATACACCCAATTTATATCAAAACCCAAGCCTGATTTATTTCCACTTGTTTCATCGAATAAGTTACGTGAAACATTAACGAATATAAAGGCTATAATATCTAAACGCCCGATGCATGCCCATTCATAAAAAACGCAGACATAGAGTGAATGCCAAGTGACATATGGATGCACAATTGTCAATTGGTGAGTATAGCTGCGTCTCTCGATTCTTTGACAGTCGAGGGCATCAGATCGAAGACATTTAGTCATAAGGAAGGACTACGAGCTGCGTCGAGCTTCAGATTTCATTCAATAAAGTAATACAACTGCCAAGTGCCAGATCGCAGGTGCCCTTTTGGTGACAAATTGTTTTCAGATATCATGCGCATAGGTTAAGAACGCAGAGCTCAAAGCTTTCCTTTTCTTCTGCTATCGTTTTTTCTGGTGTCTATTACACTCAAGATAAGCCACTTGTTGCTGCATGCCAATACATCCAAGCATTCAACACGACTTCAGGAGGCTCGATGACACTTTTCACAAGCCCAAAATTCTGGAAATGGTGTTAGCTACACAGTGTTAATTTATGAAAAATACGCCCTGCCTCATGCTACGGAAATGTTGTTGCCGGCTGGATCATTTGAGCATGTCTCAGGAAGAAAAGGAACAGGAAACAGAGCTTCTTACACAGCATATAGAGGTTTCCAGCCTTGTAAAAGGAAGAGGAACATTCCTGAAGATGATCCATGCAACCCAGCTGTCATTGCTGATAATGTTGATGCCAATATTGGAGATATTGCTGGTATGGGATCAGATCTCTTTGGGTCATATGCCGAATCTTCTTGTGCAAGCTCTGGTTGTTGCATCCATATCATCATTTGAAAACTCTCATGATTTTATTGCCATGTGCTACCCCTTGCTCATTAATTCGATGAGTATCATTGTTTGCTTAATCAATGGTTTGTGGGCTGGCCTTATTATTGGTTTTGTCATAGAGTACTACACAAGAAATGCTTACAGCCCTGTCCGAGGTGTTGTTGATTCATGCAGGACTAGAGCAGCAACTATGCTATTTTTGGGTTGGCTTTGGGATAGAAATCTGTTATTTTTCCTATATTTGCTATGACAGTAAGCATTTTTGTCAGTTTAGTTTGGCTGCCATTGATGGTATTGCAGTAGCTTCTTTGGGCATACTTAGTACAATCGCAACTGGATTGGCCATCAATGCATATAGACCTATTAGTTTAATTTTTGGGGAAATGCTTCCTTATTGTTTCTCTGCCATGACAATGAAAAGTGTGGGTAGTGCAGCCTTGAAAA
>JZKD02S1016728.1:97072-140154 GCA_000966675.3 Picea glauca | reverse complement strand
AAAACATCAAATCTTCAAGAAAGACAACAAGAGGATTATATTTCTCCTTATGTATCTCACATGTCAATGTCAGATGCGAAGGATGAATATGATGAGGTAAAAAATGATATTTTTTGAAATCTATTTCAAGATCCTATTGCTGATGACTCTATGCTTGAATCTTCATCTCTATCATTAGAAATTGTTCTTGATGTTCCCATATTTGATAAGTATGGCGATGAGGAAGAAGACTTTAAGTCTTGGGAAGGATTGTTGACTACTAAAATTTCATCTAGTCCTACTTTTTCACAAAGAGATGATCAAAGATGTTGTCATAAAGATCAGATTGCCTCCTTTCAAAACTCTGAATATGTTGAGCAGGTTGACGTATCAGTAGAAGACAGTCTCAAACCTGCAATAGATAGTAAGGACAACTTCCAGTCTTTTGATTGCAGCACACATGAAGAAGAGGATGATGAGGGCAGCTTAGAGTTTCCAGATTTGCAAAGACTGTCTAGTCTTCAGCTAGAACATCAGGAAATTTGCAGCAGGGATGAAAAGGAAGATGACGAGCAGAAAGGTTCAGGTCAGAAATTGAGTTCGTATTTTTCTTCAACAAAGATCAAGCAGTTTACATTCAACATTAAGTTTTGTGAAGGAAAAGAAGAGCAGCATTACAATCAGTTGGATCAGCAACTCAGAGGTATTTCATTCTGACTTTTATGACCCTATTACAAACTTTTTGGAATCTATGAGCAGCATAAATATCAAAATATTTTTGTCAGACGAGGGACAATTTTGTTTCTGTTATCGACTATATTTTTGCATGATATGGCTTCCATCATTTTTTGGGTTAAGATCAATAATAGTTTCTGGAAATCACTTTCTGACATGGCTTCATTGGAAGCATGATTTCACTTGATGAGAGGCAGTACAGTTGGTTAGCGTAGGTGTTAGCAGCAGAATAAGCTCTTCATACGAGCAAGTAGATTGTTTTCAATTTCTTGAATAAACAGACAATCTACAGGAAGGCTACTGGTTTGCACGCTACATGCAGCTTCAAGGAATTCTCAAGGACCGGTTGTAAAGGCCAAATGACTTCATAGTCCAATGGACTAGACACAATACAAATTAAGGCTGATTGCTGAGCAGGTCGCAGGATGGCTACAGGTAGGTCACAGGTTTAAAGAGGTCAATTGTAAGGGCCGGATGACTCCATGCCCAATGCTAAAGGCTACTGGAACTACTAGGTTCTTGGAGCCTCACATGGAGGTCTCCATCCCAGTTGGAGCCAGATGTTATCTCCTAAAAATGACATTGAAAATTTGAGGCATTTCTGTTCATTCATGCTTAAAATCGTCATTTTTCTTGGTCATTCACCATTGTTCATATCTTCAATTTCCTCATTAGGTCTTCACTGATCATGATTGCTCCATACTCTTCTGACTCTGTTTATAACCTGCATTCCAAAATTTTGTCAGTATTTCCTAAAAACCCTAACCTCTAATGCTTTTCATATTTTAGCAATATTCTCTAATATTATGATGTGTGCTCAAAGCGATCTAATCCTAAGTCACAAAGGTTCGATTTCTAAAGCCAAAAACTTAGCTCATGTTCACAAGTCACACATGAATCAAGTCATGGGATTAAGTTTTGCCATGGGTTGTCCATATGCCAAGTCATGAGTCAAAAGCTTATGACCTATTCTTAGGTTATTATGCTAACTTCCAGCCATACTAAATTCCAAGTCTAGTCTATCAACTGAATCGTAAACTAAGCCACGCCCTGCAGTCTTACAACACGTATGTCAGTAATCAACACTAGAAACATCATGCAAAACATAAAAAGCCCAGCTGGAAACATCATACATCCTCATGCAAAGTCTACATGTCAAGACAACCAGCCAGATGTAAGCGCCGAGTTTGGTTTTTCAGATTGCAAGGTATTCTATGGATGCTGGATTGTTTCAGTCGCCATGGGCAGGGGTTAAGATATATTGTGTCAAAACCAAATGTTGGAAGCCGAACGCTGATGGAGACCACCATGTTATCAAATATTCAACAAATATATCCGAGCCGAAAATCTACAAGCAAAGAAAACTGTGTTGATCCATGCAGAGCGTGCAGCTATTCACCGAATAGAATGGCAGTTTCTGTGGAATTGTCTACAAATGCCTTACGATATACAATATTATTCAGAAGGATACACCCAATTTATATCAAAACCCAAGCCTGATTTATTTCCACTTGTTTCATCGAATAAGTTAGGTGAAACATTAACGAATATAAAGGCTATAATATCTAAACACCCGATGCATGCCCATTGATAAAAAAACGCAGACACAGAGTGAATGCCAAGTGCCACATGGATGTACTTGCACCTGGATATTATAGTCATGCTGTTATGCTTGTCTATGCCTGATAACTGTCATCTTATCACTGCATTCATAAGTTAAACTTTGCAAGTATTCCTGTGATTATTGTAATTGGCCATTCATATATGCTTTATATGTGATTCTGCTGATATAATAGTTATTTCTTCATTCATCCCTTTATTTGTAAACTCTCTGAACATTTGTGGTTGAAATACTTGTCCATCTAAATGTGTTTATGCATGACTTGAGTGAGAAATGATTTAGTCCTCCGACTTGATCCAAACCCATACTTTTTATTGAGAAAATAGTTGCCAAAAGATTAAGTTATCAGGCATCTCTGACTTACAACCTAGGAGAGTTTCCTGGTGGGATAACAGGTTGTTCCATGAAAATTTGTTTAGATAGGTCTCCATGAAGACAGGCACCCTTCACATCCATCTGGTGGATTTTCCATCCAAAATGAGGAGTAAGGGAGAGAATCAATTGAACATAGTTAATCTTTGCAATAAAGGAAAAGGTCTCAGTGTACTCGATACCTTCTTGTTGAGAAAATCCCTTCACAACAAGGCGTGTAGTGTGATTCTTCGACAAAGAATCATTTTTTGTCTGCATAGCCTGTTCCCATTCAGGTAGTCCTTGAGCATCTGAATAGGCAACATGATCAAAAGTTTCAAGTACACAAGCCATCAAGGCAACATTGGCATGTTTCTTTTGACTTTGAGTTTTTCATCTGGAAGAGATATCGCCAACAATGGCTCCAATAGCTTCAATTGTCTTGGCAGCCCATCTAGGTAGATAAGAAATAGGTGAATTACGATCCACTGCAATAGGTCGATCATAAGTTTGGGGGTCTTCAGTCCGTGGACCAGTCAAAATAGAGGATGACAAACTACTTGACTCGGAGGTCGACGGTCCAGTTGAAACATGAACAAAGTTCGACTATCCAATTGAAGGACTGAAATATGAAGTAGGAGAACCAGTGTCAGAGACAACATCAAATGAATTATCCTACAACAATCCAGATGAGACATTCAAAAAATTAATTCCAAAAGACTTCTCATCAAACCATACATTTCGTCTTATAATGATTTGTCATTTGATATGATCAAATAATTGATAGGCATTCGACTCTTCAAAGTATCCCATCATGATGCAAGCAAGACTATTTACATCTAACTTCTTTTTACAATCATCGGAAATATGATCTCAGGAAACACATCCAAACACATGGAGGTGGCCAACTGAAGGCTTACTTCCTCACCATTGTTCGACTAGAGTCATGGAAGGAACAACTCGAGTCAAGATGCGATTGAGAAAATAGTTTACACAATATAAAGCTTCAACCCAGAAGCGAGGAGGAAGATCTTTAGCCTGAAAAAGACATCTATCCATTTGAATAAAGTCTAATTCTTTCATTCTACTAAGGTGTGTGACGAATCGAACATTGCTAGTATATACCAGATTGAACCAGGTATTTTTCAAAAGGTCGATTTACATACTCACTACCATTGTATGATCTCAGGCACTTGATGGGTCAACCACATTGATTTCAACAAAGGCTCGAAAATCCTTGAACTTTTCAAAGACAAGGTTCTTGTTCTTCAAAAAATAGACCCATGTAAAGTGAGAGAATCATCAATCAAAGTTAAAATATATCTTTCACTTGCCAGTGAAGGTAGATTGATTTAGCAGACATCACTATGAACGAACTCCAGTAGGTTTTGTGCTCGCCGTGCTTTGCCATAGTCAAATGGTGTCTAATGATGCTTCCCAAGCACACAACCCTTACATACTACTTCTGGGGGAAACACTTTAGGTAAACCGACAACCATTTTTTGAGTTTCCGTCGACTGTAGAAAATTCAAGTGTCCGAGTCGTTCATGCTAAACTGGACTTTGCTCATCAATGTGAGCAACAAGAGTAGTCGGTTCAGTTTTAGGTTGAGTCGTATCACATAATTTATATAAATTGTCCATCGGGTTGAGAAGCCTGTCGACGATAATTGACTTGCGTTTCTTCAAATCCTGAACATAGAACCAATATGGCCAAAATTTAAAAATCTCACCTATCTGTGTTAACTAAGCAAAAAACAACAGATTGGCACTGAGTTTTGACACATGATAGACATCGACAATTTTACGATGTCGATAGGTAACATCACCATGACCAGCAACATCCAGAGCAAAATCATCAACAACATATATTTTCTTCTTCTTAGCTTCATCCAACCACATGATGAAGGAGGTATCCTTAGCCATGTGACATGTGAACCCAGAGTCGTCTACCCATTCTTTTTACACAGAATGAGACAACAAGGCTTGAGAAGTTCCAACTTGGAAGGTGAAATTATCATCAGGTTGTGGTTCATAGGACACATTTCCTTCTAGGCGTTTAATCTTATCTTCTATATTGTCTCACTTCTTATCAAAAACTTTCTCTACATGTCCAGTCTTTTCACAACACTGACATGTCTTCTTTTTTCAACTGCGCCGGGGTGCATTGTCTATCGCTTAGGTTTCTAGTCATAGTATGCAAGTTTTTGTGTAGAGACATCAAATCATACTCTATCTCTGGGATCCAACTTTCTCTTTCCCTTGAAAAAATGGGCTTGATGTTTACCACCAAGCTTTCGTTCTTCAAGCAGTCTGTGTTGATCAAAAATCAAAAGGCCATATAAAGCTTCAAAGATGTAATCCTTACCATCTTCCTTGCATGCTTTCTAGTTGGTGAAAAAAGTTGACACAAACACGTCGAATGGTGTTCTCAAGTTTGTTAGGACCAAATCGATGAGTTTTCCATCCTTCTTCTGATAATTTTTTCCACATTTACCCAATTTCAATTAGAGTTTTTTGACATGCGCAAAATAGTCCTCTTTTTTTTCAAAAGAATGAGGATAGAGAGATATCAACTCTTTCTCTAATTGCATGATGTGGCTTGTGTTGACTCGATCGAATAATGACTTCAACTTCTTCTAGACTTGATGAGGGCAGTTGATTCCACTGAGGTGAAATCGAATCTCTTGCGAGATATAGGTCGTGACGACTCCCACAGCCTCATCCTTCTTTCCATCAACAACGAACTTTGCATGGTCATATTTTGGATATGGAATCACAATCTTCGTATACTACCACAATCCTTTACTTTTCAGTAGGGTTTCCATATCTGGTGCCCATACTGCAAAATTTGATCAATTCAGAACAAGAGGATCAATATTCAAAGCCATCTTCGATATCTAGACATAAAGTCTGTTCCAATTGTCAAACCATCGTCCCAAAGTCAATCACACAACATATTCGACTCAACCAGGTTTGTAGATAATAGGTGAAGGTTTTAAACCATTAGATCTGATAGCATGTTTGGGAAAGGGGTGAAACCTGTAACAAAACAAACATAGAATTTTGTAGATAACTGAAGAGGGAATTTGTTTTTGAATACAAAGGTGGTGTCTAAAGACACAATTACAACACTTAAGCAAAGCACACTATGATCAGAACATCATAGTGCATATTGGACCTTGATATCTCCATATAATGTCAATCCAACTACTTGATGATAATGACCCATGGGGTCTGCTATTTCTAGCCTTAATTTATAACCAACTTCCATAGAATCGAGAAGATCTTGTCCAAATGTAACCGTCGATTGTTAGAGTTGACTCCACCAAATTTGCATTGTTGAGTTAGCTCAACAAGGATGCTCGATCTGACCGTCCATGCGTCCAACTCACAGTCGATTGCTATGATGGTCAATCCATCGCTCGACTATCTTCGATTGCTGGTCAATTGTTAGACTGACATGCATGTCGACTGTTCGACTGACATGTATTTTGACTACTCGACCGACTGATGTAGAGATCTGGTCAATCACTTGATCATCTGTATCCCTATGTAGGTCAACTGCTCGACCGACTGAATCTATGAGAAGTGTGATCAATGACTGATGTTCCAAAACAATTCCAATCCACTTTGTCCTCCCATCTAGCCTCAAAGGGAGTGTTTGATATGCCAGTTTCTTGTGGCTACCATTTTGGGCTCCAACAGATTCCTCCTTTGAGTTGATACTAGTCAAGGTCAATTCTATTTGAGAAAGGTGTGGGTAACCTTAGCATCAATGTCAAAGATGTTGTCCATATTATATTCAACATTTACAACAATAAAACTCTTCTTCTTCTACTGCTGTTGTACCATTTAGGATGCACTTATGGATGCAACTTCCAACAATTTTCTTTTGTGTGGCCATTGACATCACAATGTTTATAATGGTAATTAAGGGCCTTGCATCTGTGTGCAATTACGAATGTCTTCATGGAATTTACTTTCCCCTTTTTCTTCCCACTCTTATTTTATTCTTGATGCTCTGTTTGTTTGGGTCCACTATATAATTCCTTATTCTTATCCCTTTAATATACAATGCTTGCACACAAGCTTTATCAATGGAATTTGGTGTGAAAACATCACTTATCTTCAGATATGGGTGAATAATCCTCCCAAATATTTAATGAATACATAAGGGCGAGTGGGAGATATATCCAAATGAATACCCTACCTTCAAAAATTCTATGGTGTACTCTTGCATGGTTTTATCTTGTCTCTACTAAAAGAAAAGTTGTTGTATCTTTTGTTCTTCCTAATATCCAATGGGGTATAACTACAACTTAATGAGGTTCTTAAATGTTTCTCATTGAGTCACTAGTGGATCTTGTTGAAGTCTCTAGGAAATAACATAACTTTCTCACCAAGTTAATACATGGCCTTATAAATTCAACCAAGTGAAAGAGATTCTTTGCTCTTCACCAATTTCATGCACACTAAAATAAACTTCTAGTTGCCATAACTATTGATTTAATCGAAGGGAATCAATCTCACTTGCATAATGCTCAATATTGATCTTTGCTTCAACTTTTAAAGATGTATGAATTCATTGGTACTCCCCTTCTCCATCTTTGCCTTCTCCTCTTATCTAGATTTTTATTCATCGGAACTCAAACTGAACTTGAACTGAACTTGAGCTGAACTCAAAAGGTAGCTTATGCCTCTTCTTCTTTAACATCATTGTTGTAGCCAAGGAAGTGGCATTCATGTTCATCTTTGAGATGCTTGTGGTAAGCAAAGACATGTTTAAATACATATGCATCTGGGACATCTGAGTCTCTATATTTGTAAGTTTTTTTCCCAACTCATTGCCTTCTTGACTATCCCTTGTGTCCAAATATTGAGATCATTTCTTTCTTCATCTTAGGATTCTCTTGAGCTACCATCCGCCTTCATGCAAATCTATTAGTCTTGCTAACATTGAATGCAACATTCCTTTTCTAATGTGCAAGTTTAATTGCTCTAGTATTGATATGATCCGTAATCGATCAACCTATGGATGACTCGATTCACTAACACAAACCTTGTCTTAATTAACTAGTTTATACTCTTTGTGTTTAATATCAAATATGGAAATAACCTAGCTTGTATATTCAAAACAAAGACTACAATGAAACAAATCCATAATCACACACACACACACACATTTAGACACAAAGATTGAAGAAACCTAACTTAGGAAAACTCTGACTCAACACACACACCCACCCACGCACCCACCCACGCACACGCCCACACACACACACAGATTGGAGAAACCTAACTTAAGAAAACTCCGACTCAAAATGGCTTGCTTGACTCTTATTATTTTTAGGGAAAATTATAAATTACAAAGGGTTCAATTAAAGCTTATTCTAATGCGTTAAAGCTCAATGACTAAAGGAGTGAATACCTCCTCTATTATGCTTTGGTCTACTCCACAACCAATCTCCTATCAATGTTGTTCTCCTCAAATCTCTCCCTATTTGTAGTCATTCTCTACAATATTAGGAACTTGAATTGACTGGTGGGCACTACCTTCTCCTTGATATTAAATAATTGAACAACTAGCCAACCGAATAACTAGATAACCTCTCACAGTTCATTGATTGATTTATATATTTATTTCCTTCATAGAATGCCAAATGACCAAATAATCATTTACAACATTTCAAAATACTATAACACCCATACTTGGGTGATGCTGACATGGACAATATGGTGTACCCTGTAGTCTAAGGGTTTCCTATTTATTTGAAATAGATCACTATATAATTTGTCATATATTTTGGTACTTTTTAAGTGGAAAAAATGGAGCTATTGACTTCTAAGGCCCATTTTAGGGCTAGGTCATATTTTGGTGATTTGACGTCCTAAAATTTTTGGAGCCCGTTTGTTGAATTAAACAACCATTTTTGGGGTCAAAGCTTTGGGGACATAGTCCCCATGATCCTAGCATTGTTTAATACATTGAGAGCTTTCCAATGGTGCAAAGATCAACTCAATTGGAGTTTGTATGAGAAAGTTATGCATTTTGCAAGTTGACTTATGCTTTTGACCACCATGGTATTGTGTATTCCACATCAACTCCCATTACTTACACATGTGGTGCTAGTCACTTGTGGACTTTCAAGAAGATATTAAAGGGCCCAAAATCGTAACCTAATTGGGAGTTTAGGCATGCACAAACCTTGACCTTGATTGGGAGTCTAGGTATACAAAAACCCTAACCCTAACCTTAAAAACTATCTGAACATGTTAAATATTGGGCCATTAGGAAAGGATGGGGTTCCATTCTTGTTGTATCGATTTACTATTCGGTAGTTGATTAGAGGAAGGGGGTGGGATATCGTTATTAGAACAGAGAAAGTAGAAGACCCTGTAGCAACCATACAAGTCACATTGTGAATAACAACTCCATAGTGAGTTCATCTTTCTTTGTATTTTCTTTTCATATCTAAGAAGAAAAGAAGAAGGCATAATCCTCACCTTCTGGCTAGGATTTCCTATATTAGGTTCTTGAGGGTACATGATCTAGGTGGATACTGGTGGCCACCCACATGTTCCACTAATTTTGAATGGTTCCACATATTGGCAGTTTTTCTTCAGTTTTCCGGGTCCCAAACTTTCAGGGTCGTTTTGAGGCCCTAAACGACATTTTTTTGGCGAGACAATGCCTAGTATATAGCCGAAGGAAAATACCGGATCATTCAAAATGTGTATTTCTTGGATAGACCTTTCTGACGAGCTACCAAGCGCCCCAAACATAAATCATATGCAAAATTTGCACCCCCGAGAAGTTGATGTATCAACTAATCACATCGAGGTCCACAAACCTTTTGGCATTTCATCTTTTGGGGTTAGGGTTTTGGATGTTGGGGTTTTTTCATTGATGTTTTTTGTTAAAAATCCCTTTCAACCTCTTTGTAATCAACTTCTTGCGAAGGAACGTAATCGGCACATCTCTTTCTTTAGGGATAAGCTACCACCATTCTAGATAGTTCGTGTGCTTTGCATTTTACAGTCTTTTGTATTCCATTCATTAATAAGATATGAATTTAACTATATTACCGTGTTTCTTGCAATATCTCTATGTGTTTCCTTGTTACATCTTTGCCTTCATTTCATTCTCAGTATAATATGGATCAATACATCTTGTGTCCATTGTGTGGTAGTTGTTTTGGCTTCTTTTATTTCGTTCTTAACTTATTTTAGTATTTTGAGTTTAAGATAGTAATATTAAATTTTAATCTTAAATAAACATGCATAAGAAAGATTTTTAGAAATGTGCAATATCTATTGTGACAAATTGTTCTAGTGGAATATCCGCAACAATTTACAGATCGCCTCTCAATGAGAAATTTTGTTGATGTGGCTAAGAATCCATGTATCCTCCACGAATTTGATTCTTTTTGGACATAAAAATACTTGCAACACTCTTGGTGTATTTCGAGTCAACTAAGGAATTCTACAATCATGAGTTGATTATCATGCCACCAAGTCGAAGCATGCATATTGTCGATTAAGAGGTTGAATTGACGATGCTCGTGGGATGAACTTACACATTCTTCATGTAATCATTCTATCTCATAATCTCATCCTTGTATATTACCCACAGGGACTTCACTCAGTGAACATATGACATGGCGCTCGCGTTCATGGGATATTAAAGGATACCCCTAGTTTCACTAGATATTGATAAATACCTCCCAAAATCCTTTTGTTAAAGCCCCCTCCCAATACATCTTTGCAATAAAAGAAACCCCTATTTTTACTAGATACCCCTTTTTATACCCCCCCAATACCTATAAACCCCTTAAGACCCAATATCCCCCCAATACCTACAATATATTGACTTTATTTTTCACAATTAAAAAAACCCCTTTATGAATGAATGTGATAAGATATTGGTCAACAAGGTGAACCACTCGTGATATTACCTCTAATTGATCATCGTGAGTGCAGTCAACTCTAAACTCTAATCATGGAATGACTACATTAATTTGTAGTTGAGATGCGATGGATGGCTTCCCTTCCTCCTCTCTTCTCCCTCTTATAACTCTACAAGTTGCTTGTGATCTCATGTGTTGTATACACTAGTATTCGACCTTGGTCGTAAGATCCTCCAATCTTCCAAGCCATTTTGATTTTGTCTATAATCCATTTTAGATCATCCTTGATCTTTTAGGCTTCTAGAATCACAGTTTTAATTTCTAAGTTTTCCTTGGTCTTTTAAGATAGTAAAATATTCTCTTAAATCTCTGAGTTCTCGATTACAAATCTCCCTTTATTTTTATGTATCCTTGCCCCGTTTACGTAGACATTGTTAAATATCCATCTTATTTTTTTTCCCTAACTTGTCTCATTTACTTGGACATTGTTAAATATCCATGTTGATTTTTTTCCTAATCTCCTAGCATTTTCCTTAGAATTTGCTTTTTATCCCAATCCAAACAAAAAGTATGAATGGATTTTTCGTAAATGGCCCATGAACCCTATATCTTTTTTAGTTGTTTTTCGTTTATTGTGGGTTAAAAGCCCCCCTTGTGGATTTTGCATGCTTTTGAGAACCTTTTACCCTAATTTTTAAAATACATGTGAGTATTGCATTCTTGCGTGTTTCATTTATTTAAGAGGGTAGATTGCTTGTTGGTTATGTGATTTCAAACAAATAATTTGTTATAAACCTCGGCTCATATCATACCATATATACCATAACATAGTGCATTTGTTATGGTCATCTTGGGTAAACATATAATATTACACTATTATAATTTTTAAAAATAAAATAAATCTACTTTCCATTAATATGGAAGAAAAAGAGTTATAGGTGCACCAACTATATCATTGTGAAGAACATGACAAAAATTGAGAATGCAAACACAATTAGAAAGTTTCCCGATCTGAATTCATTGTACTAAAAGATCAAGGAAAGGACAATAAGATAACTTTTATGGGGATATAATGTTAGAATATGATCAAAGTTTTATGAAGTGAAATAATGAAGTGAAATAAGTCTAAGTTGATAGTGAAAGTAATTTGTAATTAGTGTGAAAAAATAATTATGTAGTTAAGGATAATAAGATAACTTTTACGGGGATAATATGATTAAAGTTTTATGAAGTGAAATAAGTCTAAGTTAATAGTGAAAGTAATTTGTAACTAGTGTGAAAAAATAATTATATAGTGAGGAAAGTTGAATGATGTATTTTTTTTTTTAATGATAATCAAAAGATTAAAATAACGTTTATTGGAGATAAAAAAGAAGGGAAAAATGATTGGTTTGCAAAAAAACAATAAAGTTGAAATTTAAGAAAAATGTACATATACACAATTAAATCTCTAAGTAAATATTTTTTAAAATAAAAAAATGATTTTAATATTTTTTTTTCTAAACTTTATGAAGTGCTAGGGAAGAAATATTAAAAAATAGAGATAGTGAATGAGTTTTGTGAACAAAGTTGGTAAAGTTTGTGCTTGTTAGATAAAGAAGGCCCATGAGATGATTGTTGGAGAAGAACGTTGAAATGACTATTGATTTAAAGCAAAGAGACATCGATACTTTCTTTTTGGGGGAATGAAAGGAGAGACAATGCATTTTAAAGAATCTGTCACAGAAGAAGAGTTTAGTAATAATCCGTCCCAATGGAAGCATTGTCCCAGAGGAAGAGTCCAAACATGTGGAGCACCAGTTAAAACACATATTTTGCGTCCTAACGTGACAATTAGTGTACAAAGTGTCTCAGATAAAGGTGAAATGTCTTAGGTAGAGATAAAATAATATGTCATTAGTAAAACACTTGTTTTGTGCTCTAACTCGAACATAAACAATAGTATGTTTTGTGGGATTTTCATTAAAGAGTTCATAGTTTGAACTTAAGAAATTACTACACCCAAAATGTATCCTATTTAAGAAAAAGTAGAACCTTTCGATATTTTTGCCATAACTTTTGATTCCAAACTCCATTTTTGGTGATTTTTATACCAAACGAAATATCTTGAAAATATATACAACTTTTTATATATATATATTTTTTCCAGTTCCTCTCTAATTTTCCATGGTGTGCATTTTATAGTGCCACATGGAAAAGCATATTTTGAAAGATTGTTTTCCACCTATGGCAATAAAATGCATGCTGTGGAAAATTAGTGAGGAACAAGGAAAAAAGTATAACTACAAAGTTGTATATAAATTTCAAGGCCTTTTGTATGGTATAAAGAGCACCCAAAATGGAGTTTGCGAACAAAAGTTATGACAAAAATACTAAAATATTCATTGTTTTAAATAATAAGATACATTTTGGGTGTGGTAGTTTCTTATTTGAAGGATATTTGCTACTGCACAAGTCTGTCTTTCTTTATTAGTCACATACCATTTTCAGTCGATTAAAATTCATTTTTATTTTTTATTATTAAAGAATGGATTGCTAGTATTTGTCCAAATTAGAAAGAGAACAATGGAAGTGAAAGTGGAAATAGGGTTGTGGTGAGACAATGGGTACAGCAACATTTGTTTAGTGACTAGGATAAAAAACATTTAAGGTTTAAGCGTAAAAATAGGTAACTCGTAACTCATTCTTAAAAAATAGTAGGACAATTCCTTCTCTCTCAAAATGTCACAAATTAAAGGGTAGAAACTATGCTTCTTGAACGATTTTATTATAAAATATGTTTTCCTTTAAAAATTTATGGATAATAGTGAATGAAAGAGAAACCAAACCCATATCATATTAGGATGCATTTTGGAAATTTGAAAATAAAAATAGTGAGACCTTATTGATTTTAACACGTATGTCACCAAACTTATGATCAAACATTTTTGGAATGTAAAAGATGCAAAAATTACATGGACTAAGTGGATGAATATTTTTGAAATTGTTGGCTAGTCCCATATAATGTATTTAAATACCTTTAGCTACGCTACAAGAATGGAGGAGAGTACTAAACTAGAAAAAAGTGATTAAAAATAGATCAATGAGTGATGAATTGGGGTTGTTAGTTGGGGTTGATAAATCCTACATTAAGAGCCTCACCATCTTCCTATAAACCTTTAAAAACCTCCTTGAAATTAACAAGGAAAGTTGGATAACTAATGCTTGGATTATTAATACAATAAGAGTTGGACTTGTGCAAGAGAAGAAAAACAATTATCAATGTAGAGAGAGTTAGACTTTTGTGAAGATCTCAAAATCATATCTAACAACCTTTATGGTCATGTGAAGATCATGTAGGCACATTTAACAACCTTTCTGGTCATGGGAGATAAGAATCAAACTATTAAGTATATGGCACCTATTATAGCATCTTTTTCCACCTCATAGCATAGATGCACATGATTGGCCTAATTATTTAATCCCTGTCCTACTTGCGGACACAAATCCCCCTCAGTTCCTCCTCAAAATACTTAAAAACCCCATTTTGCAAGTGATACACTCCTTTTTCTCTGACAAAGCACACATGATACACTTATAGCTCTTCTGCTACTCGTGTATGCATTTATTTGGCCCAAAAAAATACAAAATGCATATTTTTGGGTGGGGTTTACGTGCTTCTCTGGTTCTTGACCCCCTATAGCTTGGAAGACTTCTGCTAAGTCGACAAGCCCCTTCGAGTGGATTTTAAGAATTCCCCTCTTTCAGTCTTTGAAACCCCTATTTCCATCCTTCTTGCTCAATTAGCTTGATCAGAAAGAGACTCCTTCTCTTTTTTGACTTGCTTAGAGTGAGGATCTAAGAGGCGCGAGGCTCCTTAAGTGGCATGGGCGGAGGAATCCAGATGTCAGTTCAGGGGCAGTGCCACAACTGTAGCTAGTGATCTATTTACACATTATTCACTGATTTAATTATAATGAACAATCTCTTTCCTATCTGATTTTATGCAATGTGTTTACTTTTATACTTTTTATATTCATTAAATTGATTTGGATACTGACATCCTAATCATTGGTACTCGTTAGTAGTTAAAAATTAGTTATTATAACTACCTCTTTGTAGCTCTGTATCTTTGTAAGTGCGGGTTGGAGAAGAAAATGATTGGAGCAAAAAGAATTGAAGGATAATCTCTGAAAGAGGTCTCCATCGGATGATTAGACTACAAGTAGGTCTCCTATCTTCTCTTAAGTAGTTATTAGTTAACTGTATTTTGCTTCTTGTGTTACTTAGAGGTTGTTCTTGGGGTACTTGCTCTATTTTGGTTATTAACCCAAACCACAATAGTTTATTTTCCATAAACATAATCAATGAATCCAATGGGGAGAGTCTCCTTTGGGTTATATTTAGGTGCTTGCTTCTTACTTTCTTTTATTTTTTGACTTTCTTTCTATTTTTGTTGTTGTAGCTAGTGTTTCAGAACCTTAGCCTTCATTTTCAATCTTTGCATTCAGTTCCTTCCAAGTATTTCTGGAGGCTCTGAGTTGTATATGCTCTTCCTGTAAAGGACAGGAGAATATATACACGCCCTACATAAAGGAAAAGTGTGTATGTATGCACCTTTCTTTGAGAAAAAAAAGCGTACCTGTTTTGTAAGGTGGTTTTTTTTTTCTTGTCAACTTGTTCAAAGTCATGTGTAGGTTTGTGGGGGTTCTTTTGGACTCTATAGGTTTTTGTAAATCTCTTAATAGTTTCAAGAAGTAGTCAAAGTTTATAAATTCAAAAGAAAAACAAAAATTGATTAACGTTTCTTTCGTTTTGAAGCCTTTTTTATTTTCTTTATGGTGTGGAAGACGTTCTTTCAAGTTCTTTAGTTTTTGGATCGACCTGGCGATATTTACTGTAATTCGAAGACTTTGATATGATTTATTTTGTCTTTCTGCCTTTGCATTTCTACTTTTAAGCGAAAAAGAAAAATCTCCTTTGTTTTTTAGTTTTTGCTTTGTTTGCCTAGTAGCAAGAAAACAAAAACAAGAAGTTTACTTTGTAGATCCGTCTTCCTCTCTCAGTTCTTGTGATCATAGTATAATTGAAAAGAACAAATAAAAAATGTCTCATATTTAGAATACTTCTCTCTTTAGGCATTTGCATCAAAGGATAGTTGCACTTTTAGACATTTAGGGTTTCTTGCTTCTTGTTAGTAGTAGTTTTCATTTTTGAAAAAGAGAAAGTGAAAGTGTTGCATTTTTCAAGGATTGCATTGCATGTTTCAGTGATAAGAAAATAATTGCATTGCATATTTCATTGAGAAGAAAATAGTTAGATTGAAATGTTCAAAAGCTTGCATTTAAAGTGTTTAGTATAACACTCATTTTCATTTGAAGAATAATCTCATTTTTTAATCCGACAATGTTCTTAGAAGTGTTTGTTTTTCCACAAGGGTCATTAAACACCACTAGTTTCTCGTCCATTCATATTGAGTAAAAACAACCAATAAAATAAACTCTTAACTAAAATCTACTAGACTTTTTATTCCTAGGGTTGACCAACTAGTACAGGCTAGGGCCTTGGAACAGGTTGGAGAGTAAACTCTCCAAGGCCATTTAACTAAACATAGGAGTTTGACCAGGGAGTGCTTAAAATCCAATTGTCATATAGGAGTGGTCGGGAAAATACTCCAACACATGAGATAAACACAAGGTCATGTGAGGGTGAGTGGTATATATTACACCTTCAATACTTATCCAATTCAATGCATATTATCACATATACGAAGGTTCCTTGATTGCCACTTGTCCCTCTATAGTGATGGTATTGTTGGAACTTCGGGCTTATCTACCCTGTTGATATGTATGATCATGATTGTCGATTGTTCCCCTTGATGCCAATTGTGAGTTGGTAATTCTTGTTGCTATTCCTAAGTCTCATGGAGGTGACCGCGGGGGGCTTCTCGTGGTACCTAAGGAAGACCTTGTATCACACTTTCAATACCCCTAAAGGGTGCCCTGTGTTTGCATGGGTTACTTGCACCAGGAAGGGAGGTCAGAATAACTGCTTCTCACTCCTTCCTTCATCGATCTCAAGACTTACTCAACTTGTGTCAGTTTTTAGAAGGTCCATTTTCCACTTTTTCATTACTTTGGACTCATGACCTAATCCACCTGGGTTGAAGTTTTGGAGAAATAGTTTGTTTGTGATGTTGGCTCTTAGGAATTTTTAGTGGTGTGCTCTTTGTGATTAGTCGACCATAGGGAGTCTGTTTGTAGCCACTTTGAGCACTGATTTAAATTGGAAAACCAGTTGCTCCATCGGTTAAGAAGGATGCAAGGTATTTTTCCAGAAAGGGTGGAGCCTCCATTGCCTCCTTAAAGGCATCAACTACACAGATCTGGTTCTTTTGAGCTAGTAGAGCCGAACATTGTGGATTCAAACACTTTTGCACTAGAGGTGAATAGAATCATGGATCTTGAAGCCAAAGTCTTTGTTATACCTTTCAACCCTCCACTTACTGGACCTCATGATCTAGTACTTATGCAGATTCCGACTTCTCAAGGGTCAGATTATATTTCCAATCCTTCTCTTTAGTGGTTCGTCATGGAAAAAATTGTTAATGTGTCAGGGTCTAGGGGTCCTCATACCCCCACGCCAACTACTGTTGGGGGATGAGTCTCCCCTTCTCATTCCACCACCCAGATAATGAGTGCTTCTCAAGTTACAACAACTGCATCAACTAGTAGTTCAGTACCTTTGTCAACTACATCCACTTAAGGCATAAGTGTTATGTCGTTTACAGCTTTGGTTTCAAATGATTTTTCATTTGGGATGTCGTATATTGGCATGTAATGTGTATCGACCAGTTCTGACCCTATTTTTCAAAATCCTAGTTTTAATATAGGAAGTCCTTCGACCCCTCAACAAGTTTTCTCTTGGGGCAGGGGGCACATCCCTCCATCAAACCCCTCACTTGGAAGTGGAGATTTTCGATCTACTGGGCTTGTTTCTGGGGCTAATCCTTTTGATAGATGGGGTGGTCAAATGATCGGAGGATTCCAATCCTCTGACATTCTTGCAAGTTCCAACCCTTTCACATTATTTGGTAATTTTGGAAGTAACACATTTCCTTCATCTAGGGTGCCATAAGGGGGAAATCATTTCCAAGGTTCATGGAATCCCATGCAAGGGACTTTCCTTTCGCAAGGGTTGTTGACATTAGGAAACCCTTTCCAGTCTTTTGGAAACTTGGTAAGTGGAGGTTTTCCTCCTTATGGTCTAGGGCATCAAGGTTCCTATCAGAACCCCTGCTATTTTGCAAGCTCTTCCTAAAAACCTACTGCCAGTAATAATCTAGGTCATTCTTTTCCAAGTTCCAACTAACCTGGGACCTCCATCCTCAACAATTGGAATTCGATGGCGCAACCTAGACTTCATTTTTTGGAAACTTAAAAATTTATAGACTTATCTAAACTAATGAATGATCTGGTGTGTCATGATCCTTATTGGCTTGCGATCCCAACCAAACTACCTTTGGATATGCCAAAGTTTGAAGGGAAATCTAGAGAGGATATGAGTGATCATGTGACAAATTTTAACTTATGGTGTTCCTCCAACTCACTTATGGACAATTCGATTCCGATTTGACTATTTAAATGCACTCACACGGGAGTTTCCACAAAGTGGTACATTGAGTTACAAGGATCCCCCTTTTTCCATTTCCATGATCTGGTGACAGTTTTTCTCAACCATTTCCAGCTTTCGGTTCTGTATGATGCCGACATAAACTTATTGTCTTAGCTTAGGGAAGACAACGTGATGCACATCTTCGACCACATTTGGGAATGGAATAGAAGGAAGATGATGATTAATGCCATAATCCCTCCCGAGTTCCTTTTGGAGTGCTTTTTAATGTATTTATTTCAATATATATCCAAGGATGTCTCCCTTTCGGGGGTAACTACCTAAGAAGAAGTCATCTTTAGGGCCCAAAAACTAGAGTTGATTTACTCTCAATTGGTGATCCTTTATGAGATTTTCCCTAACGCATCGAGTTCGAGTATTGATTCACAAAAACCCAAGTTTGGACCACATACCGATGAAAATGTTGGTTTCTTTAGCAATGGTGCCGCATATTTGGTAATTGACTAGATGAAACAAATGACCATTCATCAAACTGCAGCCGGTGAAGCTTAAGCTTCGACTGCTCCCACTCTCCAAACATTAGATGTACAAGCTTTTGAAATGACAAATCCAAAGGGTCCCCAACAACTTGGAGTAAAAAATAAGAATAAGGGTAAGAAATGAGGTGGGAATAATAACATAAGTAAACCTGACAATAATGTTAGAAGGAAAAGAAAAAGGTTAAATTTCCTTGTAATCTTTGCAAAGAGGATCAACTCATGCATCGATGCCCTAAAATGGAAAAGGCCCAACATTTGTTAGTGCAACAACAACCTGTTGTGTTGACCAACCTGTTTTTGCAAGGAAAATATATGAATTTGGGTTCTTTTGGTAACACTGGAAATGCATAAGGGGGAAGCCAGGGGGCACCCTCGCATGATGGTAACTCATCAAACGCCTATATGTAGGATAAACATGTTTATGTATTGACTAGGGATTATAATTATGATATCCCTAAGTCTACATCTAGAGAATTCTACGAGAGACATAATGCTGCACATACCTAAGGGTGTGTATAAGCGCTCATCACACAATTCTAATGCTAGGGTCGCTTTGAACTATTCGATTGTAGAGTATTAGGGGGTCGGGTGGGTTACATAGTGGTATCAGATCTGAGTTCAAACTCTAGGATTAAATGGGTCACCAAGACCGCTTGACTGTTTGAGAAATCTTATTTTTCCAAGAATGCATGCTGTAAAAATTGATTAATGTAAAGGCTAATAATGGTTTTTTGTTTTAGCACGTAAGACATACTGAAAGGAAAGTAGAGGTGAATGGTGCATCATAGCATGGAAGACACCTCACACTTTAGAGATGAGGATTTTTATGGTCGAAGGTATAGGGAAACCCCTCTAGACTTAGTAGCCACTGTTAGAAGTATGAAAGAAGACAATGAGATGCTCATGAGAGCTTAGGCCAAGCAGGAAGAAATGAATGCAGTGCTACTACAGAGTTTGTTAAAGATTCATAATCATCTGTAGCAAGGCCCTAGTAATGCAGAATTGCAACAATTTGAGAGGTTGAAAATCCCTTATAATGCCTAGAGGCATGGACTGAGCCATAAAAATGTGGGAAGGAGTTCTTCCAAGAAGAGGCATCGAAATGAAAGGAAGGGACGATCTGGTGGAAGCACTTCCACAGAGTTCTTCAGCAGGAAGGCCACTTCCGAGGAGTTGTCCAACAATGACACTAGGATTAGTGTACCCAAGAAGAAAAAGAGACATTCACAGAGTTTTCTGAATGAAGAATTAAAAAAGGCTAGGATACCTACTTTTGATGGAGAGATCAAGAAAGGAGAAGAAGCCTAGGCTTGGCTGCTGGGTCTGAAGAAGGATTTTCAGGTACATAATTACTCGGACAATACAAAAGTGAATATTTCCATCTTTAATATGAATAGAGGAGCCTCTATTTGGTGGGAGGAACTCAAGGAATTCAAGGGGTTTAAAGAGAGCAAGGTGATCTGGAAGTAGTTTGAGAATTATTTTAGTAAGGATTACCTGCCAGAAAAGTATTTTGATGATAAAATTGAGGAATTCCATGAGCATAAGTTGGAACAACTTACTATCGATGCATATGCCAATTTTGTTTTGGAGCTATTGAGGTATGTTCCTTACCTCAAGGATGAGAAAGAAAGGGCACAGCGTTTTCTCAGTGGGTTTAGATAATCCTACCAGGACAAAATTGAATTTGATAGGCCAAAGACATTGGAAGATACCATTAGGAAGGCTAAGTGTTGTTATGATCAGTTTAAGAATAATCAAGAGCCTTCTAAGGATTGTAAGAGAAAGGATAAGAGTGGATTCCAAAAGAAGGGATTCAAATAGTTCCCCTATAAGAATCCAAAGAAAGGAGCTCAGTTTGGTCAATCGAGTAGAAGTGTGCATCAACTAAATTTTCCATCTCAAAGTGGAAACAAGCCAGCTGAATAAGAAAGAGAAAGAGCAAAGGAACTAAAGAAAGGATCTTTGCAATGTTGGGGTTGTGGAGAACCACATCGGTTGAGATATTGTCCTCATATGAAACAAGACAATAAAAGGGTTTATCATTTGTTGGAAGCTGCTATTGTTAATGGCATAGCTAGAAGCATGCCCAGGATATATGCAACTGTGGAAAATCGACAAGCAGACCACCAAGCTTCTGTAGTGGAGCTGGAAGGTATAATTTCCAAGAAAACCATCTCTATTTTAATTGACCTTGGATCTAGCCTTAGTTATGTCTCACCTCAATTTGTTGAAGCATGTTCCATACAAAGGAAGAAGAATGCAAAGGCATGTTTAGTTTAGTTAGCCACAAGGACAAAGAGGAAAGTGGCATAGGTGATAAAAGATTGTCCATTTGCAGTAAGTGGACTGGATACTTGAGCAACCTTGATTATTCTACCCTTGGGATCATATGATGTGTTGTTGGGTATGGATAGGTTATCAACTCACAAGGAAAATTTAAATTGCTATGATACGACGTTAGAGTGTGAATATGAAGAAGGTAATGCAAGAGTTTTGGAAGGCATTTAGAAGCCAATTTTAGTTAGAAAAATATTAACATTGCAGCTTAAGAAATTTATCAAGAAGGATGCCCCTTGTATGCAATACAAGTTCTTAAGTCAACAGAAGGAAATGAATTGAAAGATAAATATCACCCTGTATTGTGGGAGTTTAAGGATGTGTTTCCAGAAGAGGTGCCTGGACTACCTCCCAAGAGAAATATTGATTTCTCAATAGATCTTTTTCTTGGAATAGTACCAACATCAAAAGAACCCTACACGATGAGCATGCCATAATTGGTGGAGCTGAAAGTATAGTTGAAGGAGATGTTGGATAAAGGTTACATCAGACCGAGCGTGTCCCCATGGGGAGCACCAACTTTGTTTGTGAAGAAAAAGGGTGGTACATTGGACTTGTGCATTGATTACATGTAATTAAACAAGATATTGATCAATAATAAGTACCCATTGCCCAAGATTGATGATCTCTTTGATCAACTCAAAGGAGATATAGTTTTCTCTAAGATTGACTTGAGATCTGGATATGATCAATTCAGGATCAAGGATGAGGACATACACAAGACAACCTTTAAAACAAGGTATGCACACTATGAGTTTGTGGTGGTTCATTTTGGACTTACCAATGCACCAACTACCTTCATGTCCACGATGAATAATTTTCTCAACAAATATTTAGATAAGTTTGTCTTGGTGTTTGTGGATGACATTTTGGTGTATTCCAAGACTAGGGAAGAGCATGAAGAGAATCTTAGGTTGGTGCTACAAGTGTTGAGAGATCACCAATTGTATGTTAAGTTTAGCAAGTGTGATTTCTTTAAAAAACAAATCCAATATTTAGGCCACACCATCTCAGGAGGAGTGGTAGTAGATCCCAAAAATATAGGGGCAATCATGGATTGGCCTCCTCCTCAAAATGTAATATAGGTAAGATATTTCATGGGGTTAGGTGGGTATTATAGAATTTTTATAAATGGATTTTCCAGATTGGTCATCCCATCACTTCATTACAGAAAAAAGGGAAAAAATTTATATGGTCAGCAGAGTGTGAAGCTAACTTTCAACAACTAAAGCACCTTTTGACCAATGCCCCTATTTTGAAGATTGCAGACCCCAAAAAAGATTTCTTGGTTTGTACTGATGCTTGTAAAGAAGGAATCATTGGATTCCTTATGCAAGAAGGACAAGTGATTAGTTATGAGTCACGAAAGTTGAATGAGCACGAGCATAAGTATGCCACCCATGATATGGAGCTCACAACTAGTGTGCATTCTTTGAAGATGTGGATGAATGAATTGCTCGGAAGGAGGTTTGTCTTGATGACAGACCATTTTTGTTTAATGTATTTTTCCAATCGTCCGAGGTTAAATGTTAGACAAGCCAGATGGATGGCGTTGATCAATGAGTTATATTTTGAAATCAAGCACATAAAGGGAAAGGAGAACATGGTGGTAGATTCACTTAGTCGGAGTGTGCAAACAATACACATAGAAACAACAAGTGTGGGAGAGTCTGACATCCAACAAAGAATCAAAGCTCTCTCACAAGAGGACAATTTCCTCAATCAGGTAATATAAGGATTGCAAAAAGAACCCAGGGAGAGAAAGTATGAAGGATATCATCTTGAAGCTGATAATCTACTATTGTACCATAACAGGCTGTATGTGCCTAATTCAACAGAACTGAAGAAATTGATCATGGATGAATTTCATACGAGACCCTATCTAGGTCACGCTAGTTACCAGAAGATGGTAACATCAATAAGGAAGTTATATTATTGGCCAAGAATGAAGCAAATTTTTTTTGAGTACATTTCCAAGTGTTTAGAGTGTCAGTAGGTAAAAGTTGAGCACAAACACCTTGTAAGATTATTACAGTCGTTGCCAATTCCAGAATGGAAAAGGGAGACAATTTCCATGGATTGCATTACCGGGTTGCCAAGGACAGTTAGGCAACACGATGCAATCATGGTAGTGGTGGATAACTAGAGTAAAGAAGATCACTTTATTCCCATTAAATATAATTTCAAATCCATAGTCATTGCTAACATTTTCATGAAGGAAATTTTTAGATTGCTTGGTTTACCCAAGACCATAATCTTGGATAGAGATGCTAAGTTCAACTCAAGGTTTTGGAAAAGTGTGTATGAAGGCTTGTGAACATAGTTATCATTTAGCATGGCCTACCATCCTCAAATAGATGGTCAGACCGAAATGGTAAACAAAGTAGTAGAGGACATGTTGAGGATGCATGTTACGCATCAACCCAAGCAGTGGGAAGAATATATACACTTGGTAGAGTTCACCTATAACAATGGTTATCAAGAATCATTGAAGATGATCCCATTTGAGGTTCTATATAGAAGGAAGTGCATATTTACAATTAGTTGGGATAATCTTGTGGACAAGATCACACTTGGACTAGAATCATTGAAAGAAATGGAACATGCTATGATCAATGTAAGATAAAATTTGATAATATCCCAGGATAGAAAAAAGAGATATGCAGACGACAAGAGAACTCATAAATATTTCAAGGTGGGAGATCATGTGTATCTTAGGGTAAAACCCAAGAGGATTTCCCTAAGGATGGGAACATGTGCTAAGTTAGCACCCTGATATTGTGGACCATTTGAAGTCCTAGAAAGAGTGGACCGATAGTGTATAAACTTGGTTTTCCATCTACTATTAGAGCTCACTATATGTTCCATGTGTCTTTACTAAAGAAATGTGTTCATGATTCTAATCATTTTATTGATTGGACTATGATACAAATGGAACCAGAGGGAGAATTCCAGCCTGAACCTCAATGCATCTTGGATAGCAGTGGATAGGAGAGAAACAATGCTCCAAAACCTAGCCATCGTGCAGGTCAAGGTGCAATGGAAGCACTTTAGAGAAACTGACACTACTTGGGAATTGGAGGATGCCATACGAGTGGCATATCATTTTTTTTTGTATAATTTTATATAGATGGTGTTTCTTTAAAGGGGAGGGGAATGTAACACCTTGTTTCCCCCCATGATTGTAATTGTGTTAAGACCTAATATAATGGGATTATGAAGTATGTAATCTTGATAATGATTAATAGAAAACACCTGAAAACCGATTGAGAGGGAAATTCCTTAAATAATGGTCATGATATCACAGTGGGATTGATGAAATGAAGTGGTGAGGTGGACCGATGAGGGGGAGAGGAGAACCTTCAATGAAGAAAATATTAATCTCTCTCAACACTCTAGCCTACACTTGCAAATTTAATGCCTCACCTTCCAACATGCCTGAATCATCTAAGAGCCACGTGATCAATTATCAAAAACAAAGATTGGTGGTTGAAGCAGTTATGACTTATAACAAATTGGGTTTCTTGAAGAGGTAAAAGGTTAGTTACAAACATGAAATAAGGAAACCTTTAGATTTCCCCTTCAAAATTTGAATCACTAACTGAAGATCGTGTCTAACAACAATTAATGGGATCCCAAGGGAATGTGTGGAAGAAGAGACCAATGGTGGAAAGCATCACCCAGATGCACAAATTCATAGAGAAGAGAAGGGGAAAGTAGTGTTAGCAACATAAAGAAAATAAGAATAAACACACTCAGGAAAATTACAAGAGCTAGAGGAGATGTGAACGAATTCCACAAGGAACCACAAAGAATGCAACGAGTTGTAGACTCACGGTCTGATGAAGCAGTGAGGAAGAGACTCACGTAATTTCTCTAAGAGACAGAGCTCTTGGGAAGATTTCTTGAAGAAAATAAGAATCTTTCTCAAGATATTAATGGTCACCTTGGAACAGATAAGACCCATATCTAGACTGGAGGAAGAGTGGGATGCAACTTGGTACTTACTGGAAAGAAACTAGCAATGGTAATGGGAGGTCATTTAGGAACTATATAAGAGAGAAGAGACTCCGTTGTGCAGAGGAAATCTAGTTGGGAAGGTACCCAATAAACCTATGGAATTATTGAGCTTAGTGGGAGGGGGGAAATTTTTGTTGTGCTAGTGGAGCGGAGGAGAGTAACCTTTCTAGATCATTTAGTTTGGTAGATGACTAAATCAATCCCCTTGTGATATCATGGTTTGGCATGGGGGTGGAATGCTATAGGAAGGCACACTAAAACAAAGACTAAGGTTGAGAGGAAATATTTCCTCTCTTAGTCAGTTGACTGGTGGACATATTTCACTGAACATATAAGTATTTAACTTGACATGTTTGATGTATGTCCAATGATACAAATGCATTGTTTTCTAGTTTAGATAATAAATGTCAATTCATAAAAATGAATGGTTAAATTCCTGAGTAAAATGGAGTGTGCATGTTTATTTTCATTAATAACCTAATAGACCTATGCAACCCAGTAATATGTGCAAGGGTAGGCTACATCCCTAAGATTTCTACAAGTCTTTGAGTGGAAGACTTGTAGGACTGATTCAGGTGGATATTCGTGGCCACCTACCTGTTCCAACTGGCTCCTCTTGTTAGTTCTTAGTTCAACACGCTCTTTTGTACTTCTTTGTAATTGTGGGGTCTACACTTTCGGGGTTTTCTGAATCCCTACACATATTCCAGGTGGATACTGGTGGCCTCCCACCTAATCCAACTGACTTATTTTATATGTTTTCATGTTAGCACATCTTGTTGTACTTCTAGGGCCGTTTTGGGGCCCTAAACAATGTTTTTTTGGCTTTACATAGTCAAATTGTACATGGAGTTAGAGTTTGATGACACAATGTGTAGTTCTCGAAAATACCTTTCCAATGGGCTATCACACGCCTAAAACAGAGATCGTATGCAAAAGTTACAACCTCGAGAAGTTAATGTACTAACTTACCCAAATGGGGCCCACATGACTTTTGGCGTTTCATCTCCTAGGGTTAGGTTTTTGGATGTATAGGGTTTTGGCATTCATGTTTATCATAAAAAGGCCTTTAGAGCCTCATTTTAATCATCTTCTGGTGAATGAACACAACCGTCACTTCTCTTCTCAGAGATAAAGCTGCCACCATTCTAGCGAGTCTTGCACTCTGTATTTTTACAGTCTCTTTGCAATTATTTCATTAATAGAAATCAAGTATTGTTGTATTTCTATATTTCTGGATTTTTTCATGAATATTTCATTGTAATTTCTTTGCTTTCATTTCGTTCTGAATATAATACGGATCAATGGTATCAAATTAGGCTGCTCTTGATCGTTTTTTAGCGCACGTCCCCAACAAGGTCTGAGTATATCCAATTGGGTATCGAGCTTGTCTCTCTTGAGGAAAATCACTCTCTCACTCCCAAGAAACCCTCGATGGCAACGAAAAAGAAAAATGATGGAGAAAAAGATTCTATTAACCTGTTGCTTGAGAAAGCTCTCGCACGACAAAGGGATAAAATGATGGAGACTTTTGCACACATCCTTCAACGCCTATCAATAACAACATGTGCATATTCATCAAGCGACCATTTTGGAGGAACCTCTCCCTTCAAGGTACAAGTTAATTTTGATATTCCCATATTTGAAGTTCAGATAGATGCGGATGCCCTAGAAAAATGGTTAAATCTATTAGAAGGTTTTTTCTCTGTTCAAATTTTTTTCGACAGAGAAAAGATCACCTTCGCACTCCTCAAGGCTCTCTGCCATGTCAAACATTGGTGGGAAATTTACTGGGAGCAAAGTTCCACAAAGGAATTTGGAATATATGGGGCCGAGCCCACTTGGGATTTTTTCGTGGATGCGATCAAAGAACAATACTATCCTATTGATAACTATGAAGACCAGTACATGAGATGGACCACACTGCGGCAAGAGAAGAGCCAAATAGTACCAGATTTCACAAATAATTTCCATTCCTTGCGCACCAAGATGGGTATCAAAGAGTCCGAAGGACACCTGGTTTTGAAATACCGTGGGGCTCTGCATAGGTACATCCAAACCGAAATGGATTTCCTAAACATCTCATCATTGGGAGTTGCCTATCGATATGTTGTCAAAACCGAGCAGAAATTTAGGTACCAGAACAAATGGGAATTTGGGTCTGCAAATACGCAACAACCAAATCATGGTAAAGACGACCCTAACCAACAACCTCTAGACAACCAATCCAAGACACATGACAAAAAGGGTAAAGGGAAGATGAAGAATGACACTGGGAAGTGGTGTGAATTCCACAAAATCTCCTGGAACAACACCGATGAATGTCGCTCGAAACAATCATTGGTGGCTGAGGTCTAAGACATAGAGTCGAACCCTAATTTAGAATCCGATCTAGAAAATATTGAAAACATACAGATTATCGACATAGACCCCATTGCTATTTTCACAACCACAACAATTCAACTAGAAGAATCGATAGATCCTAAAGAGGGGGAGAACCTCTTCCATTCACATATGTGGGTGAAGGGGACCCCATTGCATTTCATTGTTGATAACAACAACCAGAAGAACCTCATCTCAACTAAGGCCATCCAAGAGTTGGGGTTGTCGACAACACCACACCCACAACCATACAACATCGGGTGGTTTCACTAGGGATGAGATCTCTGTGTCATCCAACAATGCTGCCTGTCTTATGGCATCCAACTCTTCAAGGATGAGGTAGTGTGTGATGTTTCCCCTCTTGATGTATGTGATGTTGTTTTGGTCCAACCATATATGTGGAGACGTCATGTTGTCTATGAGTCTAGACCCCATAGTGTCATTATTACTTTGGGAGGTCAGATCTATAGGATAACAGAGGTAGTTCTGATTACTGCTCCACCAAAATAGTGCCTCAAGGTAATCTCTCATACTATAAAATTCATCCTCTTCACAGTCTGTTCAAAGGATGCACATAAGACTGCTACAATCACTGCAGCCTCAACACCTTCTACCCAACAAAAACAAATTGTCACTGAGAAAGAAGATATTGTTTCTTCACCTACAATGGTGCCTACACAATGCCCCATCAACCCAGAGACAATAGGTTGGTGGAGAATATTCAACCCCACTAGCAACAGGTTTGTGACAATCATCCACAAACCAAGCAACACAACTTCTCCAACAAGGCACGTAGCTCACCAAGCTTCAAATTCAGAAAATTCTTCCTGCTCTTCCTTGGGCACTCAACGCAATGGAGACCATTGCTTCCTAAGGCGGGAGGATTGATCCGAGTGGATATTGGTGGCCACCCACTTATTCCAACTGGCTCCTCTTGTCATTTATTAGTTCAACACGTTCTTCTGTACTTCTTTGTAATTGTGGGGTCTACACTTCTGGGGATGTCTGAAGCCCTACACATCTTCCAGGTGGATACTGGTGGCCTCCCACCTAATCCAACTGGATTATTTTGTATGTTTTCATGTCAACACATCTTGTTGTACTTCCAGGGATGTTTTGGGGCCCTAAACAATTTTTTTTGTCTTTCCATAGTCAAACTCTAGACAGAGTCAGAGTTTGATGACACAATGTGTAGTTCTCGAAAAGACCTTTCCAACGAGCTATCACAAGCCTAAAATGAAGATCATATGAAAAAGTACGATCTCATGAAGCCCAAATGGGGCCCACATGAATTTTGGCGTTTCATCTCCTAGGGTTAGGTTTTTGGATGTCTAGGGTTTTGGCATTCTTGTTTATCATAAAAAGGACTTCAGAGCCTCATTGTAATCATCTTCTCGCGAATGAACGCAGTCGTCACATCTCTTCTTAGAGATAAATATGACACCATTCTAGAAGGTCTTGCACTCTGTATTTTTATAGTCTCTTTACAATTATTTCATTAATAGAAATCAAGTATTGCCCTATTTCTCTATTTCTAGCAATTTTCATGAGTATTTCATTATAATTTCTCTACTTTCATTTCGTTCCAAAAATAATACAGATCAAGGAAATAAACCTTTACTATGGGGTAATGTGAAGAATGGGTGTAATATTGTGAGGGTTGCAATATTTTGAGTGAGAAGCTTGCAAGATATGAATAAAATCTTCAGCCATAATTGAGAGATGTAACTTTAAGCTGAGGAGAGTTTTTTGAGTAGTTAGGGAGCCTTAAAATGTGTGGAAACCTTCCATCTTTATATGGAAAGTTTTCAAGATATGAAAATATTCATGCAAGGCCAAGATAAAATTGCCTTAGCTAGTTTCAAAGTAAGGATGAGGGCCAAGGAGGTGTGTTAGAGCCTTAGTGATGGCTTATAAGGAACTAGTGATGGAGAAAACCAGTGTTTTGAGATGAGGTGGATCACAACCATTGATTTGGGGTAGCAAGCAGATCTAGACTATTAGTCGAAGTACGTGGTAGTAGGAGTGGCTAAGTATGAGGTTGTATCGGACTCTGATGGAGGGAAATCCAAATCAATGATAACCGTCGATCTATCATAGGATTAGACAGTGAGATTATGGCTGTCAATGTCATATATGGGTCTATTATAAAGGGGTCTATCAGAGGTTTTGATGGAGGGATTGAGAGAGATGTCCGAAGACCTAAGAGTTCGAGGACCGTTGATCTATCGGGAGGTGTTCCGTAATATCTCAACCTTTAGATTTGGTGTAGTGCAGTCCACGGGGTTGATGGTAGATCCCGATCTGTTGCAATAACTATTGCCTTCGAGTGAACCCTAACTATTAGATGAGATGAATGAGGATCATTATATCCTTTAGAGAATACCTCGTCAGAGTGAACTGATCATAGCGGTTCATGGCACCAGAGTGGATGCACTCCGACGGAAGGGACTCCGAGAGTAAAGGAAGACTGTTGATCAAAGAAGGGAGATCCGTAGACCTTATCCGTAGGATCATCAAGGGTCCCACATGGTTATATAATGAGTAAATGGGGATATGGTTCATAATTGTCCCGTGCTTTGAAGGACTGAGGAAACCAGGGTTGTTGGTATCCAATTCAGAGAGCCATTAGATCCCAAAGGAGTGGCCCATCGAAGTGGAAATCATCAGGATGGAAAATTAGGTTTGTGACCTGCCATTCCGATGAGAGAGGGTCTTATTCGACCTGGATCATTAATTGTTGAGGGTGTATGGGTCCCGAGTTACTGCAGTGAGGGCCCTAGGAGGATTTCATTGGAAATCTGGTTGAATGAGTGAGCGTTTATACTAAAAATTAGGGAAAAGAGAAGTCTTCACCTTAACATTGATTGAATGAGACTAGAGAAAGTAAGATAAGTACTTACCCTGAGGACTGAGGAGAAAAATTGAACATCCCACTAGCCTAAGAAATATTAGAGGGTCGAGTGTGTTGCAATATATTCCCATCTACTTTGGTTCATTTTCTTTGGGATCAAGATCTAAAGTATTTTTAGTACCTTGGGGATTTCCGTCATCTGTGGAAGGTTCCCTCACTATTAACAGTGGGAATACATCAATGTCCCCAAATATATAGGTTCTACAAGTGTTCGACGCCATCTCATTCATTCACACTTGCTATAATGTACTAGGTACTTTGATTCCCATTATAATTATCAGTGGGTTGTCTTGTGTTTGTTAACAATATACATCAATGAATGATAATCAAACTATGTGTCATTGTGTTCGACATCAACACATCTATTCACATGGTGTATTGTTGTACCGTCAATGAATTGTTTTGAATACCTCGGGTTTGTAGTAACATCACCTCTTTTATGCTGCTTGCTGAGTTGTATTGGACAATACCATTCCTTTTCGTGACATTGGTACTTGTGGAGGATCAATTTGTTCATCTACTTGATTCCATATATACTCCTCTGATTCTAATACATAGATCCATTATGTATTTGTTCGTGGCTATAATATGTTTTGACTTGGATCCATCATGTACTCATTTTCATGGCCATGCTCATTTCTTATATACATGGATTTGCAGTGTAGTGGATTTGGTGGCCACACTTTTGTCACTCTCGAGCATGGGTTTTCCCGTCTCAGGAAGAGAGTAGTCTCACACTTGATTGCTTTTGCAGGTTTTGTTATGGTCAGATGCACTTTTCCCGAGCCGAGTACACACTCCCATCCTAGATTATATCATGTATTTCAGCCATCAATTCCCCTTTTAACTTCATACATCAAGGGACATCTATTATAACATATATTTCCACCTCATAGGATATATGCACATGATTGGCCTAATTTTTTAATCCTTGTCCTACTTGCAGACGAAAACTCCCCTTAGTTCATCCTCAAAATACTTAAAAAAACCCATTTTGCAAGTTATATGCTCCCCGTGCTCTAACAGAGCACATATGATACACTTGTTTTTCTTCTGTAGCTCATATATGCATTTATTTGGCACAAAAATATAAAATGAATTTTTTTGGGTGGGATTTATATGTTTCTTCAGTTTCTTACGCCCTGTAGCCCATGAATAATGACTCCAACTAAATTTTTGGAGTATAAATTGATGCCAAGGGGTAGAGGAGAGGAAGCACACCAAGTAGCATAATTATGCATGCAAACTTCTTCTAAGTCTGCAATTACCTTCCTATGGTTTTTAAAAATTCCCCCCTTCCAGTCCTAGAAACCCTTGTTTCCAACCTTCTTGCTCAATTATCCCGATCATAAAGGGAATCCTTCTCTTTTCTGACTTGTGTAGAGTGAGGATCTAGGAGGTGTGAGGCTCCTTAAGTGGTCAGAGTAGAGGATTTTGAACATTGATATTGTGGTAGTGCCGCAATTGCGACTGCAACTGGTGATCTCTGTACACATCATTTGTTGCTTCAATTATAATGAGAACTCTCTTTCTTGTCTAATTTTATGCAATTTGTTTATTTTTATATATGCATTAAATTGATTTGGACACTGACATCCTAATCATTGGTACTTGTTAATAGTTAAAAATTAGTTATTATAAGTACCTCTTTACAACTCTGTATCTTTGTGAGTGAAGGTTGGTGAAGAAAGTGATTAGAACAAAAAGATCCGAAGGAGAATCCGCGAAATAGGTCTCCATCGGACGATTGAACTACAAGTGGGTCTCCTATCTTCTATTACGTAGTTATTAGTTAACTGTCTTTTGGTGCTTGTGTCATTTAGAGGTTGTTCTTGGGGTACTTGCTCCATTTTGGTTATTAACTCAAAGCATAGGATTTTATTCTTCGTAAACAACACCGGGTAGTGGTAGTGGACATAAAGGCAACTTTGGTTTAGATTCAACAAGTTATTTTGTTTGTGGAAAATTTGATCATTTTGAAAAGGATTCTTGGCATAATGCCCAAAGTCCAAATTATAAGGGTAAAAAGAATGGTGGTCCAAGGAATAAACCTTAGAAATCTATATTTTTTAGTGAGCAATGAAATGGTAACTTTGTTAGTGAGTAATCAAATGCCTAGGAAGAAAAAGACTACTTATTTATCGCCACATAAATAAGAAAGAACATCTAATGTTAATAATGTTTGTTGGTTGGATTCAAGAACAACCAAACATATGATGGACCCTAGAATCATAATTTGCAACAAAATCCACACAATCTTCACTCATGACATCTGATCTTCTTGTTAGCAATACCTGGACACAACATTCTTTGCTTTGATGTTTCTTTTCTTATTAACAATGCCCTGCTATTAAGCTCAATCCATTTTTCCATTACGATGTTGTTGAATTTCCAAATGTGTCTCTATACCTATGAATATGCACTGTAATGACTATCAACACTCTTTTTGAAACATTAGTCACCTTTGGCATGTACCTCCAACATCTATAAATAATTTTCCAAAATTGACATTGTTTTAGAAAACTTTTATTTTAAGTAGTTACATGGTTCATGGATTCCAATTCCACTTTTTCCTACAAATTTATGGAGCAACTTGGTGCTTTCATGGAGAAATAAATCCTTCTATCATGTTGTCCTCTCCATTACCTTTTCAATGGCTATACTCATGCCTAGATATGATTTCTAAGCTAAAATATACGGGTCCCAGAAATCAATAGTTTCACCCATTTGTTTGAACTTGTTTTATTGGTGCAACAATTTTCAAAGGCTAACTTTGGGTACATGTAGCAGAAAATCCATCGAGAATCAGATTTTTTTTATATTGGGTGCATATAGGATTTACGATTATTACTACATATTGTTGGCCCTTGACCAAGTTTTGGGAGATCCTTGGTCAAGTTTGACCTATTTTGGGACTTCGACAGCCTGTCGAAGACGAAGCGCAAGACGAAGAGTAGATCGCGGGATCTCGGACCATTTTTAGGGATTTTCGGGTTTTGGGATCATCTAATGGGTATGGGAATGTCGGCCCATGGCTTTACCCATTCTTAGGCCTATTTTGTAATATATATAGAAGACTAGGCGATGTAATAAGAGAAGTGGTAAGGAATGGCTAAGTGCTAGAGTTGGATCTGTGTGATCAAGATTGTAAGTGCTTTGGTGAATACTGTGTGAAACTTGCAGAGCTAAGTGCAAGTCATTTTAAGAGACTGTAGAAGGTTGAGTGCTTATATCTACTCAGGGAATGAGGATCTAGTGAGCTGGGTAGATCTCCTGCCCTCTGCGGAGTGGGGGTTTTGAGGCTCTTTGCATGTAACCTATTGAAGAAGCCAATAAAGAAGACAAAGAGTTGGTGGATGTAGCCCTAGGGTGGGGGTGAACCACATATATGATGTGTTTCTCTGCTTTGTGAAATATGTTGATGTGCTTATATGTTAATATGCTTAGTGCTTTGATATAGATAGATAGATAGATAGATCTATCGATTCTTTGTGCTTAATGATGTATATGGATGTTAGATATGACTTATATACATATGATTAGTGCCTGAATTTGTTAGGATATGATCTGTCATGCTAAGTGTCGTTAGATGCTAGATCTGGTTGAATACTGCGATGCTCTGTAATTAGGGTTTAACTGCACTGTAACTAAGAACTGGATATTGATGAATGTAAACTGCTGAGTGCTCTGTTAAGTGTTAGAATCACAGATCTGTGTCCCAGCTAAGGTTGTAGACACCCGAGTCCTGCAACCACCGCTACCTCTACCTTTGGTGAGACTTAATGTGCTTCACAAGTGTTGCTGAAAGGGCCGATATTTAGGGTTTTTTTGGTGCTCTCTTGAGCATTGAACCCTGGGTCTGCCCCTGTGCCAACAAATGGTTCTGTTGCCGGGACCTGAAATTGTGATTGCTGGAAACTGAGGAAGAAGAAGCTTTGTGCGAAGATCTGACCTAAAATTGTGAAAGCTCTGTGCGTAGATCTGTCGCTCTAGTGCGCAGTACTCTACTTAGTTTGTGAATCTCTGTGCTAAAGAAAAGAAGTCCGATCGGAAGAAAAGAGGTAATATCTAAAATCTTTGTGCTCTAAGAAAGGTAAAAGTGATAATTTATGATTAAAAGAGGTAAGATCTGCAAGCTTTGTGCTCTGATAAAGGTAATAATAGTGAAAAGTTTTAGATCTAAAAGCTTTGTGCTCTGTAGAAGTAATATAAGTGGAAATTTTTTGTTTCTAAAGTATGGATCTAGGCATGTTTGATAAGATTTGTCGTAGCTTGAAAACTAGGGCACTGATAAATGAAAGAAGATTTGATATGAGTAGAACTGATAAGAATAGCGAAAGATATGTTATACCTATGCATAGAGAGAATGTTTGGACTAACAAATGGATGCAGGATCATAGAAAGAATTTTTTGCAGGTTAACTACCATGATTCTAGTGCACAGTTCAGGAAAGGATGGGGATAATTTAAGAGAAAGAGAGGATTAACTCTTTGTTATAGTTGCAGAAGACTGGGACATCTGGCTAAGGAATTCCATGGTAGAAGACTTAGTTGTCTTTGTTGCAAAGCTATGGACCATGAAGTATTGGATTTTCCTAGAATGATAGCCAAGCTAGAAAGGATGAATATGAGACAAGAAGACCATGAGAAAGGTCAAGCAACTGGGATTATGGAAGAACCCCAGAAAGAATAAAAGAAAGCGTTGCTACAGATGAAAGAAACCCTGAATGACCACTGACATGTAAGCTTATCAGAGATCTTCAAAGAAAAAAAATGCATAGAAGCTAGAATAGGAGACTTTGACATTGACTGTGTTCTGGATGAAGAAACACGAGTGAATATTATGACAGAATGAACTTGGGAAACTATAGGGGAGCCTTCTATGATTCCTTCATTAGGAGGAATAGGACTATTCAGAGAAAAGATGATAAACCTATGTGGAAAGCTTACCTAGATATCTATGAGTGCCAATGGAACTTCAATGGAGGAAGAATTTGAAGTTGTTAAATTTATTTAGGACAACGCTCCATTTCTTATGTTGCTCGAAAAACCTTGGATTGATAGAGACCAGGCAAGAAATAAAGAAAAATAAGTATTAGAGAAGAAGAAGCAAGAGTTAAAAGATTTCATGACTAGGAAGATCACACACTTGATTAAAGAACAGGAGAACAGATCGAAGCCATTTCAAACCAGAGAATTGGATGTCAAAGTTACAAGAATACCATAGGACTCTTAGAATATTGCAGTACCTATTCTAGATACAGATGAAGTATTACCCCTGATTTCTCGGAAATAATCTCAACAACGCGAAGTTACTCTACCAAGAGGAGATAAGAATCAGAATGAAAAAAGGAATACTGAAACGAAACTCACTGGGAAAAGGCTAGAAAGCTAAGTAATAAGAGAGCTAAGATCGAGAAGCTACAGAAGGATCCAGAAGCAATATAGCCATTGGGAACAGTATAATTGTTAGAACGACACCCCGAACGAGAATAAAGGCATTTATGGTTAGAGATCTCGCCACCAGACCATTGGGACCGTGCCATAATGGACATAACTGAGTTAATGAAGGCTTCTTACCCGTTACAAGTGACCTGTTGCCAAGCTATCTATTTATCTCGTCACGTCATGCACCGAGAACACTTTTGCTAACTGTGAATTTGAGCCCATAGAATAGTTGATTTTGCACAGTGATCATCGCGAGATTGTCTTCCATCCCATTGCATTGAGAAATTGCTCTTCGAACCCAATATTGTTAACCTGGAGTGTGTATGTCAGATGAGTTGAGCGCTGCAGAGAAAGTTGTCGAAGAAGTTCTCATCGACCTTATGACCGAAAGAGTAATTTCGATGTCTGTAGGTGTACAAGTGTCATTGACAAGAGGAGTGCAAGCCTCCCCGTCGACTGCTCACGGATCCGGGCCATCCCGACCAACATCAGAGAAGAGAAACAAACATAGAGACGTTCTAGTCAACGCGAAGTTGATTCCATCTATATTACCCTACTATATCCCGCCTATAGCCGGCGCAGTAAGTCATGATAGTGTACCTAGAGATTTTGAGTACACCATGGTCATTGTGTACCTCCCGAAGGGGATACGCGCAGTTCAAGTGCAACAAGACAAGAACGCAACATTGAAGTTCAGTGACTTCAACCTCAAAGATCTCAAGAATCATAGCACGCTCGCCCTATTTAGATACCTAACCATAACAAAGGGGAATAACTCAAAGATAATCCCTCAGTAGTGGACTATGGACCTCGCGTAGTCCACCCTCTTAAATGTGATGAAGATACTGCAGTTTGGAAGACACCAGGAGGTTAACACGTGCGTTAAGCTCCTGTTGTCGTACTTCCATGTAAACTACTTGTGGCTAGACCATCGTATTATAATTTACCTGACGTTGATCCACAAGATCACAGGCTTGAGTATGCAAGGACTTGACCCACATGAGTTCTACCCAAGAAAAACCACAGATCACGCGCTAGCACAGAAGATTAAGGACACATACGACGATGTCGAGAAGGGGACACGAGGCTACAAGGTAGCCTCCATCTAGAATGGTGCAGTGTGCCTAGTGTGTCAATTAATAGCTGGGAATATGGTACGAAAGAACTGAACCACACAGGTTACAGGCTTTGTCATTGACCTCGCGGGGAAGTGTGTCGAAGGCTTACAGATGAACTGGGAAAAGTACCTAGTCAATCAACTCAAACTAGACTGTCATGAAGTGCAGGATCAGGGTTGCGAGTTCCACTTTAGCTATCTCCTGATACTCATCACGTTTGTTTCCCGGAAGATTCCATAAGGTGTGACCTTCTCGAACATCGAGCCATTTGAGATGCTTGCCATGAAGTTCACTACCCTTTGGTATTCGAGTGATATGAACAAACAGTGGTAGTCGAACATTGTTTTTCATACCTACTACCTTCAGCTGAAGAGAGCCATCGAAGTTGAGCCTTGCATGAATACGAACACCTTACAAAGATTCTGAACCCTAATGAAGTTCAACATAGATCAACATTTCATTTACATTACAGCGCAAGCCAATGAACACAAGGAGCAGCTGTGGTCATACTACAAGCTCACGGAAGAGGATCTTGAGGAGATCACTAAGGACTGGTCGGCAGACCTCCTCATTCCAGCAGACCCTGTAGAGATGTCTGACCCTGACAGCCCAGAAACTGTGCATGATACACCCGGACCCAACAAAACGAAGAAGACCGAAGAGGTCCAAGACCTAAGCAGTGCCTCAGGGAAGACTTCTTACATATCACTTGAGAGAGGAGGTGTTAACGACGTAGAAGAATTACATGGCACAGAAGCTGAACAAAAGAAAGGCGAAGTAACACCGCCGAGAGAAGAGACCGATCTCTTGAAGAAGAGGAAGGTTTATCCCCAGAAACCCTCTTCGCGAAAGAAATCCAGAGCCACCGTGACCAAGATGAAGACTGTGCTTACTGCTGATGATTTTGATTTCATCATCGCAGTGATAAACAATGCCTTGCTGGAAATCATGGAGAAGCAAGAAGCTAAGCAGGAGGAAATGTACAATAGAATCGAGGTCGAGCTCCAAGGAGTACAACAAGCTCTTCAGTCCAGTCACGTAGTATCCACTGTGCCCATGCCATCAGGAGAACTAGAGTTGGGGGATGAGCCAACCCAACTCCACCGAGTAGCTGATGTGGTCGAAGCTTGTCTTCATCACGCACAATAAGAAGAAGAACAAACCACCTAGGCCTTGAAGCAAGTGCAAGTCGTACTCATAGAACAACATAGAGTTGCAGAGTAGGAGAATATTTCTCTCTAGACAAATTTTAACGAGGAGAAAGCACAAATGCAACAAGAAAAGGAATAGTTGCTCGCAGGACAACTCGAGGTAAAAGAAGCAGTCAACATAACACTTCTCTCTGTGACAGGCTTAGAGCCATAGGTAGAAAACCAGGTTGAGCATCAAGTAGAGAAGCTCACTGAAGTCATCCAACGGCTACAACAACAAATAACATATGTAGAGCTCCGCACTATACCTGACACCCCACGGGATATAAGGGACCAAAGAGAAGAAACTTCCCGGAGCGCAGTTGAGAGAATAAAGGTTCTTGCCATAGAATGCAAGCAACTGAGTGATCACAGTGCCCAGATGTATGAGCAACTCACAGAGAATCCAGAACTGGAGGCACGGGAATCGCAGCTCCAGGAAGTGAAGTATCAGGTAGAGACAATATAGGCAAAGTTGAAGCCCCTGTCAGTTGTGGAAAGAATGAAGCAATCCCAAGAGTAGCGCACTACCCAACAACATGTTCACACTATTCAGAGCAAATTCATGGAAGTGACTCAGAGGCTCCAACCTGTACAAGATGAGGCTTACCAAATGTTCATAGAGATAGAAGGTCGAGGAGAAGAACTGGAGCAAGTTGTCATTGCAGCTGAACAACGCCTAGAGGGACCTGTCAACGAAGCAGTCATACAAGAATTCACAGAACAAGAGGCTGTAGCACATCAACAAGTTGAAGCATATTGAGCCAAGATCAAGGCTTTTGAAGTAGAACTAGTCATATCAGAGTGGCTTGGGACGAGTCACAGGTGAGTGTTGGCGGATGTTGGCCCTTGACCAAGTTTTGGGAGATCCTTGGTCAAGTTTGACTTATTTTGGGACTTCGACAGCCTGTCGAAGATGGAGCACAAGACAAAGAGGAGATCACAGGATCTTGACCCCTTGTTAGGGATTTTTGGGTTTTGGGATCATGTATTGGGTATGGGAATGTCGGCCCATGGGTTTACCCATGCTTAGGCCTATTAGGTAATATATATAGAAGACTAGGCGATGTAATAAGAGAAGTGGTAAGGAATGGCCAAGTGCTAGAGTTGGATCTGTGTGATCAAGATTGTAAGTGATTTGGTGCATACTGTGTGAAACTTGCAAAGCTAAGTGAAAGTCATTGTAAGAGATTGTAGAAGGCTGAGTGCTTAAATATACTCAGGGAAGGAGGATCTAGCGAGTTGCGCAGATCTCCTGTCCTCTACGGAGTGGGGGTTTTTAGGATCTCTACATGTAACCTATTGAAGAAGCTAATAAAGAAGACAAAGAGTTGGTAGACGTAGCCCCAGGGTGGGGGTGAACCATGTATATGATGTGTTTCTTTACTTTGTGAAATATGTTGATGTGCTTATATGTTAATGTGCTTAGTGCTTTGATATAGATAGATAGATCTGTTGATGTTTTTTGCTTAATGATATATATGGATGTTAGATTTGACTTATATACATATTCTTAGTGCCTGAATTTGTTAGGATCTGATCTGTCATGCTAAGTGATGTTAGATGCTAGATCTGGTTGAATACTGCGATGCTCTGTAATTAGGGTTTAATTGCACTGTAACTAAGAACTGGATATTGATGAATGTTAACTGCTGAGTGCTCCGTTAAGTGTTATAATCATAGATATATGTCCTAGATAAGGTTGCAAACACCTGAGTCTTGCAACCACCCCTGCCTCTACCTCGGGTGAGACTTCATATGCTTCGCAAGTGTTGCCGAAAGGACCGATAGTTAGAGTTTTGTTGGTGCGCTCTTAAGCGTTGAACCCTGGGTCTGCCCCTGTGCCAACACATATCAAATCTTGGATTGGAATCCAATGCTCCAGTCAAATTCGGTATAAATCTAGAATTGATGATTTTGTGCTTTCACATTTTCTCCAGACTTGGAAATTTTAGCCAAAACTGGCTATCTCCCAAATGGGGAAAAACTTGGCAAAACTGCCTGAAGACAAAGTTGTTCAGATTGATGTGTAGGTAAAATGTCGAATACACATTTTTTTTTTCCATATTTGTGATATCCATTTTCCTCCTCCGAAGATTTCAAAAATCCCCAAAGCACACCTATAAATAGTGGGTTTTGCACTATTTCAACATCTCTGCACTGAATCTTTTGAATTTTACTAGGAGTCCAAATTGGTATCTTCGTGCTTTCCTTTTGAGATATCTATCAAAATTTCACCTTTATATGGGATCCTTTTACTTAGCACAAACCTCATCTTCAAAATCCATGAATTTGCATCTTTAAAAATTTTTAAAGCAGAATTGGTGCATGGCCCTTATGAACACTCTTGTAGCCTTGTCATTGCAGATATGATGCCAACCCTCCTTCTCCTTGAGCGGCGCGACCTCCTGGTCAAGGATCTTCAATTCTCGGAGTTGAATTAGCTCTCTGAAACCTTAATGGTCTTGCTTGTTGTTACATGTCAAAATTGCTCTGCTGGGTAAGTGTCGCATGTCCCTCTCAATCGTCGTAAGTGTCACATCTTCCCTACAACTTTCGCAAGTGTCGCAAGTTGGTCATTAGTGTCACAAATGATGTTCAGACATATTGTCATGACGACGACACTAAGGAGACACTTATAACATCTCACATGACTGATTTGAAGGAGGAGAACTGGTTTACTGAAGTCAAATAGCTCTTGACACCTGAAAGGAACCCTGAAACAAAGGTTTGGAGGGGGAGCACTCCCCTACTTCAGCCCCAGAAGCGCTGGCGCTCACCTACAATGCTTCAGAAAGCGTTATAACGATCCCCAGGCCCCTCTGAAGGAGAGCTGCTCATATTGAGAGCTCTGGCGCTCTCCCAAGGCTTACCAAGGAGCGCTACAACGCTCTGATGCCCCTTCTAAGGGAGCGCTGCCTAATCTGAGGCAGTAGTTGGCCCGTTGAGGAGAATAAGGGGAGGATCTTTTGAGATTAGGAGGCAGTTGTGCTTGAATTCTTGGTTTCATCAAGAGATCCCTAATCTAAGGAGAAGGTTCCCAAATTGTTCTAAAGATAACTCAAGAGGTTAAGCTCCTCTTAACCTATATAAACAGGCTCTATGATGGTGGAAAGAGGGAAGAATTGAAGTTATGAAACTTATGATCTTGGAGGAAACTTACAACCAGCCAAAAGAGAGTGATCAGTGAAGCTGCTGTTATCCAGGTTGTGGAGCTTTCAGGTAAGGGTTAGACGAAGGGGACTTGACGAAGCTTTCGCATTCACATCTACGATTGTAAGTACTGCTGTCGTTATTCTCATCAACATGACACGCTTGGCCTGTTTCTTTCTAGTTTGTGTCTAATGTCACATGAACTTATCACTAGTTGATAGATCTATTTTCAAGCTAACATCAATAGAGTAGGAAGCGGTCGTATCTTGTTTTGTCCATAGGATCCAGTGAGAAGCAAAAGGATTGGAGCGCAACTCGGAGCGTGCAGGGACAAACGTCGATAAGAAGGTACTTCTGTCATCCTTCCTCCTCATGTGTTAGTTTAGATAGATTTGAAAGGAATTCAGTGTCCATGATAAGCATTTTTCTGTCTAGGGTTAAGGTCAAGCTCTAGAGGTGATCTACCTGTCCGCAGGGAGATTTTCCTACAACAGAAACTGGCGACTCCACTGGGGAGATAGCCTCAAATCGAAACCTCTTGTTTGGATTTTTCTCCTCATTGACCTTGTTCTATCCCTCGATTGTTTCAGACCTGGTTCATCCTTCTTTGATTAGTTTCATGAGCTGATTGGCTCCTTACCTTATCACATTCAGCATACTTGTCAAGCTTGAATCCCAATTTTTGGAAATTTTTGACATTTCTGGGGCTTTTAGACCCTGGCGCCCCTGTCCTAGTGTTCACAGAGCGCCAGCGCTCCCCGATACCTTTGCACAGAGCGCTATAACGCTCCTTGCTTTTGGAAATAGAGCGCCAACCTCTTTTTGGCCAAAAGAACCCTCCAGAACTGCCTTTTTCAGGGTTTGCCCCTGTGTCTCTTTTGCTGAGTGATCTAGTGAGTCAATTTTTCTTCCCTTTCAGCCTTGACATCTGTCCTTTTTGAAGAATAAACACCTTGTTAATTGGATCTTGTAGCCTTCTTCACTTTTTTCATTGAGTTTTTCCCTGTTGAGTGAAAATTCGAAACCCATGCATTATTTCTCTCTTCTCATCAACTGAGTTAAAAACCCTGGTGAAGGTCATCAAAGGCCTACATACCTCTTTGTCTCGATTTCAGTCAAGGTCATTGTTCTTCAATTTTTGCTTTTGGGTGTGAAGTTTGTTTTTCTCTTTGATTGTTTCTCTTTCTGTCGCTTTTTCATTTTGATTGCTACGAAAGGGTGTATTGTTTGTGCGATTTTTGCTTGTGCTAGTTTGGTTTTCATCCATACCAAGAAGATAATTAGCAATACGAGCATTGTGTTATATTGATCATCACTCATATGCAAACAATAAAAAAGAAAAAAAAATCATCTGCATGATTGATTGTGCATATCAGAAGGTATTTTAAAAGTTTTTGCGTTACATTAGGATTTGATTGAGAAAAGAATCGTTTGAGGGCATTTTGCATTTGTGCTTGTTAGTGAAAAGAACTTCCTCTCTCCCTTAGATAGATGTTCATCGAAAATAAATGACTGCTTATCATATTTGATGCATTCTTTGGGTCTGAGTCATAATTCCATTTGTTTCACTTCCATGCACCCCTTTGCATAAAGAACAACCATAAAAATCAACGCTAATTAAAAGTTACTTAGAACTTTTTCTTTTCTAGGATCCTCCGCCAACAGTAGACTAGGCTTAGTACTTTGGATTAGGGTTGTGAGCATAACTCTCCAAAGTTTCTAAAACAAACAATAGCATCCTGAGTTAGGGAGAGTAAATCCAGTTATCGTATA
>JZKD02S1016728.1:68204-81028 GCA_000966675.3 Picea glauca | reverse complement strand
GATCCCTGATCTAAGGAGAAGGTTCCCAACTTGTTCTAAAGATAACTCAAGAGGTTAAGCTCCTCTTAACCTATATAAACAGGCTCTATGATGGTGGAAAGAGGGAAGAATTGAAGTTATTAAACTTATGATCTTGGAGGAAACTTATAGCCAGCCAAAAGAGAGTGATCAGTGAAGCTGCTGTTATCCAGGTTGTGGAGCTTTCAGGCAAGGGTTAGATGAAGGGGACTTGACGAAGCTGTCGCATTCGCATCTACGATTGTAAGTACTGCTGTCGTTATTCTCATCAATATGACACGCTTGGCCTGTTTCTTTCTAGTTTGTGTCTAATGTCACATGAACTTATCACTAGTTGATAGATTTGTTTTCAAGCTAACATCAATAGAGTAGGAAGCGGTCGTATCTTGTTTTGTCCACAGGATCCAGTGAGAAGCAAAAGGATTGGAGCGCAACTCAGAGCATGCAGAGACAAACGTCGATAAGAAGGTACTTCTGTCATCCTTCCTCCTCATGTGTTAGTTTAAATAGATTTGAAAGGAAGTCAGTGTCCATGATATGCATTTTTCTGTCTAGGGTTAAGGTCAAGCTCTAGAGGTGATCTACCTGTCCGCAGGGAGATTTTCCTACAACACTTGTAAATAACCACAGGTCTCTTCAGTGCTTCTATGCAATTTCTATGACACTTACAACCTGTCCCTTCGCACTACCGGGCGATTAGTGTTCATGCGCTAGCTCCTCCTCCGTTAGATCCTTCCCACATATGACCTCAGGTTATATCCACACCCAATTGTGGGCGCGGTCAAAAGTGGTTTGGGACCAATCCACTTTTCTCCCCGCAATTCACTACCAAATGCCACACGTCCAATTTGCAATACCACGGTTTCTATTGCGGCCCGATCTCAAGTTTTTAAATTTCGAGCACTTTTCATCCTCGTAATCCTTCGTAACTGTCGATTTCACATTCTCGACGGTGCTTCTAAATTGATGGTTCATATCTGTCCTTTTCAAATCTACAGATCAGATTTAACCCTTCTAAATCAATGACTGTGATTTAATTCATGATTTGGACTCCGAGAGTTTCAACTTTCAAACTTTGCTTTCCTCCGAAATGCATAGATTCTTGCTGCGTGTCCTCCTGAATCGGACAACTATAATTTACTTTGGACTATCCAATGGTCTACGTTTATTTGGGCCCTTCGACTCTTCGGGCTTCGGGAGTTTCAAGTCTCAATCTGAAAATCTCAAAGTGATTTCTCTAGGGTTCATAGTCTATCGCCACATATCCTTCTGGATTAGACGGTCTAGATCTCCTTCGGCTCTTCGATGATCTCTCCTCCTATGTATACACAAAGTTTAAATCTCATGCACTTTTCCTAAATCCAACGGTCTGAAATAATTTGGCACCTCTTGGATAGATCTTCTCCCTTCACCTTGCCTAACCTTTGTGATTTCTTCTTCTGAAAGATTTCTTTGATACTTAGTCGATTCTTGGTCCTCTGCACTCCTTGCAACTGACCTCTGCACTTTTTTTGTGAGAAAAACCCGAGTTATTTTTCCAAGTCAAAGACTTCGCATACACACTCCTTGCGCTTAACATGCACACTCTGCATACAAAAGTTCCACGCTATCTCTTCTGAGATTTGAGTCGAACAAGACTCTTTCACACACACTCCTTGTGTTCAATATGCACTCGTTACATAACTTATAGAAGAGAAACAATTGAAACTTATTCAATTCTTCATAAGTTCATCCATTCACCATGAACATCATACACCCACAAAATTCAGAACAACAGTAAACTTGTAAACAATATCAACACTGTACAATTGGATCAACTTCCTCCTCTGTTCTATTCATTCCAAAAAAACCATGATTACCCCCTCTATCTCTTACAATCATTATAATTAGAAAACTTATCTAAGGACCCATTGATTTCTCGCTCTTCTTCCTCCTATCTAAATTCTATCACCTTCTACTCCAGCGGTTACCTACTCAGCTTAATTAATTCAACCTAATGACTCATACGGGCTAATATTCTACACCTGTAATATATTACAGTCGTGTAAGGATTTACAATAATTTGTCAATTCAAAACGGTGGCCCGACTTTACATACAACTAATTAATTAATGAGAGATTCAAAAAGATCTCCACACCGCTACCAAGCTGGTTAAGAGCCGGTTTGGCTCTTTCAATGCGTTGAAGTGTTGACTTTGCTTCCACGTATGATTTTCTTGATGTGATAGCGATGATCCTGCATCAAGATACATCCCTAAAATCTCATTTGATTATGAGTTGAAATTCTCATATTATGGCCAAAACAAGTTCTTGGCTCCATATTTTTTTTTGTAAACTTGTCTATTTTCTCCTTCCTTTTCCTCCTCTTCTCTTCTTCCTTTTGGAAACCCGTGGATGTGTAAGTGTTTTACCATGCGCCAATATTCAATGTGCACAAGTCCTACACAGTTCAATGCCAATATTTAGTGCATGTATTGTGCACTAATACCCAACATACGCAAGTTTTGTACCAGTCAACGCCAATATGTAGTGCACCAATATTCATTGTGTGGAAGTTCTACATCACTCAACACCAATATTTAGCGCACGTACCACGCACCAATATTAATCATGCACAAGTTTTACACCACACAACACTAACATTTAGTGCAAGAATTTCACACTAATTTTCATTGTGTGCAATCTCTACACCACACAACACCAATATTTAGTGCATGTATCACACACCGATATTCATCGCACACAAGTTTTCCACCGCGTAGCGCCAACATTTAACGCATGTACTATGTACCAATATCCATAGTGCCTAAGTTTTACACTACAAAATGCCAATATTTAACACACGTCAACCCTCTATTACACTTGCAACAACCTTTTTGGAGCATGCACATTGACCATGGTACTGCACCAACATACAAGTTGAAATATCTCTCTCTCGCCAATGTTTTGATGCCAATATTATTTTCTTCACTGACACACACTATCTTCACATTGTATTGGGGAGATTTTTTTTTATCTTTTCAACTCTTAGTTGATTTTCCATAATTCCAAGTCATGACCATCGTGAAAATGCCCGACTTTCTTGTCTAAGACAAATTCAGTCGCTTGGAAGTCAAAATGACCCCCCCCGCTAAACAACCTTGCTGAGTGCAATTTAAACTTGAATTTGCTCATAAATTTGGTGTTTCACTCAGATTTCACTGTTTTTCCTCAAATTTGACATAGATCAAACTCTGAGATGATGAATTTTCCAAATTCATGTTGATCTCTAGCCCATACAAGTTCGGTGTTGAGCCAAAAGCTTTGATACTAGATTGTAATCTACCCAGCCTCCAGGCTAAGCCACATTACTACAAAAATGACTTAGCATATTTTGATACCATTAAACATCTACATCCATGTAGCATGCCAAATAACTCATACAACTAACAAAAAAATAAAACCCATCAATGCAATAAATCAAGCAAACACACAACATTCAAATATTCATTTTGTTGATGTTTTGGTAGCTGTGGGAGGTATTAACCTCCAAGTGTAACCTTTGTACCTAGAATATAATATTTAGGAAGTAAGATAACTATTAAACAGATGTGTGAAAACCCTATAAGAGAATTCAGCCCAAAGAAAATAATAATACAGTATTAAAAGGCTCCAGAAAGTGAGGTCGACCCCACATGAAAAGACACCTTGATAAATTAGTATAAATAGAGGCCAAGCACTCCTCATTTGACATACAATCACTCAACATAAGGATGGTGCAAGTCCGAGGAGAAAAAACTATAACAACTGCAATTGCAACAGAAGGAGGCACAAGTCTGGAGAAGGTGGTGTAGCAGTTGCAACAGAAGGAGGCACAAGTCTAGAGAAGGTGGTGTAGCAGTTGTCGTGGTGTAATATCAATATTTCTGGTATCTCTCTTTTGTGCTTCTCTTGGTAAAGGTATGATTCTATTAGTATAGGTACATTCTCTTGGTATTGTATTACTGCTGCAACAATAGTGTCTCTGGTTAGGGTTTATCTATTAGTTCTAGTGTGGGATTACCATAATCATTATATCCAAGAAAATATTATTGTGCTCGGGGGTGGCATATGTGAATGCCTATGGTTGGGTGACAATAATGTGACATTGCCTATGGTTAAACAAGCATACCAAAATTTTAACATGGTATCAAAGCTGGTTTCCTTTGTAACAGTCTAACCACTGGAAGGAAAATCCCGAGTTTCCCCCATTTTCAAGCTCATTGAGCACTTATTGAACCCACTAAGAAGGTCACCTAAGGAGGGAACATATTTTCCCTAGATTAGATCTACAATCTTCCAAAGTTGAATATCTAGAGGGAGATGAGGTAACACTAGTTGCAATGCCATTTGCAGTGCTATTTGCAACACCAGTTGTAGTGCTAGTTGCAGTAACAGTTGCAGTTCCTCCGGTCCAGTGAATTTTCTGGTAACCCATTGAGAAACTCATTGAAAGGATGCTGAAATTATTCTTACCCTAGATCAAATCACTAGCCATTCTTCTGGAAGTTAGGGTTTTTGGTTTTGCAATAGCAACAAACCCTAACCCAAATTCGTTGGGAAATTTCACTAAAGTGTTGGGCCTAACTTTTAGTTGTCCTAGTGCACCCTACCTTAGCACATCCCAAGCTATCTTCAAATTACAAGTTGGAGCACTTTGCAATTTTTGGGTTCCTCATTGGTTGTCGTTGCCCGCCATTGTTTGTTGCTGGAGGTATGTACTTGTATATGTTTAAACTATATCACTATCTTGAGGGTGTTTGCAGAAGAAGGGATCTTTTTTCCAAGAAACAATCAAAGATCCAAAGGGATCCCAGATCTAACACATTCAGAGGAACAACACTCTCCAGTTTCGATCATTTTGACATGCCTCTAGATGTTATGGAATTATTGTGATCTTATGAACATCTAGTTGTATTTTGATCTATTGAAGTTATGATTATCATACTAACCTCTGGTCAAAGTTAAAGTTATAAGATGACTTTAGTCAAAGTATTAGATTGATTAAGGTTGAAATTTTAGAGTTTATATTCCCTAACTCAGATTTATGTCAAGAAAGAATATTGTCTTAGTACAAGGGACAAGTTGGAGAGAATACTTGTCATCTTGAGTGAAGGAGACTCAGAAGAAAATAAACAACACTTATTCTTGGAGATAAGACTCCATGTTCTAGGTTTGATTGATTAAATTGATAAGCTTCCAACTTGCACATATCAAGTTTGATAATTGCTACATTACAAGTAAACACTATAGTTGTGACAACAATCCTTGAAAGGTTCTATTACTGATAGATACAATGAATACTTGGTAGCATGTGAGTACTATTGATATAAATGCTTATTATACTTGTTTGCAAGATGAAATAACATCTCTTCTAGGAGATACTTCTTGTTCTGCTTCCAGGCATGTCACCTTGGTAATGCTATGATGATTACCATGAAATTGTCTTTCTAACATAGATACGTTCTTATGAAAATGCTATTATATTGGAAATACTTTTGCTCTTGTTGCTCTTGTCTCAGGCAGGTTACCATGGAGGAATGATTGGTCACAACATTGGAAGAGTGTTGTTCCTATTTCTTATTATTGCATTTATTTATTTGTTTTAGCTCTTGTTCCAGGCAGGTCATAAGTGATAGCTCTGAGAAGGAGCTGTTGTGACGATTGTTCTCGTTATTGTTTTTATTATTATTATAAGAGTATTATTCATGTCTATTATTTCCCCTTGTTGTTGGTCTTGTTTTGGGCAGGTCACAAGTGATAACTACGAGGGGAGTTATAGTGACGATTGTAGGAGGAAACATATCAGATGGTACTTAGTTTGAGACATGGAGAAAACTACCCATATAAGAAGTTGTATACATGACTGTATACATCCATGTACCGAAGAAAGGAGGACATAGTTAAAACCTTATGGAAATATGGGTACTTTTTCGAGATACAAAGTATTTCATATGTAGATTGATTGTAAGGATAAAAAGGCTCCAAATATAATTGAAGATACCCCTCTAGTTCAAATAATCACTCTTCAGATCATCAAAAAGAGTTAGTAGCGCCAAAAGGGCCTACCCAAAATCATTGCAGTAACCATGAAGAGACCAACACGGTCCCATGACACTTTGTGGGATGCAAGGATATATAACATTGATGAAACATATCATGAGAAGGAGCAAATGGATCCACAAGTGGTGAGGCAGGCGATCACACCAAACACTAGCTCAAAAGGAGCTAGATTTTAGAGGGATTCAGCCATCACGATCCAGTAGGGAGGAGCAACCTCCTCTGGATTGTTCATAGGATATTAGAATTTATAGGAGATCATCACATACAAAAGGAGTAGATGGATTTGAAGATTATATAGACTCAGAGGGAGTTGAGCTTTAGAGGGAGCATGGAGATTCAGAGCGAGCTCGATCTCAAAGAGTGTAAGTGGCTTAGAGGCTTTAATTCAAAAAGTGTTCCTCCTCATATTCATATGGGAGAGAAAGACATCTTCCAGGACTGATAGATAGGTTCCATGAGTTGAAGAGGATAGATCGAAGCTTCAAAGGATTTGAGGAGATATGAGACCTCCTGGGAAGATTCACTTGTTTGAGTGACAGAGGAGGAAGCCAGTTAGAAGGACTAGGATATGGATATTTTCTTTGGTTCCGAGACTAGAAGGGAAGTCAGTGACTTCCAAGTTGATCTACAAGATCAAGCATGTTGTAGATAACAATATAGAGATGTACAAAGCTTGATTTGTGGCAAGAATATTCTCCCCATAAGACGAAGAGGATTATGATGAGACACTTGCTCTAGTAGCCAGAAGAAGTGTACATAGAGCAACCACAAGATACATAAGAAGGAATCTCATGTGTGCAGATAGAAGAAGGATTTGTACGGGCCTAAGCAGGCACCCAGGGCACGATATTCTAGATCAGAGAGTTTCCTGATAAGCTTAGGCTTTAACAAGAGTAAAGAAGATTCCAACCTTTACTACAAGGTTGTGGATGGTGGACTGATGATATTACTATTATATGTGGATGACTTGTTTCTAACAGAGAATGAAAATCTCATCGTTGAGTGCAAGAGAAAGCTTGCTACAAAATTCGAGATGAAATGCTTGGGTCTGATGCATTATTTCTTGGGTCTAGAGGTGTGGAAAAAACCGGATGAGATTTTCCCAAGCCAAGGAAAATATGCTGTAGAGATTCTGAAGAGATTCAGAATGATGGATTGTAAAGCCATGCCTACACCGATGGTGATGAATCTAAAGTTATTGAGTGATACATCTTCAGATATAGTGGATGCCACCATGTATAGACATATGATTGGTTCGTTGATGTATCTGACAAACACTAGGCCATATATATGCTTTGCGGTGAACACCTTGAGTCTGTATATGGTTGAACCAAGACGTGTTCACTTAGTTGTGGAAAAACATGTGTTGAGGTACCTAAAAGGTACCATTGACTATGGACTTCAAGATGTTTTGGATCGTGAGATAAGCCTACAAGGCTATACTAATTCAGATTGGGCCGGTAGTGTCACAGATCACAAGAGTACATCTTGATGTTGCTTCAGTTTGGGATCATCTATGGTCTCATGGTTCAGCAAGAAACAAACTAGTGTGGTGCTTAGTACGACTGGGGTAGAGTATATAGCAGCGTGTTCAACTAGCAACGAAGCAATGTGGCTTTAGAAGCCGCTTGTAGGATTGTTTTATTTCGAGTTAGAGGCGACTTGTATTTGTTGTGACAACCAGAGTTGTGTGAATTTGTCACAGAACCCAATGTTTCATGAAAATTCCAAGCATATCGAGATCAGGTACCATTATTTCAGAGATATGGTGCATAAGGGAGAATTAAAGTTCCAGTATGTTGTTAGAGATGAGAAAATACTAGATGTGTTGACTAAGTGTAACATACCCACTATAGGAACTAGATTTTTTTGGCTTTTTCCTTCTTTTCACCGAGGAATAGAATTCTCGATTACCTATGGGGCCTGATACAGACCCTGCCATTCCTTATCCGTACTCCTATGATCGACGGCTATGACCATAGGCCTTATCGGAGAGGTGCTCGTCGGCTTTTGCGATTTGGGAAATCACGATACATGTATTTCCTTTTCCCTCTTGTCTCTCGAAGTGCCGAACTCCAAAGGGAACCAGTAGTTTGTCATAACTAGAAATGCCTTGGATTAAAACATGTACTTCCACCTTTCGGGGTTTTACTCCATCGGGATTTTGGGATGTGCGACAATAGGAGGTCTCGCACCTGGGTTTCCCAGGAGCCGAAACTCCGAAACACCAAACTCTAACATGCTTCACTAGTTCGGGAATCCATCCATCGGGATTTCACGAGTCGGGGGTTTCGAGATTGGCGAACATGTGGGGCCCGCACTTAGGTGCCCCAGGTGCCCAAATACCGAAATATGATAACTTTTCCACACTCCATCTTTTGGGATATCGCAAGTCGGGATTTCGGGACTTATGAGTACAATGGACTTCGCCCTTGTATATTCCAGATGCCAAAACACCGAAATATCGGGATTCAAATCCATGTTAGACCATTTTGGGATTTCGCTAATCAGGATTTCGGGACTGGTGAATACAAGGGAATTTACACTTAGGTGTCCCAAGTACCGAAACATCGAAACATCACAACTCATCCATGCTAGTTCATTTCAGGATTTCGAGAGTCGGGATTTCGGGGCTTGTGAGTATGAGAAGATTGACCCTTGGGTTTCCCGGTAGCCAAAACACTGAAACACCAAGGCTTACCCACGCTAGACCTTTTCGGGGTTTCATACTTTGGGATTTTGCGATGTGCGATGACAAGAGGCCTCGCATATGAGTTTTCCGGGGGCCGAAGTTTTGAAACGCCGATATATCAGTATTCCGATTTCGGGACTGGCGAGTACAAGGGAATACACCCTTGAGTATTCCGATTTTCGAAATGCCGAAATATCGTAACATGTCCGCGTATCGTCCATTCGGGATTACCCCCATCAGAATTTCGAGACTGGGAGATACAAGGGAGCTCGCCCTTAGGATATTCTGAATGCCGAAATACTGAAATATCGGGATTTAGCCATACACTGTTATTTCAGGATTTCACATATCGGGATTTTGGGAGTTGTGAGGACAAAGGTTCTTACACTCTAATCTCTTGGGTGCTGAAAAGCCAAAACACTTACCGCCCGCCACGTGTATTCTACAGTTGGACAGTCTAGGTATCCCCATGGGTCTTGAAATCAACGGTCCCGATTTCTTCACTACTTACGAAGGTAAAAAGGGGTCGAGGCATTAATGCCTGCGATCCTTCATTCAATTTAACGGTCATAACAGGCCTTAGATCCTCCGAAAGAATATCATTCGTGCATTTAGCAAGAGGAAGGGTATCCTGGGAACCGAACCACTAAAAGGTCCTTAATTGATACACATGCTATCATTTTAGGATTTCGTGGGTCAGGGTTTCGGGACTCACGAGTACAAGAGGACTCGCACTTAGATACCCCAGGTGATGAAACTCCAAAATATTGAAGTCTAGGAATACCATTCTCTCTCGTGCAGGGTTTTTCAGACTTATGTCATCAAATCCTTCAACAGATTATTGGGTAAACTTTAAGAAGGGTGTTCCTATGGGAAGATCTATCCAAGGCATTACTTGAGATAAAATAAGGGAAATAAATTTCCCGAGAACAGACTTGAAAATCTGTATTAGTTCAATATATATATACATAAACATAAGCCATACGTGGTCTTCCCAACAAAAGCATACAACCATCATTTCGGATCAAAACACCATGCATACAGTCTTATACTGAAACCATTCATAATTGCACAGACTACGAGCATACAAGTCAACATATAAATTTCAAGATACAAGATATAAAACACTTATCAAAAAAACACCGGATTTGGTGCAACTGCTGAGAGGGGTGCTCGTTTCCACCCAATCGTAGGCTCAGTGACTCCGAATGGATTTACCACTAGTCACCCCTGAGCTAGACCACGATGCTTGAGACTCTCTGTCTCTGTTCTTCAGTGACCGAGAACGAAGGTTACTCTCCTTCTTCTCTGCTATCACTCACTCTGTGATTTGTTCCAGAGTTCTTCCGATCTTTTTCCTGATCTCCTCTTCCACACTTTTTACCTACCTTTTCTTTTTTCGTCGAGGTTGCATGTGGCATGAATTCCCCCGCGGTGGTCAGGTCCAAGGCCTCCACAGATGGGCGGTTCACCCCCATCCCTCATTAACTCATGAGGAGCCTCTTCACCTACCATCCTGATGAGTAATTAATTTCGGGGCCAGCGAGGCGCTCTTGGTTCTTCGGGCCAGTGAAGACCAAATACGGTTTGGTTTGGTGGAAGTTAACGCCACCATTCCAGGTGCCTTCCACCACCTTTCTTCAGCTATCGTGGTCTCTTTGTTAGCACATCCCCCTCTCAACAGTTATATATATATATATATATATATATATATATTATCATAACATTATTTACATTCATGGACCTTTTTACTAAGGTCCATTCAAATCACACATTCACATCTTTGAGTTTGCCATAGTTCTTGGCCAGTATAGTTACTTTTACAGACTGGGGGAAACAAGGTGTTACAATTCCCTCCCCCTTAAAGGAACATCATCCTCGATGTTCTAACTATCAATATGACATGTATGTACAGAGGTAAACAAAATTGGATATGCCTATTTCATGGCATCTTCCATTTCCCATGTAGCCTCATCTGGGCCAAAATGTCTCCACTGCACCTTGACCTGTGCAATGGTTCGGTTCCGGAGCGGGGTTTCCTTTCTGTCCAGTATGCATTGAGGTTCTGGTAGAAATTCTCCCTCCGGTTCCACCTGGATCACAGACCAGTCAATTATATGATTAGAATCATGTACATATTTCTTCAATAATGAAACATGGAAAACATTACGTGCTTTTACTGTGGGAGGAAGTGCTAGCCTGTAGGCTACGTGTCCCACTCTATCTAGAACCTCAAAGGGTCCACAATACCAAGGTTCCAACTTGGCACAAGCTCCCATTTTCAGAGAACTCTTCCTGGGCCTAACTTTGAGATATACATGGTCTCCCGTCTTGAACTCTCTTGGAGTTCTCTTTTGGTCGGCGTAAATTTTCTGTCGATTCTGAGCGACCTTCAGGTTTTGTTTTATCTAAGTCACTTGCTGTTCCATTTCTTTCAACATGTTGGGTCCAAAAGAAATTTTGTTTATGGGATTACTCCAACTAACAGGAGTGTTGCACAGTCTACCATAAAGGACTTCAAACAGACTCATCCCTAAGGATTCTTGGTAGCTGTTGTTGTAAGCGAATTCCACCAGTGGGAGGTAGTCTTCCCACTTCTTGGGTTGATGCATTACATGCATTCTTAACATGTCTTCTAGTATTTGGTTCACTCTTTCTGTCTGTCCGTCGGTTTGAGGGTGATAGGCGGTGCTAAACAACAACTTGGTCTCTAAACCAGCCATCAGTGACTTCCAAAAGTTGGAAGTAAATTTTGTGTCTCTGTCAGACACGATCTCTTTCAGAATACCATGCAGTCTGAATATCTCCTTCATGAATACCTGAGTGATGTCTATTGCCTTGAAAGCTGACTTGACGGGGATAAAGTGAGCGGACTTGCTCAACTTATCCACCACTACCATGATGGTGTCTTTTTGTTTGGTCGAGGTTGGTAATCCGGTGATGAAATCCATGGAGATGGTTTCCCATTTCCATTTCAGGATTGGTAGAGGTTGTAATAATCCTGTCAGGTGTCGGTGTTCTGCTTTTACCTGTTGGCATTCTATGCATTTGGCTAGGTACTGAGCTATGTCTTTCTTCAATCTAGGCCAATAGAATTGTTTCCTAGTGGTCGTGATCATTTTCTGGTATCCTGGATGACCATAATAGGGTCTTTTATGTAGTTCATCTAGTATGAACCTCTTCAATTCGTCACAATTTGGGACATACAATCTACTTTGGTAAGTGATCAGACCTCCTTCCATCATCTGGTAGCCTCCATACTTTATCCTTGTGGGTTCTTGCTGCAGGTACGAGGTCACGGTCTGGAAGAATGTGTCTATGTCTTGTGCATTTTTGACTCTTTCTTTGACATCCGTCTCGCAGGTGCTCACCGCGGCCAGGTGAATTGTTTTCATGCTTCTGCTAAGGGCATTGACCACCCTATTTTCCTTCCCTTTAATGTGTTTGATTTCAAAATAAAACTCGCTAAGGAGGGCCATCCACCTAGCTTGTCTAGCATTGAGCTTTGGTTGGTCAAACAGATATCGTAATCCACAATGATCTGTCATAAGTACAATTTTTCTTCCCAGGAGGTAATGCCTCCACATTTTTAAGGCATGCACTATGGTAGCCAGCTCTAGATCATGGGTCACATAGTTGACTTCGTGCTCATTCAATTTTCGGGATTCATAGCAGACCACACTTCCTCCTTGCATAAGGACTCCTCCGAGCCCTTCCTTACAGGCATCTATGCACACGAGGAAGTCGGCTTCAGGATCGACGATCTTCAACACGGGTGCGTGGGTCAGTAGATGTTTCAGGGTTTGAAATCTTTCTTCACATTTTGGTGTCCATGTGAATTTTGTCCCCTTCTTCTAGAGGGCAGTGATTGGACAACCAATCTTGGAGAATCCTTTTATAAATCTCCTATAGTATCCTTCTAATCCCATAAAGGATCTGATATTCGAAACATCCTTTGGGGTAGGCCATTCCATGATAGACCTGATTTTGTCAGGGTCTACCGCTACTCCTTCTTCGGATAGAACATGGCCTAA
>JZKD02S1016728.1:18972-31152 GCA_000966675.3 Picea glauca | reverse complement strand
AAAAACTATATAAAATCCTTATAAATTTGAATATTTTTGAAAAAATATCGCCAAACATTTATAGTTGGCATATGAAGGATTAGTAAGATTCACTAAGGTTTCTACATTTTAAAACAAATTTCCATCCTTAAAATCATCCCTGCTTGCAACTCGCGGATGCCCTAAAATATCATAAAAAATAAAATAATTCCATGTTTTCGGGCGAGTTTTTCAGTTGGACTTGTTCCCCAACGTCCCCTTGCCCATACAGAACATAATCCAACTACTCCAACCTCTTGGGGAAGAGATAAAAACACCCTTGAGGGCTAAGGATAGGCCAAATCCCTGGGTGCAAGATTATGCTGTCGATATCTAGTAAGCCTCCATTTCCTATAATCTTCTGAACAACACCCTTTTTTTATCTGGAAACTCCTTTTCCAAAATCTCTTTCTTATATATATGGCTATAGGGTGTATCCTTATCCCTATTTGAGCCATCCAAGGAAGTGTATAGTGGCTGAGTCGATGCTTGAGGGATTCTTGGAGGAACCCAGACAGTTGGCTTCAAGGCGGTGCCAAAGGAGAGACAAGGTTGTAACTTACCTTTATGATTTGGTGTTAATAGAAGAGTTTGTTTTCCCTCATGGTTGTAATATCCCTAGGAATCTTCCATAACTCCAGTCCTCATATAAGAACTAAAGTTATTTTCTTGTACCTCTAATTCCGCAAGAAATGTGCATGTAATAATTATTGTTAGCATATGCATACTATAAAACATTTCATTAATTAGATTACAAGTTATTCTTTATCTCAATTTACGAAGAGCACAATGTACTAATTCAAAATGTAATTACTTAAACACATTTCTCTCCAAGACAACTCTCTAATGGTTGTACTCATGCCTCAATCTGAATTCTAAGCTAAAAGTTACAACATTCACAAGCTGTAATTTCTACTCATTGCTCTTTTTTTACTATTGTAAAGTTGATTTATTACTTTCTGAGAAAATTTTAGTGCCCAATTCAAAATTATGGGTGGATAGATGTTTTCTCCTCCTCAATACCTTTCTAGCGACTATTTGGTTTCTCAAATTTGAGCTCCAAGCTTAAAGTTATGGTCTAAGAAAGTTTAGACTGTTTTCCCATTTTTATCCTTGTATGCTACATGTGTCTTCTTTCTCATTCCATACATTTTTACATACACATATTCCAAATATGGTTCCATAGATGACTTCTATGGATCATAAGATTTCTATAGACTGCTCCTGTGCCCTAAACAAACTTCTGAGCAAGGAGTTATGCCCTCTAGAAGTAAACCGGTGCCAAAGTTATACCCTTATCTGTTTCAGCTGTAACATTCTCATACAAGCTTTGTTTTGCATATGGGATAGCTCGTTGGAAATCTCTCTCTAAGTTATTTTATTTAAGCTACAAAAATTGTTTGTGGAACTTTCGACACTTATATCTTCGCAAATTAGAACTCCTAAAAATGTTGTTTAGGGCCTCAAAATGCCCCTCCAAGTTGAAGACTTTTAAAAATTGGGAATTTCATAGAATATTCATTGTTTTACTGTTATAACAATATTTTAATCTCACCCATTGATCTCAAATTTGGGAGTAATATTAGCCATTGATGCTCTAAACCTTCTCCAGGCTCGTGGATGAATCTCTACCATCGATCACCCAAATCGAAAAGCGATTTGGACCGTTGATTCGAGCTCCATCGATGATTGATGATTTCTTTTAAACACATGAATCAACCTACCAATTTCACCGACACAACCATCAACCATCGACGATTTACTTTGACAATCGATTTTGAAATACATTGCTAAACTGATTGACCCGACCATTGGTCATCGACCCTTCTTGTTGGCATACAAAAACACTTCTCAAATTCGGCCGACCCGACCATTGATCATTTCTTGGATGACATGGCAATTATGCTGACGTGACATGACATGTGGATGTTGACGTGGCATGACACATAAATGTTGACATGGCACTTTGGTTGATGTGGCATGACACATCATCACCCTCCTTCCTTCATTGGTGATCAAGAACTTCTCTTGGATGAATTGAACACCTCATCAATTCCGTCGACCCCTGACCATCGATGATTGGCGATTTCTTGGTTGATCGAAACAATTTTTTGATTTCACTGATCCCCAATCATTAACCATCGACAAGCGGTGATTTCCTTTGGACGCATGAAACCTTTTGCCAATTTTTTCTGACCCCAAATCATCGACCATTGATGAATTCTTTTGGCGAACTCCAACACTTAAAAAATTTCGACGAAATCCTGGATGAATTTGAGCCATCGATCTTTCATTCATAATGATCTTAACTGTTGATCTAATACAACTTTCAAACGAATGAAAATGAATCTCGACCATCGATCTACCAGACCTTGCCAAACTCTAAAAAAACTTATAAGTTTTTCAACTATTTACTATGAATTTGGGCCATTGATTTTGAAATCAAAAGCGATCTCGACCGTCGATCCATCAAACTTCGCCCAATTCCTCAGCAGCCATTAAAACATGAATTTCGACCTTCCAAGTCAAAATTTAACTTTGTAACTATGCAAATCGATGCCCCGTATCATATTTCAACATTTTTGAGGTATTTAAAACTTGAATTTGCCCATGAATTTGGGGATTCCACTCTCTTTTCCCACCATTTTCCCCCAAATCCGTCACAAAAAAAATCTGTAACAATGAATTTTACCAAATTCACGTTGGTTCTTGGCCCATACGGGTCTAGTGTTTGAACCAGAAGCTCTGATACCATAATGTAATGTTCCCCAGCCTTGTTGAGGTCCATTATGTGCATAATTACACATAAAAACTTCTTTTTTACGCTAACTAATTTCCTGTAGCTTACCAACTATGAATTACACACATATTTAACTATTATCTAATACCATTAATTAAATGCACCAATATCATTCTAATATAAATACAAAATGCATATAATAACTCAAATACAACAACATATAAATCCATCTCATACACAGAGTTATGCACAACATTTAAACTCATAAATATAACACATAAAACAGCTAAAACACTTATCTTTTAAATCAATTGTGCAACCATCTGCTTGGGACAGACGTTCCACCCAACTGTAGAATCGATGTTCCATATCTCAACTAAAATTCACCCCTAAGTTGGGGATAGAAATCCACAAAAGAGGGTGGTATCTCACTGTCCAATCACAACTTATAAAATCCCACAACCCACTGGAATCCTCTTACATCTATCCCGATTTTCCACCAAATCTCTTCCTAACAACCTGCCCAACCCAATAAATGCACCCCTTCATTTCTCTAAGTCTATCAGGTGTCCCATTCATTCACCAAGGTCTCTTTGGCATAAGAAACCATGAATCTCACTATTGGGAAACTCAAGGGATCTCACTGCTAGGAAAGCTACCAGGAAAACATTAACAATCACTTGTTGTTACAGTGAAACTCACACAAGATTTCACTCTTCAGGCGACAACCTGGATCTTCATTCTTTTGCTCCAAATATGCTCCAGAAATGATCGAACATGCTCTAGAATTCTCCCTCCATGGTTTCTCTAGATCCAATGTTTTTCTTCCCCCTTATTTGCTTGTTGTTCATGCCAAACATGACTGTCCAAAAACTGATGTAATTGCCCATACAAATTTCCTTTCTTTTCCCCAAGCAAGTTGACTCCCACACTCCCCAATGTTGATTGTACTTTAGCCCCATGCTCCCAATAATTATGCGATGTGACTTCTCACAACCAACCTCTTACATGTATTGAATGATTGAATTTGGGAACACTCAATCAAAAAATTAGAAGGTTCTTATACCCATATTAATTTCAGGAAGTGGCTTGAATTAATATACATGGGTAATTCCCCCTTGGACCCCTCGCTTAGACATTCTCTTTGCAATGTCCCCATTTTTCGACATTATTATGTTACAAAGTGTTATGCTTACTAGAGTAGCCGGATGGGGGTGACAACGAGTTCAAGAGATATTGAGGGGTTTTATTGGGCCCAAATTACATCGTTCATCATATTTCATCATCAAGATCCATTCCACACAACTTGGCTTTGATTTTGTTGCATTCCAACGATTTCCGTAATTTGAGTTTTTATGGGTCATATTTTAATTAATTTCACTAAGAAGGTAATTTTGGGCATAATACTTGCAGAAACCTCTTAGTGTAATATCTCATTGGAATTGAGAGGAAGAGCACTACAGGATTAGATGATGAGAAGTGCCTTTCAGTGGCTGGAGAAGCCATAGGGACGAATAAATCACTTTTTAGAGGCAAAAATGCCAATTAATTAATAAAGTGATTTAATTAAAGAATAGTAAAAATAAAGTAAAAGTCACTTGGAGGGAAAAGGTGAATAGGGGGGATAAAAGAGAGATAGGGGCCTCTATTCTCTCATTATGTTGATTATCATTTTGATGTCTAGCTTCTTGCTAGAGAGCTCATGATACTTGGGGGTTTTGAGGGTTTTCACTGAACAAACCCTAGAGATCAGATCGGTGGTGAAAGATTCCACCTTTCCTGATCCAAGGTTGTCCAAGGAGGTGAAAGATTCCTCCCTCACCATTCTAGTTCAATTCTATTCAACCATATGTTTTGTTTTTACAGTGAAAGAAGAGTTAGAGTGTAGATCTAGAGGTTTTCTGCAGAGAGGGCAGAGTGTGAAGGAGAAAACAACTCGATTTGGGTTCATAGAGGTGGATCTGGTAGAGATATTGTACCAGGAACATTTGCCATCCCTAGGGTTACATCTTCTTGGCATTATTGGGGTTTTCATGCTCCATATTGATTTATTTTCATAGTTGGACGAATTATTGCTTGAGGGACCATATTTAGAGGTCAAGATCTTCATTTATGGAGTTGGCTTGAGAATTTATCTCCTGGTGTCGAAGTGTACTCGTCTTGGGCGAATTTCGGAGAAGGGTTTGAGTACCATCCCTTCAGAAAATACATTGATTAGTGGCTGGGTGAAATTATTAGAGCAGGGTGAATTATTGGCACTTGGTAGCTTGGTAATCATGTGGTAGATTTCATTCTTGGAGGAGATCTATTGTGGATACCCTTTGGAGGGTTTCTAGAGTTGGTTTGTTGCATATTTTTAATGTCTAGAGCCTTCTACATCAGCCATATAATTTTGTATCATATTTACGTCAGATCTGTTCACCCATGTATTGAGGTTAGCAAATTAGATAATAAAATCAAATCTGAGTTATTTTGGCTTCATTGTGTATTGGAGTTTCTTAGTATTGTTTCCTATGCATTTATTGTGTAATTTACATGTCATTTCATGCCCAAAAACCACCATACATAAGGAACAAAACCAATGATGAAATCTACAACCATATGTATGCAAAGTGTTTGACAAAACGCTTCAACCAACGAGCTGCAAATAAACATAACAACAAGCATAAATTCAAAACAACCACTCATTGGGAAGGGATTAGGTGTTACATATGATGTGTTTGACATAATATTGAACCCTTAAACTTGAGATAAGTGGGACAACAAGTATTGAAGTGATTTCATGAGAGTTGAGGGCTTGTATACCAAGTGTTTGACAAAATTTCTCAACCACATTAATCTGATATTTACATTGGATTTGGTTTGGAACATTACAGTAGTATCAGAGCGAATTTTCTTCGCCAACCTATGATTATATACATTGATGATCTAGATGAGAGATGTATTTTGCGTATTTTGCAAAAGAGATCATATATTGTAATGAGAAATATCAAGCCCTTAGTGAGACATTCAGGGCTCACGTGACATTCCAACAGTTTGTATCCATCAAAAATCCTAGGTGGAACAAAGATGAGGTTACACAATGGGTCAAAAGGATGGAAGAAATCAATTATTGGTTCAACATAGCAAAAGAAAACAGAGCCAAAGAAGATAAGGAGGTAGATACATCGCTACTAGCTAGTAGATGGAAGGAATCACAGATTGAGACTACACCCATTAGGAGCAGGGAACTTTGCTATAGTTGCAAAGAGCCTTGGGAGCCAGATCACAGATGCAGGGGTAAAGGGAAGGTGCACATTGTTGAGGTGCACTACGATAATGAGGATGAGGAGATGCATGAGGATGCAGCCATAGATGCCTATTTAGAGTAGTTTGATGAGGCTAGTGAGTCTTGCACATCCGAGGGACAATTGGACGGACAAGATGATAACGCACGTGCTTTAGCAGTCCTATCAGATAGTGTTGAGGACTCAACACTTCATCATAGTGGTGACACGTGTGAGGATTCAGATGTGTTAGCACTTGGTATGAGGTCATGTGTGGGGAATAATTTTCCTCCCAGGGAGTCGAGCGTGACACAATCCTTACCTTCTCATACATTTATGATAGACATGTCACAAGAGGATATCAGTAGCACTCTAGAGGTGGTTGAGGAGCCTTGTGTAGCATTTGAACATAAGGGACATATGGATCTATAGAACTAGGAGGAGAGGCATGGCTTGGAGACATTTGACTATAAGCATACCTATCAATATGAGGAGAGTGAGTCACCTCTTTTCGGGAGTCTATTATTAGATCAGGTGGTGGAGACCGACAACTTGTTGGAATACTCACTTCCAGGACCGGTTTACAGTGATGAGGATACACTCCTTATTGTTTGGGATGAACGTATCTCATGTCTGGACACATTTGTATGGGATCCAGATGTAGTTGGAATTAGTAGAGTGAGCGCACATGAGGATACAACTGCTCATACATGATACAATGCAATTCATATGGGGATAACAATTGTTGATGGTGTGCAGTGGTATACAGGAGGACTCAGTAGCACAATGGACAATGAGCATTTCAGTGCCTTATCTTTTGAGGAGTGTGTTGTTGGGTATTCCATTGTTGACACTAGCAGTGAGAGGCATGAGGTAGCACCTCAACAGAATTGTGATCAAGAGTCACAACACTTGAAAGGAAAGTTGAGAGTTAATGAGGACATGATCATGGCAGCCACTAGATGCATTGATGATACACACACATTGGTGGCAGGTTATTGTTGGACGACCTCGATGACACATGATAGTTCAGATGGGGGGCTTTCCATTGATGAATTCCATACACATGGGGAGAGAGTGACTGTGATGAGGGATGACTACCAAAAATGGTTGTTGGATAGAGATTACCTATTGGAGGTTGGTGAGATGTATCACAGGGCACTGAGGGAGAAGGAGATTGAGGTGGACCGAATCACTCATGATTTGGAGACCACAGGAGGATTCTTGGAAGGCGCACAGACAACCCTTCAAGAATCAAGGTCCATATTAGAGGAGATCCTTGATGAGACCAATCGGGGATCCACTACATCTATCTCAACAGAGATCCAGATGTATACTTCAGTACTTCGCCAGAGGATGTTGGTGGGTTGGTAGAGGAGCACCAGTTGATGGAGGTGCGTGAGGGATACCCATGATCATTGATGGATATGGAGATATGTGACTAGGAGATGTTGGAGAATATCTATGTGTCACAGGGACCACGATTCATGAGGGGTTATGAGACAATTGATCTTACACATACACCTGGAGATTCTAGAGCCAAGGGCAGTTATAAGGACACTTTCATTGGTGTTTCAAGATTGGGTGACATCCATATAGAGGTTGACCCAGTAGTACACCTTGGATACATGATGATGCAGGAGGATACAAAGGTTTGCATGAGTATACAGGGGCATATGATGATGAGAGTTAGTTCACAGAGGCCTGCAGAGGTGTACAATGGGATTCAAGGGGATGCATTATATTGTAGGGAGGAGACATACTTAGGGGAGCATGGAGATTCCTCTCCCTTACAATAGTACATAGTTCTGGATGATCACCTTCACAATAGCAACAATGATATGAGTGATGATGGAGGGAGAGTGATTGACCAACAGTCTCTGGAGTTACCGACTATTGTACCTGATGGTTGGAGTTTAGTGATGAGCATAGGTGATTATTCACCATGGGTGCCAGTGGATGAGATTTTGGTCAAGTCCTTGGGATTGAACAAAGTCTATGATACTTTCCAGTCCTACATACAATTGTCGTTATTTCTGTTATCCTTTATCGATACTTTCATCATAGACAACAACATAGGGGGAGATAGACAATGGCAAGGGATGTGGAGAGTTGGTAGGTAGAGACCACCTGAGAGGAGTGACTTGATTATATACAATAGGATAGGGGTGGTTCATCCAAGACAATCATATGAGGTTTGGGGCATGATGGAGAGCATCCTTAGCCGTGGGACAGAGTATGTTCCAGATATGGATACAGGTTCAGAGTCTTAGCAGGATGAGGACTGGGAGCAAAGATGTACATGTGCTTTTGATAAGATCTATGAGATCAATTGGAAGGAGGTATGGTCGCATCAGGAAATGTCAGGGATCTTGAGGATCGAACATGATGTACCTATGATTGGACGACCTGACCATTTCAAGACTCCTTAGTAGGACAAAGAGAGACTCTCCTTGGGGAATCTTGATGATTATTTCATGAGACACATGGGGGTATGTTTGGTATGTCAGCATCACGAGTCAGGGAATGACTCCGTAGACACCCTTGTTTCAGTGCCGAGTTGGGAGAGTATGATAGCTTCTCTTGACCCCAGGACACTAAAGAGATATAGTAGGGTTGACATCATAGAGATATTGTTGGAGCATGAGACACCATAGATAGTAGTGTGGATTGGTAGGGAGGCTGAGTTTAGTGATTATGGACATGACAACATGACTATCAACATACTTTGGGCAGAGGTTTACATTTTTGTGGGCATTGAGATATTTGGTATGGCACCTTCAGAATTATGTGATGCTGGATTTGGTGCTCTTCTAGAGCGCGTGAAGGTTTCAGAGACTTTCATGATTGATTCCTTCCATTGTTTGGGGAATTTGAGAGCAAGTGAAGATGAGTATGCTTTGTGGTAGGATGGATCTCCTTGGTTGAGAATCAAATATATCAACAAATCATCTTCTTGGTTGGCAGAGGGTTTGGATTCTGCCAGAGACAATAGTTGGGAGATGGGTTTATGTCAGAGTCTCCTTGATGGATGGATATTGTATCTACTTGTTCTGTGGGTTGGGGGTCTCTAGGAGATTCATGGTGTTGGTATCTTATAGGACTATACTTCACAACGCACTGCAGTTCACATCTTGATATGGGATCCTGGGATTGGAGATGTTGGTAGTCCATAGTTTGATGGGTTCGAGATCTGAGTAGAGTGGTTGCATGGGGAGTTGACCGAGGGTCAAGTGCACATGATCATTATACTCATTAAGAGCATATGGGTATCGTGTATGGTGAGCACTGGGAGGGGCTATGTCTTGAGGAGAGCTTACTACAGATCACACAGGTGGATATGGGATCCTGGTATCACATATAGATTGATTCAGTTATTGCTTGAGGACAAGCAATATTCTAGCAGGGAGGACTGTAATGTCCCCATTTTTGGACATTATTATGTTACAAAGTGTTATGCTTACCAAAGTAGCCAGATGGGGGTGATAGCGCGTTCAAGAGATATTGAGGGGTTTTATTGGGTCTGACTTGCATCGTTCATCATATTTCATCATCAAGATCCATTCCACGCAACTTGGATTTGGTTCTGTTGCATTCCGACGATTTCCGTAATTTTGAGTTATTATGGGTCATATTTTAATTAATTTCACTAAGAAGGTAGTTTTGGGCATAATACTTGGAGAAACCTCTTAGTGTAATAGCTCATCGGAACCAGGAGGAAGATAAATACATGATTAGACGATGAGAAGTGAGTTTCAGTGGCTGGAGAAGCCATAGGTATGAATAAATCGCTTTTAAGAGGAAAAAAGACCAATTAATTAATAAAGTGATTTAATTAAAGAATAATAAAAATAAAGTAATAGTCACTTGGAGGGAAAAGGTGAATAGGGGGGATAAAATAGAGCTAGGGGCCTCTATTCTCTCATTATGTTGATTATCATTTTGATGTATGGCTTCTTGCTAGAGAGCCCATGATACTTGGGGGTTTTGAGGGTTTTGACTGAACAAACCCTAGAGATCAACTTGGTGGTGAAAGATTCCAACTTTCCTAATCCAAGGTTGGCCAAGGAGGTGAAATATTCCTCCCTCACCATTCTAGTTCAGTTCTATTCAACCACAAGTTTTGTTTTTACAGTGAAAGAAGAGTCATAGTGTAGATTTGGAGGTTTTATGCAGAGAGGGCACATTGTGAAGGAGAAAACAATTCGATTTGTATCCAGAGATTTGGATCTAGTAGAGATATTGTACCACGAACATTTTCCATCCCCGTGGTTACATATTCTTGGCATTATTGGGGTTTTCAGGCTCCATATTTATTTATTTTCATAACTGGGCGAATTATTGCTTCAGGGACCATATTCAGAGGTCAAGATCTTCATTTCTGGAGTTGGGTTGAGCATTTAGCTCTTGGGGCCGAAGTGTACTCACCTTGGGCAAATTTTGGAGAAGGGTTTGAGTTCTATCCCTTAAGAAAATAGATTGATTAGTGACTAGGCGAAATTATTAGAGCAGGGCGAATTATTGGCACTTGGTAGCTTGGTTATCATGTGGTAGATTGAATTCTTGGAGGAGATCTATTGTGGGTACCCTTTGGAGGGTTTCTAGAGTTGGTTTGTTTCATATTTTTAGTGTTTGGAGTCTTCTACATCAACCATATATTTTTGTATCAGATTTACATCAGATCTGTTCACCCATGTATTGAGGTTAGCAAATTAAATAATAGAACCAGATCTGAGTTATTTTGGCTTCATTGTGTATTGGAGTTTCTTAGTATTGTTTCCTATGCATTTATTGTGTAATTTATATGTCATTTCATGCCCAAAAACCACCATACATAAGAAACAAAACCAATGATGAAAGCTACAACCATATGTATGCAAAGTGTTTTACAAAACACCTCAACCAGGGAGTAGCAAATAAACATAACATCAAGCATAAATTCAGAACAACCACTCATTGGGAAGGGATTAGGTGTTGCATATTATGTGTTTGACATAATATTGAACCCTTAAACTTGAGATAAGTGGGACAACAAGTATTGAAGTGATTTCAAGAGAGTTGAGATCTTGTATACCAAGTGTTTGACAAAATTTCTCAACCACATTAATATGATATTTACATCAGCTTTGGTTGGGAACATTACACTCTTATACTCTCTCCTCTCTTGGGGATTAATCAACCTCCATCTCTGTCCATGTCCCCCAATAAGTGACATCACACATTATTGTTAAAACTTAGAAATACAATTCGCATATACATCACTTGGCCATAGCCATACATTATATCTACATTAAGCATTAATTAAACTGGGGATTATAGTGAGGATGTTACATTTTGGGTGGACCTTCTCTCCAAACTCAAGGATAAGCCCCTGTATCTCTTCTCTATTTTGGGTGCTCCTCCCAAAATCCTCAAAACATTTGCTCTGTTCAGTAGGCCTTTCTTTTTGGGGGGCCCAACAAAGATCGCAAGTGGGATCTTGTAGCATGGGACACCATTTGTCTGCCCAAATGCATTGGAGGCATTGGCTTCAAAGATCCTTTGATCACAATTAAATCATTTTTTGCCAAAACTTGGTGGCGTTGGATTTAAAATCAAGGAAATATTTTGAGTAAAATATGGAAAGCTAAGTATGCCAACAACACTAATGAGGAAGATCTCAATGGACTTAATGCAACCATCTCCGACTCTCTCATTTGGAACAATGCATGTGCCAGCAAATAACTTGTTCATAATCATGCCTTTTGGGAAACAAATCAGGAGAACAAGCCTTTTTTTGAGAGGATGAATGGAAACAAGAACATAAAATTGATGCTCACCTCCTTGTTCACCAAGCCATAGACAAAATCCAATCCATGGGATGGTTCATAGTTCACCAATATTGGAGTCACTCTACTGAAATGGGATTGGGATCCTACAAAAGATGGATTTGTGCCCCTAACAAGCCTCAACAACTTGCTCCAGAATAAACAAACCTATTGGATTCCCTTCTTAAGGAAAGGAAAATTAATCACTTTGAAGGCCAAGATATCTTGCGTTGGGGATCCTAGGGGTGTGGAAACTTCAACATCAAACATGCCTATTTTTGGGAGGCTAATCATAACACTTTCAATTCTTAAACCATTTGGCTAAGTGTTTGGAATTCTGAGCTATGGA
>JZKD02S1016728.1:0-18962 GCA_000966675.3 Picea glauca | reverse complement strand
TAGCGCTCACACGACCAAGGCGCTAGACTAAGACGCAAAATCGTGGGATGGAGATCGAGGGTCTAACACTCTAGTGCGTGGACACATGGCCAACCATATGACTAGGAACTCGGAGCAAAGGGGTGCACACCCAACTCTGCAAAAAACTGGGTTTTTAAATCTCCAATTGGATTTTTTTCAATTATTTAGGCTTTTGTTAATGGGAATTTGTCCATTTTTGGAGGATCTGGAGCCTGGATTGAAGCAAAATTGTGGGAGGAAGTTGGGATGTGAGCCCCAAATCAAACTCTATTTAAATCCATCCTTTTTTCCATGGAAAAAAAGTTCAGAACAATAGAATGATTCCAAGTTGTAGAGAGTAAGCCATTTTTATGCAGGGAAGCCAAAAGAGTAGCTGAGCATTGAAGGCCATTTCTGGGAGTTTTGCTCCACGTTTTTTAGTTCCGTCTATTGCGTTGAGTTCCCGAGATAGATCAGAACATTGTTGTGTCAGTCAGAGAACAAATTGATGTAATTCTGATGTACTTTTGAAGCACTGAATATTAATAAGAAAGCCTCCCCCACTGAAGACAAGCACAGGGAGGAAGGCAACTTTGTCGAACTCTGTTAACAAGTTTTGGCATTATGGTTTCCTGTTCTTAATGCTCATTTTCGGTTTTGTATTCTTTATGATGGTTGCAACATTCTTTCATTAAAGATCCTTATTCTTCTCTTTAATTTCTAAATGGTAAATCAACTCATGAAAAATACTTAACCAATTCATTTAAAATATCATTTCAGATCAAGTGGTATCAGAGCAAGTTGACATTTGGTTATTTTGAGTACTCATGATTACTAGGGAAAAGTTAAGTTGTGTGGAAGGAGATATTGATATTGGATCAATAAAGAGGACATCTCAAAGTGAGAAGATGGCATCTGAAGAAGGACTTTCTCAAAACGAAAGAGAGTTTCAAAGAACTTTCTTTGCCATGTCAGAGATGGTAAAAGTATTGTATGATGATTACTTGGAATGGAAGAGACTTGTTCAAATATTCAAAGCAAGACAAAAGTGAAGAAGGATAAGACCCTCCAAAACCTCCTCCTTCACCTCCATCTTCTTCTTCTTCTTCTTCAAGTACAAGTTCAAAATCCTAATTCCGCAAGAAAACATTCTCATCACCATAAACATAAGCCTGACATGGCACTAGTTAAACTTGATGTGAAATTTGAGTTGCCCATGTATAATGGAGAAGTCAATGCTGAGAAGCATGATAACTGGGTTAGATAGATGGAGGTATATTGCAATGTGCAACAAATCAATGATGAGGCAACCAAGATCAAATTGGCATCACTTCGTCTTGTTGGCACAACACTTATCTGGTGGTAGAGTAAGTTGCAACATGGTACTCATCAAATTGGTAATGTATTTCCATCATGGAAATATTTTATTTTTGCACTTAGAAAACAGTTCTATCCTTTGGGGTATAAGGAGAAGGATTTAATTGAATGTCAAAGTAAGTAAGTCTTAAATTAAGAAAAAAACAATCGGTGCAAGAATACACAGATGAATTTCGTAAAATGGATTTGATGTTATATATTCCATTACATACACAAGAAACTATGATGAAGTATATAGGAGGTTTTCCTGCACATATTCGTAATACTGTGTTTATGTTTGGACCTACTAATATTTATGAGGTTTCTGTTCAAGAGACATATATTGAAGTAGGAAAAACTGGAGTTGGTGTATCAGGGGAATCATCTTCAAATAAAGAATGCAAAGGAAAAGGGAATGTGAAGAAATAAAACTCAACTATAGTGAAGGAAGATAAGCTCTGTTGCAAGCATTCCAAGAAGGAAGGGCACGATGATGAACATTGCTGGAAAATGCACCTAGAGAAGAGACCGAAGTGGCTTAAATAAAAGAAAGGGAGGAAAAAATTTGCAGCAACAACACAACCAACAGACTTGGGGTCATATTCAGGTGATGAGACTAAAATCACAACAATTGGTTTGTCAGGTAAAATTGGTGATGGTTATGATTCAAGAAGTAAATTGTTTGATATAAGGGTCATTATGAAACATACCAAGATCGACACTTTGTTAGATAATGGATCTCAAGGTAACTTAATTTCAGAATAAGTGGTTAAGAAATTGGGATTAAAAACTAAGATACATCACAAACCCTATTCACTAAATTGGATAAACAAAAATCACAAATTGCCCATAACAAAGCAATGTGTCATAAAGTTTGCAATTACATCTAAGTTTGTGGATGAAGTAATATGTGATGCGGTACCGCTAGAAGCATGTGGAATGGTCTTGGGTAGACCTTATTTATATGATCACAAAAAAATCTTCTTCAGGGAACAAAATCAATATCACTTAACTAAAGAAGGGACAAAATATGTTGTGCATGTTCATCATATCAAAGTGAATCAATCTCTTCTAACAATGGAACAATTAAAGAAGGAAACTTATGCAAGAAATACACCTATGATTGTACCAAATGAAGTAGTTGATCTTAAGAAAGAAAGTAAAATGGTCATAGCACATAGATCTAGCCATACTTTTCTTCAAGATGATTTTTTGTCATGCACACCTGTAAAGTAGAACAAACATGTTGGTTCATTTTCAATCATGTTTCTGATATGGTTATCGCTGCTAATGTTTAATACATGGATGGTAGTGGGTTTAGAAAGATGTGAACAAATGAAAATGGCTAACAATATGTGTTCAATTATCATGGTTGTTTTGCAATTGATTATGATGCGACAGGTGCACAAGAAATATTTGATAGACAAAGGACAAGTGGGGAGGCCTATCCCACACTTAATGTTTCGTTAATATCCTTTTGGAGGACCAAAAGGTCTTAGTGGGGAGCTGTGATCCAAATGGATCCAAAAAGGCCAAAAATTCAAAGTTCTCGGATTCAGATGAAACCAATGCCATAGCCTATTTCTTGTTGTGTTGATTCTGATAGCATATTCTTTTTTGAAAATGGGCTCTGTATGCGAAAGATATCACATTTTGAATTTTTCTCCAAATAGGCAAAAAATCAAAGATCAAAGTCAACAATCAAAGGACATACTATTGACGCCAGCATGACACGTGGCAACACCAAGATGTGCCACTTGGTAGTCAGATTTGGCATTTTCAGGGGTGATTTGGACTAGTAAAAATTTGACACGTGGAACTATATGGAACTAACATGTGGCAGTACGGTCCACGTGACCCAGTGACAGATAGAAACGTGGCAGACTCTATATCAGACATGTGGTAGTACGATAGAGTGATGTGGTGCTAACCGAGCGACTGACTCTGCAACTGACATATCGGGTGACTGTGCGCTGACTATGTGTACGATATAATCGGGTGAGGACACGTGGCCCAATCATAGGATGCCATGTGGCACCCCAAATAAGGCCAAGTAGACTTGGGTCAAAATATTGGTAGATATTTCCGGAGATTGATCCCTCAACCTCCGACATAGCAACGATTTAACAACAGTACGATAGACATGGTGGCGAATGGGCGGACTTGTCACCAACACCAACATTGTTCATTTTGTTTTCAATGTGGCAGACGATTGGGGTAGCACTGATCGACGGGGGCTACTTTTAGACGAGGGGCCCAGACACATGGCCTTCCATGTGACTAGGTGAATAGGACTAGGGGGTGCAGTGCCATTTGACTGGCGCTCGACCACATGGGCACTCACACGACCAAGCCACTAGACCAAGGCATGGAACCGTGAGCTGAAGACTGGGGGTCTAACACTCTAGTGCGTGGCCACATGGCCAACCATATGACCAGGAGCGTGGAGAAAAGGGGCGGGTGCCCAAATATGGAAAAAAAATGGGTCTTTAACTATATAATTTGATTTTTTGTAATTATTTAGGCCTGTGTTAATGGGATTTTACCCATTTTTGGAGGATTTGGAGCCTAGATTGAGAATAAATTTTGGGAGGAAGTTGGGATGTGACCCCCAACTCAAATTATATTTAAATATAGCCTTTTTTTCCATGGAAAACAAGTTCATAACAACAAAATGATGCCAAGTTGTAGAGAGTAAGCCATTTTTATGTAGGGAATCCAGGAGAGTAGCCGAGCTTTGGAGGCCATTTCTGGGAGTTCTACTCCACCTTTTTTGGTTTCGTCTATTGCGTTGAGTTCATGAGATAGAGAAGAACATTGGTGTGCTAGTCAGAGAAAAAATTGATGTAATTATGATGTACTTTTGAAGCATTGAATATTAATAAGAAAACCTCCCCCACTGAAGACAGGCCCATAGACGTAGGCAACTTTGTCGAACTCCGTTAACAAGTTTTGGTGTTATGGTTTGTTGTTATTAATGCTCATTTTATTCTCTATATTCTTTATGATGGCTACACAATTCTTTCATTAAATATCCTTCTTCTTCTCTTTAATTTGTAAATGGTAAATCAATTCATGCAAAATACATAACCAAGTCATTTAAAAGATCATTTCAGATCAAGTGGTATCAGAGCAGGTTGACATTTGGTTGTTTTGAGTATGCATGATTACCAAGGAAAATTAAAGTCGTGATGAAGGAGATCTTGTAGAAGGATATCCTGATATTGGATCAATAAAGATGACATCTCAAAGTGAGAAGATGACATCTGAAGAAGGTATTTCTCAAAACGAAAGAGAGTTTCAAAGAACTTTCTTTTCCATATCAGAGATGGTAAAAGTATTGTATGATGATTACTTGGAATGAAAGAGACCTGTTCAAGGGGAATATTTAAAGAAAGACAAAAGTGAAGAAGGAGAAGACCCTTCAAAACCTCCTCCTTCACCTCCTTCATCTCCATCTTCTTCGAGTACAATTTCAAATCCTACTTCTGCAAGAAAACATTCTCATTCCCATAAACATAAGCCTGACATTCCATTACTTAAACTTGATGTGAAATTAGAGTTTCCAATTTATAATGGAGAAGTCAATGCTGAGAAGATTGATAACTGGGTCAGACAGATGGATGTTTATTGCAGTGTGCAACAAATCAATGATGAGGCAACCGAGATCAAATTGGCATCGTCGGCTTGCTGGCACAACACTTATCTAGTGGCAGAGTAAGTTGCAACATGGTACTCATCAAATTGGTAATGTATTTCCATCATGGCAAGATTTTATTTTTGCACTTAGAAAACAGTTCTATCCTTTGGGGTATAAGGAGAAGGCTTTAATTGAATTGCAAAGTCTTAAATTAATAAAAGAACAATCCATGCAAGAAATCATAGATGAATTTCATAAGATGGCTTTGATGTTAAATATTCCATTACATACACAAGAAACTCTGATGAAGTATATAAGAAGTTTTCTTGCCCATATTCATAATACTGTGTTTATGTTTGGACCTACTAATCTTGATGAGGTTTCTGTTCAAGCCACATATATTGAAGCAGAAAAAACTGGAGTTGGTGTATCACGGGAATCATCTTCAAAGAAAGAAGGCAAAGGAAAAGGGAACGTGAAGAAATAAAACTCAACTACAATGAAGGAAGACAATCTCTCTTGCAAGCATTGCAATAAAGAAGGGCATAATGATGAGCATTGATGAAAATTGCACCTAGAGAAGAGAGCAAATTGGTTCAAAGAAAAGAAAGGGAGGCAAAAGGTTGTAGCAACAACACAACCAACATACTTGGGGTCTGATTCAGGTGATGAGACTAAAATCATAGCAATTGGTTTGTCATGTAAAATTGATGATGGTTATGATTCAAGAAATAAATTGTTTCATATAAGGGTCATTATGAAACATACCAATATGGACATTTTGTTAGATAACGGATCTCAAGTGAACTTAATTTCAGAAGAAGTGGTTAAGCAATTGGGATTAAAAACTAAGATACATCACAAACCCTATTCACTAAATTGAATGAGAAAAAAACACAAATTGGCCATAAAAAAACAACGTGTCATAAAGTTTGCAATTACATCTAAGTTTGTGGATGAAGTAATATGGGATGTGGTACTTCTAGAAGCATGTGGAATGGTCTTGGGTAGCCCTTATTTATATGATCACAAAGCAATCTTCTTCAAGGAACAAAATCAATATCACTTAACTAAAGAAGGGACAAAATATGTTGTGCATGTTCATCATATCAAAGGGAATCAATCTCTTCTAACAATGGAACAATTAAAGAAGGCAACTTATGCAAGCAATACACCTATGATTGTACCAAATCAAGTAGTTGATCTTAAGCAATAAAGTAAAATGGTCATAGCATGTAGATCTAACCATACTTTGATTCAAGATGAGTTTTTGTCGTGCAGACCTGTAAAGAAGAACAAACATGTTGGTTCATTTTCAATCATGTTTCTGATATGGTTATCGTTGTTAATGTTTTCTACATGGATGGTAGTGGGTTTAGAAAGATGTGAACAAATGCAAATAACTAACAATATGTGTTCAATTATCATGGTTGTTTTGCAATTGATTATGATGCGACAGGTGCATAGGACACATTTGATAGACAAAGGACAAATGGGAAGGCCTATCCCACACTTGATGTCTGGTTAGTATCCTTTTGGAGGACCAAAAGGTCTCAATGGGGAGGTTTGATCCAAATGGATAAAAAGGCCAAAAATTCAAAGTTTTCAGATTCAAACAAAACCAAAACCATCGTGTAGTGCTCGTCGTGCCAATTCCAGCAGTATATTCTTTTTCAAAAATGGACTCCGTATGCAAAAGCTATCACATTTTGAAGTTTTCTCCAAACATGCAAAAAGTCAAAGGTCAAAGTTAAAAGTCAAAGGATGTACTGCTGACATAAGTAGTACGTCATGCTGACATTAGGATGACACATGAAATCACCAAGATGTGCCACGTGGTAGTCAGATTTGGCATTTTTAGTGGTGATTTGGATCGGTAAAAATTTGACACGTGGCACTGTACGAAACTGACACGTGGTGGTACGGTCCACATGGCCCAGTGACAGATAAACACATGGTAGGCTCTGGGTCAGACATGTTGCAGTATGGTAGGGTGATGTGGCATTGATTGAGTGACTGACTATGCAATTGCTGTATTAGGTCACTGTGCACTGACTGTGTATGGTCTAATCGGGTGAGGACATGTGGCCCAATCACAGGGTGCTATGTGGCACCCTAGATAAGGCCAAGTAGACTTGGGTCAAAATATTGGTTGAGATTTCTGGGGACCGATCCTCCGACTTCGAACATAGCAATGGTTTAACAACAGTCTGATAGACACGGTGGAGAACGGGCGGGACTTGTTACCAATGCTAACATTGTTCATTTTGTTTTCAACGTGGCAGATAGTTGGTTTAGTGGCGGTCGGAGAGAGATACCTGTCGACAAGGGGCTTAGACACATGGAATTCCATGTGACCAGGTGTAGAGGACCAGGGGGTGCGATGTTGTTTGAGTGGCGCTTTGCCACATGAGCGCTCACATGACCAAGGCGCAGAACCATGGGCTGAAGACCAGGGGTCTAGCACTTCAAATCCTACTTCTGCAAGAAAACATTCTCATTCCCATAAACATAAGCCTGACATTCCATTACTTAAACTTGATGTGAAATTAGAGTTTCAAATTTATAATGGAGAAGTCAATGCTGAGAAGATTGATAACTGGGTCAGACAGATGGATGTTTGTTGCAATGTGCAACAATTCAATGATGACGCAACCAAGATCAAATTGGCATTGCTTCGGCTTGCTGGCACAAAACTTATCTAGTGGCAGAGTAAGTTGCAACATGGTACTCATCAAATTGTTAATGTATTTCCATCACGACAATATTTTATTTTTGCACTTAGAAAATAGTTCTATCCTTTGGGGTATAAGGAGAAGGCTTTAATTGAAATGCAAAGTCTTAAATTAATAAAAGAAGAATCGATGCAAGAAATCACAGATGAATTTCATAAGATGGCTTTGATGTTAAATATTCCATTACATACACAAGAAACTCTGATGAAGTATATAGGAGGTTTTCCTGCCCATATTCATAATACTGTGTTTATGTTTGGACCTACTAATCTTGATGAGGTTTCTGTTCAAGCGACATATATTGAAGTAGGAAAAACATGAGTTGGTGTATCAGGGGAATCATCTTCAAAGAAAGAAGGCAAAGGTAAAGGGAACGTGAAGAAATAAAACTCAACTACAGTGAAGAAAGAGAATCTCTCTTGCAAGCATTGCAATAAAGAAGGGCATGATGATGAGCATTGCTGAAAATTGCACCCAGAGAAGAGACCAAAGTGGTTCAAAGAAAAGAAAGGGAGGCAAAAAGTTGTAGCAACAACACAACCAACATACTTGGGGTCAGATTCAGGTGATGAGACTAAAATCATAGTAGTTGGTTTGTCAGGTAAAATTGATGATGGTTATGATTCAAGAAATAAATTGTTTCATATAAGGGTCATTATGAAACATACCAATATGGACATTTTGTTAGATAACATATCTCAAGCGAACTTAATTTCAGAAGAAGTGGTTAAACAATTGGGATTACAAACTAAGATACATCACAAACCATATTCACTAAGTTGAATGAGAAAAAAACACAAATTGGCCATAACAAAGCAATGTGTCATAAAGTTTGCAATTACATCTAAGTTTGTGGATGAAGTAATATGCGATGTGGTACTTCTAGAAGCATGTGGAATGGTCTTGGGTAGCCCTTATTTATATGATCACAAAGCAATCTTCTTCAGGGAACAAAATCAATATCACTTAACTAAAGAAGGGACAAAATATGTTGTGCATGCTCATCATATCAAAGGGAATCAATCTCTTTTAACAATGGAACAATTAAAGAAGGCAACTTATGCAAGCAATACACCTATGATTGTACCAAATCAAGTAGTTGATCTTAAGCAATAAAGTAAAATGGTCATAGCATGTAGATCTAACCATACTTTGCTTCAAGATGAGTTTTTTTCATGCAGACCTGTAAAGAAGAACAAACATGTTGGTTCATTTTCAATCATGTTTGTGATATGGTTATCGTTGTTAATGTTTTCTACATGGATGGTAGTGGGTTCAAAAAGATGTGAACAAATGAAAATAACTAACAATATGTGTTCAATTATCATGGTTGTTTTTCAATTGATTATGATGCGAGAGGTGCATAGGACACATTTGACAGACAAAGGACAAATGGGAAGGCCTATCCCGCACTTGATGTCTGGTTAGTATCCTTTTGGAGGACCAAAAGGTCTCAATGGGGAGGTTTGATCCAAATGGATAAAAAAGGGCCAAAAATTCAAAGTTTTCAGATTCAAACGAAACCAACACCATCGCGTAGTGCTCGTCGTGCCAATTCTAGCAGTGTATTCTTTTTCAAAAATGGACTCTGTATGCAAAAGCTATCGCGTTTTGAAGTTTTCTCCAAACATGCAAAATGTCAAAGGTCAAAGTTAAAATTCAAGGGATGTACTGCTAACATAAGCAGTACGTCATGCTGACATTAGCATGACACGTGAAAGCACCAAGATGTGCCACGTGGTAGTTAGATTTGGCATTTTCAGTGGTCATTTGGACAGGTAAAAATTTGACACGTGGCACTGTAAGAAACTGACACGTGGTGGTACGGTCCACGTGGCCCAGTGACGGATAAACACATGGTAGGCTCTGGGTCAGACATGTTGCAGTATGGTAGGGTGATGTGGCATTGATCGAGCGACTGACTATGCAACTGATGTATTAGGTGACTGTGCACTGACTGTGTATGTTCTAATCGGGTGAGAACACGTGGCCCAATCACAGGGTGCCATGTGGCACCCCGAATAAGGCCAAGTAGACATGGGTCAAAATATTGGTTGAGATTTCTGGGGATCGATCCCCTGACTTTGAACATAGAAATGGTTTAACAACAGTCTATCCCACACTTGATGTCTGGTTAGTATCCTTTTGGAGGACCAACACTTATCTAGTGGCAGAGTAAGTTTCAACATGGTACTCATCAAATTGGTAACGTATTTCCATCATGGCAAGATTTTATTTTTGCACTTAGAAAACAGTTCTATCCTTTGGGGTATAAGGAGAAGGATTTAATTGAATTGCAAAGTCTTAAATTAATAAAAGAACAATCGATGCAAGAAATCACAGATGAATTTCGTAAGATGGATTTAATGTTAAACATTCCATACACAAGAAAATTTGATGAAGTATATAGGAGGTTTTCCTGCCCATATTCATAATACTATGTTTATGTTTGGACCTACTAATCTTGATGAGGTTTCTGTTCAAGGGACATATATTGAAGCAATAAAAACTGGAGTTGGTGTATTAGGGGAATCATCTTCAAAGAAAGAAGGCAAAGGAAAAGGGAACGTGAAGAAAGAAAACTCAACTACAGTGAATGAAGAGAATCTCTCTTGCAAGCATTGCAATAAAGAAGGGCATAATGATGAGCATTGATGAAAATTGTACCCAGATAAGAGACCAAAGTGGTTCAAAGAAAAGAAAGGGAGGCAAAAATTTGTAGTAGCAACACAACCAACATACTTGGGGTCAGATTCAGGTGATGAGACTAAAATCATAACAGTTGGTTTGTCAGGGAAAATTGATGATGGTTATGATTCAAGAAATAAATTGTTTCATATAAGGGTCATTATGAAACATACTAATATGGACATTTTTTTAGATAACGGATCTCAAGGGAACTTAATTTAAGAAGAAGTGGTTAAGCAATTGGGATTAAAAACTAAGATACATCACAAACCCTATTCACTAAATTGAATGAGAAAAAAACACAAATTGGCCATAACAAAGCAATGTGTCATAAAGTTTGCAACTACATCTAAGTTTGTAGATGAAGTAATTTGTGATGTGGTACTTCTAGAAGCATGTGGAATGGTCTTGGGTAGCCCTTATTTATATGATCACAAAGCAATCTTCTTCAAGGAACAAAATCAATATCACTTAACTAAAGAAGGGACAAAATATGTTGTGCATGCTCATCATATCAAAGGGAATCATTCTCTTCTAACAATGGAACAATTAAAGAAGGCAACTTATGCAAGAAATACACCTATGATTGTACCAAATCAAGTAATTGATCTTAAGCATTAAAGTAAAATGGTCATAGCATGTAGATCTAACCATACTTTGCTTCAAGATGAGTTTTTGTCGTGCAGACTTGTAAAGAAGAAAAAACATGTTGGTTCATTTTCAATCATGTTTATGATAATGGTTATTGTTGTTAATGTTTTCTACATGGATGGTAGTGGGTTCAGAAAGATGTGAACAAATGCAAATAACTAACAATATGTGTTTAATTATCATGGTTGTTTTGCAATTGATTATGATGCGATAGGTGCATAGGACACATTTGATAGACAAAGGGCAAATGGAAAGGCCTATCCCGCACTTGATGTCTGGTTAGTATCCTTTTGGAGGACCAAAAGGTCTCAATGGGGAGGTTTGTTCCAAATGGATAAAAAAAGGCCAAAAATTCAAAGTTTTCAGATTCAAATGAAACCAACACCATCGTGTGGTGCTCGTTGTGCCAATTCCCGCAGTATATTCTTTTTCAAAAATGGACTCCGTATGAAAAAGCTATCGCGTTTTGAAGTTTTCTCCAAACATGCAAAAAGTCAAAGGTCAAAGTTAAAAGTCAAAGGATGTACTTCTGACACAAGAAGTACGTCATGCTGACATTATCATGACACGTGAAAGCACCAAGATGTGCCATGTGGTAGTCAGATTTGGCATTTTCAGTGGTGATTTGGATCGATAAAAATTTGACACGTGGCACTGCACGAAACTGACATGTGGTGGTACGGTCCACATGGCCCAGTGACAGATAAACACATGGTAGGCTTTGGGTTAGACATGTTGCAGTATGGTAGGGTGATGTGGCATTGATTGAGCGACTGACTGTGCAACTAATGTATTAGGTGACTGTGCACTGACTGTGTATGGTCTAATTGGGTGAGGACACGTGGCCCAATCACAGGGTGCCACGTGGCACCCCGGATAAGGCCAATTAGACCTGGGTCAAAATAATGGTTGATATTTTTGGGGATCGATCCCCCGACTTCGAACATAGCAACGATTTAACAATAGTCTGATAGACACGGTGGAGAACGGGCGAGACTTGTTACCAATGCTAACGTTGTTCATTTTGTTTTCAACGTGGCAGATAGTTGGGTTTGCACCGGTCAGAGAGAGCTACTTGTCAACAAGGGGCTCAAACACATGGCATTCCACGTGACCAGGTGTAGAGGACCAGGGGGTGCAATGTTGTTTGAGTGGCACTTTGCCACATGAGCGCTAACATGACCAAGGCGTAGAACAGTGGGCTGAAGACCAGGGGTCTAGCACTCTAGTGCATGGCCACATGAACATAAGCCTAGAGAAAAGGGGAGTGCGCCCAAATTTGGCAAAAAAATGGGTTTTTAACTATATAATTGTATTTTTTGTAATTATTTAGGCCTGTGTTAATGGATTTTTTCCCATTTTTGGAGGATCTAGAGCCGAGATTGAGGCCAAATTTTGGGAGGAAGTTCGAATGTGAACCCCAAATCAAATTCTATTTAAATCCAACCTTTTTTCCATGGAAAACAAGTTCAAAACAATAAAATGATGCCAAGTTGTAGAGAGTAAGCCATTTTTATGCAAGGAAGCCAGAAGAATAGTTGAGCTTTGGAGGGCATTTCTGGGAGTTCTAGTCCACCTTTTTCAGTGTTGTCTGTTGCGTTGAGTCCCTGAGACAGAGAAGAACGTTGCTGTGTCAGTCAAAGAACAAATTAATATAATTCTAATGTACTTTTGAAGCATTGAAGATTAATAAGAAAGCCTCCCCCACTGAAGACAAGCCCAAAGATGTAGGCAACTTTGCTGAACTCCGTTAACAAGCTTTGGCGTTATGGTTTGTTATTCTTAATGCTCATTTTATGTTCTGTATTCTTTATGGTGGCTGCAAAATTGTTTCATTAAAGCTCATTCTTCTTCTCTTTAATTTCTAAATGGTAAATCAACTCATGAAAAATACTCAACCAAGTCATTTAAAAGATCATTTCGGATCATCTAATCTGTCAAAATTGCAACATCAACCCTTCCCACATCCACAAGAAAGGCAATTGTTTGGCCGATCGACTTGCTAACAAAGGTGTGAACTCAGCTAGTCGAGATCTCATGATGCCTTGAGCATCTTTGGAGGTGGATCAACTCCACTCAAATTGTCTAAAGTTCAATAAGATTAACAACAACCCCCCAGATCGAGTGTTAGGTGCAGGTACAAATACCTCTTTCATGTGGAGGGTGGAGGCCTGAGGCACGTTCCCTTGCCTTCATTCCCCTTATTGGGTGTGTACAAGGAGGTACAGGGCAATTTATTCTGTGAGTAGCGACATTAATTCTTGATAATGGACCTCTCCCATGTGGAAGAGATCGTATTTGCCTCCATTATGGTTCTTATAGGCCTAGTTATGGTGGTGAATTGGTTTCTAAGTTTTGAAATGCAATGGATGGCAACATTTCGAGTCTTCCCTATTGTTGAATTCTTTGAAAAGGATGCCAACCATGGGGATTCCTTTCCAACGATTCTCTGGGAGAGTGCTAGCCTATCTTTGTTTCTTTGTCTCCACCCTTAGGCCTTTGTGTCATTTCAATGTGCCCTCATTCATCCTACCCTCTGACATTCCTTCTGATTCTCTACTGCATTATCTTCTATGTCGCTTTGGAAATATATGTTTTTCAGTTTGCAACTCTCCTTTCTTGGTCTTAAGATTTGGCCCCTCTCTGTCTATCACCCATCCCCACTCCAGTTCAACTACGTCGAGGGTTCTCTCTGGTCATTTATTGTCTTTGTTCTCCTATGTGTCTCTGTCATGAAGCTTGTCATCCTCCCTTTGGGTGCCTCTTCAAGCCACATCTAGGTCCTCGTATGTACTCCTCTACTGCTCTAAGCTCTCATCCCAACAACATACCACCTAGTGTATGACTTGGGCTCATAAAGATGTCATTTGTGTTGTTACAAATTTTGATCTCCAGCTCTCCGAGGAAATCAAGTGCAAGATTGCTGATATGGACAAGAAAATCAACTGAAAATAACAATAGATACCCAAGGAATAGGTGGAGGCTCAGTTGAAGGAGTGGATCTACGACCTAGACTCTTCGTGGTCCAGAGAAACGAAGGTCGACGAACTTACCAAACTATAGTGGTTGAACAAATTCTTCGTTTCCCATATTTTAGAAGAGTGTGGCGATCCCCATTCAACGCTTTGGAATAAATTTCATGACTTAGAGCGAAATTTTGACATGCTATGCAATAACATTTTTCACATCAAATTCTCGGAAGTCTCTCCTCTCCTGCAGGCTTTACGGGAACATCCACTCTACATGCTAATCCTAGCTAGCAGTGAGGAACCATGCCATTGAATCCCATTCAGGTCGACATGGAACCATGCCCACTCCCAATAGCAAATGTAAGAAGAACAGGTAACCCTAGAGCAAAATGATGATTCCTAAATTCAACTTTCATCCTTTGTTTTTTTGGTATGGGGTTATAGCTTATAATCGTATAAGAAGTAAGTCCAATTTCATATTGCTACTCTGATACTCGTACTAGCCTTGTTTATGAGTAATAGACCATAAGACATACGTCTTTTTGAATTATATTAATATGAAGAAATAGCTAACTTTATTATTAAACAAAAAAAAAACTACTTTTATTTACAAACTTACAAAGTGATTAATTAGTTGGTATAGATATCTTTGTTGCGCAACCTTGTCTTCCTTGCAGAATTACACAACACCTTTTTCACATCCTTATAACACATCCTCTACCTCAACTAACAATACTTTCAAGACCTCTTTCACAGCCTTATAACACATCCTCTACCTCATCTAACAAAAAGTCATCTTTCACATCCTCTACCTCATCTAACAATACTTTCAACTCTAACCATAAAAAAGCAAACAACAACCAAGACCATGAAACATATATCATGATAAATAGGATTATTATTAATAACAAATTTAAATGAAGAGACAAGCGCGATGGTTAAATTAATATTATTATTATCGCAAAAGAAAACAGATGATGAAGGAATTTCATAAAAAGTTGCAGAGACGATTCCAGGATGAAGAAAAAATGGCAACTAACAACCCAGAAAATGGCAACTATTCTACAACTCTACAGTTACCAGAGACGAACATGGAACACCAAACTTAAAATCGACTGATTCAGTAACCTTCATGGCAATTCATAGACATTTTTGTTTTATTATGTAATGCATTTACCCACATTTTCTACAGAGACGAAGCCCTTCAGCCCTTCATTTTTCCTGCAAGATCAGGTTGCGTAGATACAGTGTCCGGAGTTTGTTCGCATATCCGACCAGAAACATTCCATGAAATACTTGGTAAAGTTGGTGTCACGGTAATCACTGGCCTCAAGAAAGAACCTGCGTTTCCGAGCTTGAGTTTCCCCACAGTTTCTCCATGTCATCCACTACGACCGAATCAGAGTCAAGGTAGATGATATTCCTTACACACACGTTGCCGAGTGGATGATTCAAAGCTAATTTCATTATGGAATATGACAGGATTTACCCTTTTTTTGAGCTGGTGATCCATAAACCTGGGCTTACGTGAAGTGTAGAGGTGGTCAATCCCTGTGTAGGTTGGTAGGTAGGTCGAATCGATGACCAGCACAGCCAAAATAGAATAATTTACAAATGGATATCGGAGATTTTCCCACCTACAATTCCTCCTGTTGTCATGCTACTGTGCAGTGTGCACGCCATGGACGTCCCAAGTGCGAAGTGGTGCAGTTAAGATTTGAACCATATTGTCAAAGTGTAGCTGCGTTTTGTAAATCGTTGTGAGTAGTTGGGCGTTTGCTTGCCTGAGTCAATTAATGCTTTTCAGATCTCATTTATGACATAGGAGGTATGGACTGTGAAGAAGATTTGCTTCTCCTTAATTGCCTCCACCTGTTTACTAAATCCTCTGCCAGATTCTGTGCTTTACCCAATACAAGAAGAAATAATAATACGGCCTGTGGGGGGTTTCAATGTTTTGCGCCACTGTTATGGCAGGAACGAGCCCATGGACAGCCGGATGGATGCCATCACTGGGTTGACTGTAATTAATGTTTTTGCTTTAACGCTGCAGGAATCATCGGTTTGCTCCAAAAAGAGCATTAAAATCCTGCAGAAATTGGGACGGGCGATTCATTAAATTGCTCAAAAATCATGTCAAAGTTATTTGGTACTCACAGTTGTAGGTAGAGAACCAGCTGACATAGTATAACTATAATTTGTACATCAGACAAGTATATATACATTACATATGCTTTTTAATTTGTACATCCATCAAGTATATATACATTACATATGCTTTTTACTGCACCGACCCATTTGAGCTGGTTAAATAGCTCAATCGTAACAGATATTCTGGACAGTATTTTGAGCCTGGTTTTTCTGCATGGCTTCCCAAAGAAATAGTCAGGTAGAGTTAAGTGTGGACGAATTGAACCCGTGCGGTTTGAATTTTGTGAAGCCCGGGCAGGTGAAGCCGACCCAGGTTGCAGCCGGACTCAATCAGTGTCCGACCAGGGCGAAATCGTATGAAATAGAGGCTAGAAATCTCTCCTATAAGCTCTCACAGGACCAGAAACCTCCATGGAAATTCTGGAGCAGTTCAGAACATTGCAGGGGAGGAGAGAAATTACATAAGGATATACTCAGGAACGTGAACTGCCGTGCCCGGCCGGGTGAGATTATGGCCATCGCCGGGCCGAGCGGAGCCGGGAAGTCGACTCTGCTGGAAATCTTAGCTGGGAGAATCAAACCCACCAGCGGCAACAGCTCGGTTCTGGTGAACCGGCAGCCCATGAACGATCACCACTTCAGAAGGATCTCCGGCTACGTAACGCAAGACGACGCCCTGTTTCCGTTGCTCACGGTGGAAGAGACACTTATGTTCAGTGCCGACCTCCGACTCCCGGACACTGTGCCGGCGGCCGAGAAGACGGCCCGGGTGAAGGCTCTGTTGAGCGAACTCGGCTTAGGGCACGTTTCAGGTTCTCGTATTGGCAACGACGACATAAGGGGAATCTCAGGCGGCGAGCGCCGGAGAGTCTCCATCGGCGTGGATGTCATACACGCCCCGGCGGTGCTGCTGTTGGACGAGCCGACATCGGGTCTCGACAGCGCGGCTGCGCTGCAGATAATCGCGCGGGTGAAGTCGATGTCGGAGCTCCACGGTCGGACGATAATATTAAGCATTCATCAGCCAGGCTTCCGGATTCTGGAACTCATCAATTCTATTTTGCTTCTCTCCAACGGCTCGGTTGTTCACCACGGTTCACTGGACATGCTCGAGATGGGGCTCGTCGTCTCCGGGCACCAGATCCCGCTCCATTTAAACGTGCTGGAGTATGCCATAGATGCACTGGAATCACTGGAACAAGTAGAGAAAACGTATGAAGATTATCAGACACCTCGCCTAACTCTGCACGACATATCGTTCCAGGACAAAGAAGATTCTGCCCATGGTTCTGGACCCTCATATGCGAATTCAAGGACGCAGGAGACCTGGATTCTCTCCCACAGATTTTCCAAGAACATCTTCCGCACAAAGCAGCTCTTCATTGCAAGGACATTACAGGCTCTCGTCGCCGGGTTCGGGCTGGGAACAATTTTTATGAAGGTGGGTTATGATCAAACCGGTTTACAGGACAGAATTGGTTTTTTTGCCTTCAGTCTAACATTTCTGTTATCTTCCACCACAGAGGGCCTACCGATATTCTTAGAGGAACGCAATATTCTGATGAGAGAAACCTCGAGAGGAGCCTACAGGGTCTCATCTTATTCCATCGCCAATGCTATTGTCTTCCTGCCCTTTTTATTAACAGTTGCAATCCTGTATTCTGTTCCTGTGTATTGGCTCATTGGTCTCAGCAGATCTCCCGATGCTTTTCTCTACTTTGTTCTCATAGTTTGGCTGGTGCTCTTGATGGCGAATTCATTCGTCGCCTGTTTAAGCGCCCTGGTCCCGAATTTCATCATGGGGAATTCTATGATAGCAGGTTTCATGGGTTGCTTCTTTCTCTTCTCTGGCTATTTCATTTCCCAGCAAAACATACCTAAATACTGGATCTTCATGCATTATTTATCCTTGTTCAAGTATCCTTTTGAGTCTTTTGTTATCAACGAGTACTCGCACTTGGGTACTAAATGCTTCCAGAATCTGTTTGATATTTGTCTGTTGGATGGCAATGGTTTCCTGCAACAGCGGGGACTCCATAAGAAGCAGCTGTGGACAAACGTGGCTGTCATGGTTTTCTTCGTAGTTATATATCGTTTACTCTGTTACTTGATCCTTCGCTACAGATGCTCACATACCAGGAGGTGAAGATGGAGACGAGCTGGTTTTCTGCAATGAATTTTTTTTCTTTTCTTTTCCATTCTTCTTCTGAAAGCTACTGATATACCATTCATTTAGTTCTGTATGTATGCTTCCATTAGAATACATGGAGTTATAACTTTCAGTGATATATATCTCTGAAATTTTGCGTGCAGTGTTGCACTAAATTTCGAAGTTTAGTACCTCTCCGCACCAGACCGGTGGGAAACGGTGTGCTGTTGTTCTTTAATTGAAATTATTATAATAATGAAAATAAATGTGATACCGATGAAAACGATGTAACAAATGAAACGTCAATGACAAGAAGATAATGGCTGCTCTCGCCGTTTTGCAAGTCCTCTTGCAGTTGTATCTACGCTTATAAGAATTATTTCTCTTATTATTATTAATTTAGTGGGAGGGAAAGGACTTATCAGTTCCTTGTGTGTTCTGAATTTATGATGCGTGCACTTCTTTTCGACGTTCGTTTGGTGGAATTGGTCATCGAAATTTGACGTTCGTTTTGGTAGATTTATAATATAAATTTGATGGAAATTAGACGATAAACTACTTTAACCATTTATAACTTTTTTATGAAAATCCTTATGGGTCTTTGTTATTATAAAGGTTTTGGA
>JZKD02S1016727.1:885655-909443 GCA_000966675.3 Picea glauca | reverse complement strand
TGTATGCACAAGCTCTAACCTTTCATTCTTCTTTTCTTTTCCGACTCTGAGAAATCTGACTCTCTTTTGTTTTCCATAAACACAATGCTCACAGAAGTCCAAATCAATTTTTTTAGGATCTGGAAGCAAATTTATTTTGTGAAGTATCTGCATACCCTTCTTAGTCATGTGTCCAAGCCTATGATGCCACAGTGTTGTATCCACTCCTGTAGAAGCTAAAGATATAGAAGAGTCAGTATTACCAGTACATGAATACAATGTACCTACCTTCTGTCCTTCGTTGTCTTTTCTTTTGAAATATTGAAAGCCACTGACGCTGCCAAGCTCAGTTATATCGTTCCTAGATCCTTTCTGTCAAGAATCTCCCATTCTTCATCCTTCATGGCTATTGGATTTTTTTCTACTCTGACCAATGGTAGGAATAGATCCTTCTGATATAAATAATATTCCATCTGCATCTTCCATAACTGGTAGTTTTGGCCATTAAATTTCTCAACCCTAAACTTTCCATCTTTTGACATTGCTCCCACTCGAACTAGGAACCCTCTTTTCCTGCGAGTTACCTTTCGCTCTGATACCAGTTGTTAGAAAAACAGGACCGCAGAGAAATAAAATAAAAAAAATGTGGAAACAAAACACAGAAGATACACAATACAAGAGAGACATAGATTTACGTGGTTCACCCAGTGTGGGCTACGTCCACCAGAGAAATTTTCAGGTCCTTCCTTTATTATTATCCAGCAAATGAAGGGATACAACCTACAGCAAAACCGGTTGTAACTTCCTCTTCTTTCTCTCACAGTCTCCTCTCTCAGAATAGAATACTCTCCATAATGCATAGCCACAATACATTTCCCTCATAATAGAGGGTTGCCTTCTAGGGGAAAAAACCCTAACATAATTTCTACCGTTAGATCTGCGACCTTATAATGAACGGTCCAGATTTACAATGAAATTACAATATACATTTACAAGGAAATTTTTCCTTCGGGGGATTTACCCCCATACCCCCATCGAGGGACGCTGCCCCCGAACCCCCATCGGGGGCCCGCTTTCCCCTGGACCCCGCAGAGGGGGTACCCCCCCTCTGCACTCCCCCACATGGAAGAGTGTACATACTTATGGGGTGTAAAGTCTTCATGGGGTATAAACACGGCTGAAAGCAAGGACCTTTGAATCAAGAACATAATCAGGCTCCACAACCAACATTCCACATACCTGCAACAGTTTCATTTGAACATTAAGTAAAAGAAAGGTAGCATGAATAATTTTGCAGACTATCTCAGTCGACCACCCATCGTGGTGCTAACCACTGTGCTCAACTCTTGTGGTCACGATACTTTCGATTGGCCGCTTCTCTACACAAGTGATGCATAATTCAACCACACATACAATAAGCTCTTGGAGGGTAAGAAACTTCCTAATTTTCACCTCTAGGATGCCCTGTTATGTCACCTAGGACACATTTGTGTTCCTTCAAGCGAGCGTACCAAGATGATTTGGGAGGCGCACTACAGTCGGGTCGCTGGGATTTTGGGGTCGAGAAAATTGTGGCAGTACTGCAAAAGTATTTCTATTGGCCGAACCTTCGACAAGATGTCAGGAAGTACATCAAGTCCTGCACTACTTGCGCCATTTCCAATTAGACCATCAAGAAGAAATGCCTCTATACTTCGCTTCCTACCTGTAGTCGACCTTGGGAATCCATCTCTATGGATTACATGTTGGGCCATCCTTCTACTAAGCATGGAAATGACTGTGTTTTTTTGGTCATCGACAAATTCTTGAAGATGTCCATTATGATGGCTTGCAAGAAGAATATCACAACAAAAGCCACTACTAAACTCTTCTTTGAATGAGTGTGGGTACACTTTGGGATCCCACAGTCTATCATCTCAGATTGGGACAATAGGTTCGTCAAGACATTTTGGTCCAACCTCTGGTTGATGTTGGACACCAAGCTCACCAAGTCCACAAGTTTCCATCTGCAAATTGATGGCCAGACAGAGGTCGTCAACCGGATGATCGTACATATTCTGCACATGTACAACTCAAAGAATCCACACAAATGGGATGAGAGCCTCCCCTATGTACAACACAGCTACAACCGGGCTCTCCATAGCTCAACCAGCCACAACCCCTTTCAGGTGGGCTTGGGATTCCATCCACGATGTCCCATTGACGTAGCCATGCCATTTATGGCTACTCAGGAAGATTCAACTCATGTCCAGTCTGAGGATGACAAGGAAAATAGCTTCATTGAGCGCATTCAACATATCCGCGAACAAGTTCATGACATCTTGGATAGATCCAATGCTAAGTACAAGCAACTACATGATCAACATCGGGTGCCACACAATTTCCAGGTGGGTGACAAAGTGTGGCTACATTTGCAAAAGGAGTGCCTCGTTGGACCCCACCGCAAGCTTCTCCAGCTTCGATATGGGTCGTACACCATCACTAAGGCTGTAGGGGACAATGCCTTTGAGCTCATCATTCCACCATTCCTTGTTCTGCACCCAGTGTTCAATGTGGGTCACCTTTGGCCCTACTTTCCACCTCTACTAAACACATCCGACATGGAAGAACAATTCACACCAACAGAGTTAAATCCAGACTGCATGGAACAAGCCACAATTGATCATATCATGGATACACAGATCAAGCGCACCCGAAAACAAAGGATACTTATATATCGATTTGTCAAAGAAGGCCAATTCCTCCACCAAGGCAAGTGGCTCACCAAGGACCAAGTTTAGCAGAAGTTTCCTCATCTCATGGAGGAACTCAATGCAATGTGGACCACTTCTTCCTAATGGGAGAGGAATGATCCAAGTGGATATTGGTGACCACCCACCTATTCCACTTGGACCCCCACTATTGCTTCTTTCAATTTTTCAGTTTCCGCATAGTTTACTATTTTTAGCAGGTTTTTGTGTCCTGAACTTCCGGAGCCGTTTTGAGGCCCTAAACGATGTTTTTTGAGAAAACGGGGAGAAACATGGATTGACGTTCAATGTTTCTCACCCAAAAGTTGTAGTCCTCGGATAGATATTTATAACGAGGTATTGAGTGTGTCAAACGAAGATCGTATGCCAAAGTTACGTCCCCGGGAAGTTGATGTACCAATTTAGCCAAACGGAGCCCATAGTCTTGGTGTTTCATCTCCTAGGGCTAGGTCTTTGGATGTTTAGGGTTTTACATTGTTTCTCAATAATAATATGCCTTAGAGCCTCATTGTAACATAGTTCAAAGGCCAATATATGCCACATCTCCTCTCAGAGATAAGCTACCAATGCCCTAGCTAGTTTATTTCCATTCTGTCTGTAAGCATATTTGAGTCATTTGTTTTTAATGAAATGAAATCTTATTTCTGTTGCATCTCTGCGTTTATGTGTATTTATGTATTTCATTGTGTTCCTACCTAAATCTGGATCAGATTATGTGTTTCTATCCTTCATTGACGAGTTAAGTGCGTCGTTAGTGATTTCCATGATGTGTATATGGTACTGCTTTACTTATGATGTTGTTTCTTAGGTGCTCTAGTGACCATGTGTTCACGTTATGTTCTTAATGCAATTTTTTTTTTACTTTGTACTCACTTGTTTCTTAGGCATACCAAAGGGATGTTACAATATTGATTTATTAAAAAAATTAAGAGAAACATGAAGAACATTTGAGAATAGTCTTGCAGACGCTTAGAGAACACCAGCTTTATGAAAAGTTCAATAAATGTGAATTTTATCAAGATAAAGAACAATATTTGGGAAATGTAATTTTTGGTGAAGGAATCTCGATTGACCCAGAAAAGGTCAAGGTCATCCTAAATTGGCCAATACCAAAGGATGTTTTAGATGTATGATATTTCATGAGCATCATAGGTTTTTACCGTAGGTTCATATAAGGGTTATCCAAACTTGCTTATCCAATAACTTCATTACAAAAGAAAAGAACTAGATTTAAATGGACAAAAAAGTGTCGAGAGAGATTTGAAAAAAATAAACAAATATTAACAATGACACCTATCTTGAATATAGGATATCCACATAATGATTTGGTGGTCCGTACTAATTCCTCAAAAAAAGGGTTAGGAGGATTATTGTTAGAGAATGATCATTTGATTGCTTACGAGTCATAAAAACTGAAAGATCATGAAAATAATTATGCACTGCATGATTTGGAATTAACCTCTATTGTTCATTCTTTAAATATGTTCAAAAAATACTTGTTGGATAGGATATATTTTTTGAAATCAAATAATTTCAGTCTTAATTACTTTTTCAATCAACAAAAATTGAATGCAAGACAAGAAAGATGCTTAGCTTTCTTGAGTGATATTATTTCGAGATAAAAAAAATTAACGGAAAAGAGAATAAAATATCATATGCAAAATGGAATTTACAAAAGTAATATACAAGCTAATTTAAAACAAAAGAAAAATTGACAGCAGAAAATGATGAAATTTATAAAAAAAATTACATGAAAAATTATAGAATGATGACAGAGGTGAAGAAGAGTTTTTTTTTTTGTAAGTGAGTTTGAGATTCTATAATACTGAGAAAACTATGGTACAAAAAGGAAAACAGGGGTATCTCCTAATCTACCAAAAAGGAAACCAGATCAGGGATCCCGAAGTTTCGTTGTCTACATAAGCGACAGGAGGGTTGGGCCGCCACCCTGGGAAACTAACCCAGTCTCTGAAAACTCGTTTGAAAAAATTATACCATAACATATACATAAAAACCAAGAACGTATAACATGGTTTTCTCATACAATGATAAACAAAATGACCATGGGTTGAGACTGCGTTAGTCCAAGAGGATTGCATGGCATTCATCTCCTTCCTTTCTTGCCTCGTTCTCCTTTCTCTGCTCCACTGTGTGCATCTTTCTAATGTCGGTTGGTGTTTCACATCGGTCTACTGGAGTTATTTCCATGTGGTGGACATAGCGAAGGTAGAGGTGGAATTGTCTAACCATTCTCTCCATTTTTTGTTTTGGCTCCTCTGGTCCTCTGCTATTCTTCTTGCGTCGGCCTCCAGGTTGTTGAGGTGGCTCAAAATTTATGTGAGCTCCTTCTTGTGGCCATGGTTTTCCACCCTGCTGGTCTCGTTCCTGTTAGCTCTCATCTTACTTATCAACAGTTTTTTGTGCCAAGATTCCTCCACTGTTTTGTGGTAGAGGGTTTTCCTTGGCTGTGTGGCCCTTGGGTCCCTTATCCCATCCGCTTCTTGGATGAGTTCAGCCCAGGATTTTCCCTGGCGCTTGGTGTTGACTTCTCGCTCCCACTTGTCGATGACCGCTTTTCCCTTTGGATTGACCTGCACAAGAAAGGTGCATTTGGCCTCCTTGTCTACCTGCTCCATCCTTATGATCTTCCAGGCGCTTGTTGGAATTTCCTCCCCCTGGGGGGCCCCTCTTCCTCTGTGTATTATTCACTCTTACCATCTCGGTTTGAATGCGATGGCTTATGTCTTGACTTTGTCCTTCGCTTCTATTTGCCCCTTCCTGGTCTCTCTAATTGTTTCTCTCTAGTATGTAGCTATCCCTGATGCTTCTTCTTTTAAGGGGTTTCCCCGACTGCGATATTATCCTGGTAATCATGGGTCTCCCATAAAGGTGTACATTTTGGTCCTTTTTCACTGTTTCAGAGTGTGTGCGCTTGGGAACCCTGTCATTGTCCCTGTACCAATCCTTTTCCTTGCACGTTGTATGCCAATCATTTCCTCCAACTGTATCTATGTGTGGATGAGGTGTCCCCATTCCTGCCCACGGGCTATCCTTTTGATCTTCAACCTTTTTCGTCTGTGGATTAACCTTTCTGCTCTCCCACGGACAACCCTTGTACTTCATTCTATTGACAGGACTGTGGTCTCATACCTCCTCTTGTGGTGTGACCATGATCTGCATTGTAACTCGTGTTTAAATGGTGGCCTATCGGATTCTTCCTGGATCCTCCTTGCCCTTCAATTAATTATGTCCCTTCATCCTCGATGTGGTCATCCATACTTCGGCTACCGTCATAGTCATTTTCCATTAGTTGGGTACAGTCTGTCCAAAAATGACCATTCAAAATTTTACTCCATGTGGAACCCAATTCTGGTCCTTCCTTGTCTACCCCTTCATTAGCGATTCTATCCGCTAGTCCATTTGTTGACCTTCGGACCCAGTGCAACTCCACTGTGATCCCCATATGCAAATGCTATTGAATGTTTTGTAGGGAGTAAGCCAAGTGCCAATGCTTCTAAATTTTTCCCACTCTAGTGTCGTTTTGGAGTTTCCTTACTATGTTGATGACCGGCATGGAATCTCCTTTTGCTATGACGTTGTTCATCCCTTCCTGGTGTAGTATCTCAAGGCCAGTCTCTAGGGTTCCAAATTTCGCAGCGCTATTGGTTGAGTTCCCCAGACTCCCAGTGTACAGTCAGATAATTTTTCCTTGATTGTCCCTGATTACTCACCCCGTACCTGTCTGTCCTGGGTTACCTTTCAATGCCCCATCGAAATTCAGCTAGAGGGAGCCGTCTGGTGACAATTTCCAGTTGCGCTCACCTACTTGTAGTTGTGGCAATCATCTTACCTGATTGGGCTTGCATCCTTCTTTCAGTTGAAAAGCCTCTAGAATTCAGATATCTTGGTCTGTGAGTTGTGCTCCTCCTATTTGGTAGTTGCGGCTTTGTACCATTTCTCTTGTCATAGAGATTATTGTTTCCTTGATCTTTCTTGCCATCCATCTTTGGTTGCTAAATATGCGTTGATTCCATTCCTTCCATATTTCCCAAATGATCATGCCAGGAATGAGGGTCCAACAGAGATTCACCTCTTCATTTTTGTTGTATTTTTCCTTCCAGGTGTTTATAGTTGCAGAAATATTACCTCTAATCCTATTAAATTATTGGAAGATGCATGCCGCCCAGTCTCAGACTTCTGTTGTGTAGGGACATTCATCCAGGAGATGGTTCGTTGTTTCCTCCTTTTCTTCACATAGGTGACATCTTGAAGGGCATGTGAATCCTCTCTTCTTTAACTTTTCCCAAGTTAAGATTTGGTTGTGTAGTATTAGCCACTGGAAGATTTTTATTTTTGGGCAATCGGGGCTATTCCAGAGCTTGTCCCATTGATGCGTCGAGTCTTCTTGGTCCTGGTCTGCTATATAGTGGCGTACTTCTTTAAGATTGAATTCCCCTCTCTCTTTGTGCCCCCATATCAGCTGGTCATTTCCGTCCGTGATTGCAATTTTTTGTCTCCCCAATTCCTCCTCCACCTCTTTTACTGATGTTGCGCTCTGGTCTCTAGTTTGTGGGGTGAGAGTGTTCCAGATTCTCCATTTGTTGCAATCTATTTCTTGTTTCCAGTAATGTTAGACTTGGGTTTTTCCTTGTGTCATCATCTCCTGTTGGAGTTCCTCCCGGCCCAGTTTTTCTATTATAGGTTCATGTTGCCAGGCATCCTCCCAGAATTGGGCGGTTCTGCCATTTATTATTTCCCAAAAGTTGTATGTATGGATCCAGGTCTTGTTGCACCAGGCTAGGTTCCAGATGGCAGAACATTCTTTGGTGCCTCTGAAGCAGATTTTGTCTTGGTCGCAAATGTCCAGGGCATACTTTTCCTTCCACAGGTTGACCCATGGTGTGGTAGTTTCTTTGACCCAACGCCACCAAAGGTTCACCTCATAGGCATCATTGGTCACTTGCGGGTCATGTAACCCCAGGCCTCCTTTGATTTTTAGTTTACAAACCTTCTCCCAAGACACCAGTGCCCATTTTTTCCTTGTTTCCGCTCCTCGCCACAATAATTCCCTTTGTATGGTTCTTATTTTTTGTAGAATCCCCTTGGGTGTTGGGAAAATTGACATCATAAAGGTTGGGATAGCTTGCAAAACCGACTTGGTTAGGATAAGTCTTCAGGCTAGGTTGAGGGATCTGTACGTCCAATTTTTTACCTGGTCTTGTAGCTTGTTGACTATTCCTTCCCAAGTTGACATCTTGTAAGCTTTGTCTGTCAGGGGGATGCCTAAGTACTTGGTTGGGAGGGATTTGAATTCAAATCCCAAGATGTTGGCCAAATTCCTTTGGATTGCGGAGTTGGTATTAAAGAAGAAAATCATAGATTTGGACTGGTTTATCTCTGCCCCCGAGGCTTCCCCAAACTCGTCTAAGATTCGTCTGTAGGATTTCACCTCCTTGACCGTGGGCATGCCATGAAGTAAGGTGTCATCCACAAACTATTGGTGTGTAGAAGTCGAACAATTCTCGTAGGATTTGATACCTTTTATTTCCCCTATTGTGGTTGCACTTTTTATGCTTCGACTGAGACCTTCTATCATTAGAATGAATAGGAAGGGGGATAGTGGGTCTCCCTGTCTGATGCCTCTCGTGGGCCAGTAAGGTTTGGAAGGGGAACCATTTACTAGTAGCCAGAAGCTTATTTTGGTTACTAGGTTGACTATCCACCTGACCCAGTGTTGGTTTAAGGCGAAGGCTTCCAGGGTCTTGACCATATAGTGTCAGCTGATTTTGTCATAAGATTTTGTTAGGTCCAGTTGTATTATCATTCACCCTCTTTTCTGAAACTTCAGGGTGTGGATAAGTTTGTGGGAATGGATAGTGTTGTCCATTATTTGCCTTCCTTCCACGAAACCTACTTATTCTTGTGAGAGCAATGTGGGTAGGAGTGGTTTCAATCTATTTGCTATAACCTTGGAAATTATCTTATACACCACATTGCACAACACTATAGGTCTATACCGATCGGGGGTTTTGGCTTCATTTTCTTTGGGGATAGGTGTAATCATTGTATCATTTAGTGCTTTCAAAATGGAGGCTGACCTTATGGATCCTTCCACTACCCTATAAACGTCATGTTTGATGACTTCCCAACAGGCTTTGAAGAAATCCACTGTGAAACCATCTGGGCCTAGGGATTTCCATTGGGCATTTCCTGGAGTGCTTGGTATATTTCCTCCTCTGCAATGGGCTTGTTCAGGTTGTTATTTTGTTCTTTTGTTACCATGTGAGGGATATGTTGGATTATCTTTTGTATGGCCTATGTTCTATCTTGGTTAGGTTCCTGGGCTATCCTGTGGAAGTGGTTTACTAGAGTTGTTTCGATGTCTTTGTGTGATTCTCTTTCTATTCCATTCTAGTCCCTAATCTCCAGGATTTTGTTATGGGATCTTCTGGCCATGGTTGTTCTATGAAAAAACTTGGTGTTCTATTCTCCTTCCTTTAGCCATATGATCTAGGACTTTTTTCTCTAGAGAGTTTCTTCTTATTGGAAACGCTCTTCCCATTCCAGGGTCATCTGGATCTCTTCCCTTTTCCACTCCTGATTGTAGCCCTCTAAAATCCAGGTTTCCTGGAGCTTTTTAATTTTTTCTTCAATGTTGTTCTTCTCTTGGTTTATATTCCCAAAAGTGTCCTTGTTCCACTCCTTGAGCCTATATTTAAAATGTTTTAGTTTCTTATAGAGTTTTAACATGCTTTTCCCTTGCTCTGGTTTCCAATCACGCCACCACTGTTTGATTCTTTCCTTGAAAGTCGGGTTTTAAATCCAAAATTTCTCAAATCTGAAAGGTCTTTTCTTTGGTGTGGTTTGGAAGCCTACTTCCAGTTTCACTGGCCAGTGATCCGATCCTCCCCATGGAAGGATGTTGCATTCTAAGGTTATCCCCTGCATAATCATTGACTCTGACACTAGGAATCTATCGAGTCTTGTTGCTACCTGATGTTGGCTCATTCGCTTATTGTTCTAGGTGAACTGGACATTATTGGTTTTCAGATCTACCATCTCCGCTGTGTCTATGAATTTTGAGAACTCCTTTGAATCTCTATCCAATCTTCTTGTACCTCCTTTTTTCTCCACAAGTGATGTGATGATGTTGGAATCCCTGACCAATATCCATTAGAGGTTGTTGGCTTGGTTTTTAAGATCTTCTAGGCCCCTTAGCATTCCTCTCCTATCCTCTGCAACTAGGATCCATACACATTAGTTCATAAAATCACCTCTGTGTTCCCAATGAGTTGCATGCAGGCCATAAGGGTATGCCTTCTCGCTTCGACTGTTATTAGTCTTAGTACTTGTGGTTTCCACAGGGTGAGGATACCTCCTGCCATTTGGTGGCCTCCAATAGCCACCATCTTGTACTTGTGCCATTGTTGTTGACTGATTGTTTCCATTCTGTCTGTATTACACTTGGTCTCTTGAATAAAATAGAGATCTGGTTGTTCCTATTTTAGTCTATTCCTAAGGATCTGTTTCTTTCTTGGGTTGTTTAGGTCTCTTATATTCCAAGTTATAACCTTCATTTAAACATGAGGGGGGGAGTTGGGGAACATTTTTTTTATCTTACCCGATTTTATCAGTAGTGCTCCAAGCTCCTGTAGGGATACACTATTTGATTTCCTTCCCTTTTTCCTCCGCATCTTCTTGGGTGAGAGTTTTGGTTTTCCCTCGATGGCTTTGACTTCTAGGTGTCGAATATCCCCATGTGTACGCTTTAGGCATCTATATTTGGCTTCCTCCCTTAGGAGGAACAAGTACTGGATGTGTTCAAGTTGCTCTGTTGGTACATTTTCTACTCCCCGTCTTTTCCATTGCTCCAGTATGTTCGTGATATTTATCCCTTTCCTTTCCACATGGTCTCTGAGTTCCGAATCTTCTGTGCCTACTTCGCTTGGTGTCATTTCCCCCTCTGCCTCTTCTTCTTGTATGGGGGTGTTGTTGTCTATGATTTCTCCTTCCATCGGAGTTGCACAGCTTCCCTATTCCTTCTTGTTATTTGATCGGTCGATGGTCTCGTTTGGTGTTTGTTCTTTGAATTCCTGAGATTTTTCCATATCCTTATCGGCTTCTGCCCCTTTATTGGTTTTATCCTTTCCTTTTGGGTTATTCTGGACCTCTAGGTTATTTCCTGCTTAGGCTTTGCTCTACTTTTTGTTGGCTCTACTTATGGGGTTTGGTTTAACAAACTCGTTCTCATCCTGTTGTGGTTTGGGGTTTTTTGTTTCTTGTTTTTTATTAAGAGGGAATTCCCTGATCAAATGACCATGTTCATGGCACCTTCTACATCAGAAGGGGATCTTCTCATAATCGATTTTTTGGATCCATTCCTCATCCTCGAATTCGAGACTTATAGCTTCTGGGAGCGCTCTCGACACATCCATCTCTATACATATTCTTGCGTAAGATGTGTATCTCCCTTTCAGGGTGGCTTCTGCAATCTTTATATATTTTCCCATTTTATTCCCTATTGCTTCAAAAGTAGAGGGTAACCAGTAATCTAAAGGTAGGGAATAGAGTCTTATCCAGACCGACACCTTTTTGAAGGTCTCTTTTTATAGGGAGAAATTTTCCTTCCATGGTTGCATGTACAATCCTGCTAATGCATGGAAGTATGGCCCTCCTTCAAATACTCTATCTCTATGAATACTGTTGTGAAGAAACCATTCGAGCCCAGATGGAGCTCCACTTCCCCATTTGGCTTCCAGTGATATTTGATCCAGTTGCGTAGTGTTCTTTCAGTGGACCACAAGCCCATAAATTTGCAGATTAGCGCATGCGCCTTCATCTGATCCCTGTAGAGTTGCATCTGTGGATCCTCCAGTATCACCTTGGGTATCAGTGTTGATTTGGGTTTGCACGGGTTGCACCCTTCTTCCTGGTTGGTATTCGATGTGTCTTTCATATCATTCTAGGTTTCTCTGGATTCCTCTTCCATGCATTCACTTTTTCCCTGGTTCCTTTCCTCACCTTTTCCTGGGTCAAATCCTGAGGTGCCTGTCATTGGTGCCTTGAAAAATACGCCCCTTGGCCTTTTCCCTCTATCTACCACTACTTGTTTGTATGAGGGGGTACCCTTACCCCCCCCTCTTGTGCTCATGTTATCCTCTGCTATGGCCACGACTATCAAAAACCCTAGCTTGCGGTTGCTCTGAAAAATTCTGAGGTGAAGAGTTAATATTCAAATGTAATCAAGATAGATTATTTATGTATAAAAGAAAAATTTACATTCCAAACAACACATAATTGAAAAAATTAATATTGGTTGAGGTACATAAGAAAAATTACTAAGGTCACCCAGGCTACCAAAAGACTATAACATCGTTGAGAAAAGAATATTTATGTCCCAGAATGAAAGTTGAAGTGAATAAATATATTTCCAGGTGTCTAGACTGATAGCAATTTAAACTTTAGCACCATCATCCAACTAGATTATTGGAGCCAATACCCATTCCTGAGTGGAAATGGGATGTAACCAATATGGATTTTATTATAGGGTTTCCTAAAAGTAAGAAACAAAATGATTCTATTATGGTAGTAGTGGAGAAACTTACTAAACATGGACACTTTGTTCGAGTGAAATCAATTCATAAAGTAAAAAATATTCATGAAATAAATTTTTAGGATGCATGGTATAACAAAGACAATCACCAAATTCACCTCAAATTTTTGGAAGGTTTTGTTTAGTGGTTTGAATATTGAGTTGAAATTTAGTGCCACTTAAAATCCTCAAAGTGACGGTTAGACTAAAAGGGTCAACCAAATATTAAAGAATATGTTATAGATGTATGTGATGCATTGTCACACAAAGTGGGAAGAGTATCTCCACTTGATTGAGTTTGCATACAATAATGGTTATCATACTTCTTTAAAAATTAGTCCCATTGAGGAAATTTATGACAGAAAGTGCCAAACATCTACTAGTTGGGACAACCCAATTGACATGATTATCTTGGGCCCAAATATGTTAAAATAAATTGAAATAATTGTACAAAAAGAAAAACAAAACTTGAAAGTTTCCTAGGACACATAAATAAGATTTGCAAATTTGAAAATATGCACATGCAAAATATAATATTGGAGATCATGTTTATTTTAAAGCATACCCAAGAGGAGTGCACTAAAATTGGGGAAAAATACCAAGTTAGAGCCAATGTTTTGTAGGCCATTTAAAGTGCTCGTGAGGGTAGGGCAAGTGACCTACCAACTTGCACTTCCATCTAGTTTAAAAGTTCATAATGTATTTCATGTTTCATTATTAAAGAAGAATGTAGATGATATAACTCATGTTCAATAAGATTTATGTGGTGAGGGTTTTTAGTTAAGTTTGGAAAAACCACAGTTTCGTTGATGGATTTTCGATGTTTCAGATCCACATTAGGATCCATCTTCAAGACAAGAGGCATGGGTAATGATTTAAGAGAGACACTTCCTATAAATGCTAAATGGATAGAAGAGAGCTTCAATGTTGACTTGGAGAAACCCTAATTATTCTTTAATTAATTAGGTTTCCTTATTTTTTTTATAATGTTTTAATTTTAATGTTTCAAATTATTATTCTATAATTAGTTCTTAGGTTTATTATATTATTGGATAAATCAATACTTTTTAAATATTTATGTTGTTTATTATTTAAAAGGATTATAAAAAGTTGTATTTTTTAATGGGAGTATTTTAATATTTTTTTCAAATTATTTTTATTATAAATATTTAATTTCTAAAGATCTTAAGTAATGATTAAATAGTGTTTATAAAAACTTTCATTTTTAGAATTATTGAATTAAAAGAAAAATTAATTTTAAAAATTAAGGTTTTCCTAAAGATGATTGTTTTGATCATTGTTCCTTTTTATTGGAATGTGATTCAAAGTGGAACCCGAACGAGAGTTTCAGGTGGAAGTGTTATGTGTTCTTGATAGGAAAGAAATTATGTTGTGGAATGGCTCCATCACTCAGGTTAAAGTGAATTGGAGGAACTTTAGACCCAAGAAGGCTACTTGGGAGGAAGTATTTATTATTTTAAGTGTTCATAGTAATAAACACTAGAATTGCAATAGTATATCTTCTATTTTGTGAAAGAACAAGAAAAACATAGAAATGATTGTAAGTTAATATCTATGTGAAAGTTTATTATTTATTATGAAAATGTCTATGTATATTTATATGTTACTTCAAAATAAGAATATTTGTTTATAAAAAAATTATCTTGATTAAGTACTCATATAACCTTTTTGCATAGTAAACCATGTAGATTATTGTCATTAAAATAAAAAAGAAAGAGAAAGAAAAGAAGAACACATATATGATATTTGCAAGTAACCTTTTTGCATAGTAAACCATGTAGATTATTGTCATTAAAATAAAAAAGAAAGAGAAAGAAAAGAAGAACACATCTATGATATTTGCAAGTAAGATTAAGATTATTTATTTATTAAAAAAAGAAAGATAATTTTTTTGAATTGAGAGGAAATATTGTTTGCTTATAACTGATATATTAAAAGTACACCAGCGCGTTCGTCATGCAGAAAGCTAAGTTCAAGAGTACAGTTAATAAACAGAAACAAACACCGAGATCTAAGTATCCTTGCATTTTCATTATGAAAACCAGAACTATTTTGAGTGTTAGACAAATTACACGTATCCTTGCATTACACGTAATAAACACGTAAGACAAATTACACGTATCCTTGCATTTGCATTTGCATTAACTTTAGATTTCGACAAGAGAAAAATGATGCATAGAGAAAAATCATACCACTAGGTATATATGTGTGGACATAAGTCTAAAGATCAGAGCCTTTGAGCCGGTACAGAGAAGGAGCCATTCACCACTTTTCCTCCCAATATTGTTGGCTGGAGAAACTTGATGGCGTTTCGTAACTATTTGATCGTGATCTGAGATTCCCGCTGGACCGCAAAGGAAACAACTCGAGCAATTGGTGTTTCTTTTCATCTTCTTCGGGCCGCAAAGAAAACAGCTCAAGCAATTCATGTTTCTTTTCATCGTCTTCAGCCCGAGAACCTATCATAAAAGGACGCAGCGATCCATCCCTTTTAACAACTATATTCCCCATGTCATTGTTGAAACAGACAGCACGAACGGCTTCACATACAGTGTCATTCCTAGCATATTGCAGCGCGATTTTTGATTCTGATTCTGGTGAATTTCTGTGTGACTGATCATAAGGTAAAATACAACACAAATTAAAAAATGAGCAATATATTTGAAACTTGGTTGTTTTGTTTCTTTTTAAATACTATTTAAATAAATATTCATAACTTGTTAATAATATAGGAAGATAAATTCTAAAAAAACAATTATTGAAAAAAAAATATTTAATATGAAAGAATATCTCCTTAACATATTTTTTAACTCCTCAAGTCCAATTTCTTGGTAAAGTTTTTTGTTTATTCTTTTAAATATAAGAGTTAATATGGAGATCAGTAACCATGTGTATCAATGCACACCTACCAGTATGATCCATAGCCACAAGTATATAAAGTCGTAAAAGAAACTAAGATAAAATAGTCGTAAAAGAAACTAATAACATTTATTATTGACTCTTAAGTTTATGTACCATTTTGAAATTCATAAAAAACTTTCTAATTTAATATACCTTATAAATTTAAACAAAACAAATAAATTGGTGTAAACATTTTATAAATCCATTAATATTTAAAATTCATAATTATAATCAATTGTACAAATGAAATGCTTCTTACCCTTGTTGAAAAAACAGCCATAGCCATTGCATGTTCCCACATAATATCAGAACCTAAAGATAGAAAAAGTTTCAAAATTAAAAACCAAAATGAAAAATATAATAATATTCAAAAGAAAGTATAACAATAACAAACCTGAAGATAGACAAAGCAAAGTTTCAAAATTAAAAACCAAAATGAAAGGTATAACAATATTCAAAAGAAACTCAACATAAAATACAATTTACCATTGGTTACGAGAGAATAGATTGGGTCCTTAAATCTTCCCGCAATATCTTCTTGATTGATAAAGTAATCTTGCTTCGACTCCTTTTGTTGTTTCTGCTTCTGTTGTTTCCTGAGAGCATGATTTTTTTGCTTCTGCTTCTGTTGCTTATTGAGAGCACGATTGTTCTTGAGAGCATGATTCTTAGCAAAAAGTAAAGGTTGTTTAGTAACAAATTAATTGAAAATATGGTAGACATTTTTTTTTAATGATAGACCTGCCATATTTCATTGAAAATCTAACCTAGCATGGAATGTTTGTTTCATTAATTAATTATCATGCTCTGCATATGAAAACTCATGCATTCCTAAGAGCATACAATTCATGCATAATTATAGATAATTATAGAATAACAAAATTAACATAAATAATCAGAGAGTAATCATCATAAAGATATACAAGAACACTTATCTTCTCATCCTAACCATATATTCTATTGATTCACTCTGGACAAGAAGTCACCACAAGCTCTGAAGATATACAAGAACACTTATCTTCTCATCCTAACCATATATTCTCTTGATTCACTATGGACAAGAGGTCACCCCAAGTTAGAAAAAGCTACCTAAGCCAAGCTAAGGTCTAGGAGCACACAACTCAAGAAACTCCATCACACAAGGAAACCAATTCCCACAATTCTCTCACTCAAAGAAAATGTTTTACAAGCTTCACATTCTGTTTCTTCAAAAGCAACTCACCAATTACATGGTTTCAATGCTTCAAATTTACATTGACTTATTCCTTTCCCCTCCCACCGAATGCTAGAATGCATGTGAAATTTTTGACACATGGCTCTCCAAGAACTACTTTGTCCCCCCACTTGGTAATTGGTTCTACTACTCAAGAACTTAGGATAACATTATTACATAAGGACTTATGAATTTAGGAATATATTATTATATTCCTTGGGGAATCTCCTTTGATTTGTCCATTTTCTCAAGTCCTAGCCCCCTTTCCCTCTTGTGGAGTCCAAGCTCTTGATACTCTTTCATTTGACTTGATCTGCACCAGTGATATATTTTATTAATATATATCAAGTGGCTTTACAATTGACAATGTTAAGCTCGGTGTTCTTATATACACAAGTACTCTTACTCAAAATATCCTAGTTCATCACTGATGTGCCTACTCTAGCCCAAAACATATATCCAAGACAATCTCGCCCAAAATATCTTAGCTCACCAATCTAAACTATATATTTTTACATGGGGTTCAACTTAAGAGTATTACATGAAGTAAAATGTCAAAAACAACTTATCATAAGAAAACACCAAACCCATCTTAACAATAGATCTTGTAAACACTATTTCCAGTATTGTTTTATTCCTTCAACTACAGGTAAAATAAATCTATACAAATACTAATCCAATCATGAAATAAAATCTATACAAGTACTAATACAGGTAATAATTGAATTATTAAAATTACTGAAGTAAACTACCAATAAAAAAAACTTCTTACCTGTAATGAAAATTGTGACAAACCAATTGAGGGTTCCAAGATCATGCGAGAGGCTGAAGATAGAAAGAGGTACAAAATAAGAAATTATTATTAAAACTATTAAGAATATTCAAAATCAAAGCGAATCAAATTACAGTTTACCATTGGATCGAGAGGAACATATCGGGGCCTCAGAGCTTCCCCTAATTTCATTTTGATTGAGAGACAACACGTGCACCCAATTCTTTTGTTGTTCCCGCTTCTTGCGCGAGTGAGATTTCTGAAACCAATAGAATACATTATTTTGTTCTATGTTCCCATGAAGTTTGAGTAACTTCGTAATTCGATCAAGATTATGCTCACCAGCTTTGAACAACAGTTTCAAAATCTCTTTCTGCCTTTTAGTGCGTTTCCAATGGGGACATGCAGTTTCTTCTTTCTTTTTCATGGAAACTCTTGACTTGCAGAATCTGCAGTATGAAAAACAGACTCGTCCTGATGCGCTGAATTTGGATTCATATCCTGTATGCAGGCAAGCCTGAATGAACGAAATCAAAGGTCCTGCATGCAGAATCTAAGTTTCAAATGCACATATTGCAAAACTCTCAGCGGAAATATATAACAAGATTTAAGCGGGAAATATATAACAAGATTTAAGAGGGAAACTGATGAGGAAATTTGAAAAGAAAAAGAAAATTCCCGACACGAGGGGAAACAAAAAGATGATTTTTAATTATAATAATAATTATTTTTAATTATAATAATAATTATTTTTAATTATGAATTGTAAGGCACGAGGAAAACAAAAGGATGATTTTTAATTATAATAATTATTATTTTTAATTATAATAATTATTATTTTTAATTATGGGTTGTAAAGCACTTCAGTGCTATAGATGCAATAACTGTAGGTTTATTTTTATAATTATAATTATTGCTATTATTATTATTTTTAATTGAGACATCTAACTACTCATCATATTTATCCCTCAACATCTCTCTCATAATGGAATGTAAAACACTTTGTTTCTATCGATACAATAACCCGTATAAATACACGAGAGGTTCCTCTCAACTCTTGATTGATCTAGAATTACCATAAATCTATGATGATTTAATACATTAATATTAAATTATTAAAAAATAGTAATATTATAAAATATAATATTAAAATATTAAAAATCAGACGAGGATGATTGCGTGGATAGTAAGAAAAACGATTTTCTATGCTTCCCAGATCAGATAAATCTGGGACTCAAAAGTGGGAATCGCTCCATTTTTAAATGAGCTCTCTCTTACATAGAAAGCCACGGAGACAGACTTTGGTAAGACTCATTTTATCATATTTATTGTTAGAACACAAAAATAATGAAAAAAAGGGCAAGGTTATTTATGTCATCAATTGGTCCAAATACTTCATAAAGTTTTAACTTAAATGGACCTTAATTTTTAATTAGTTTCAATTTCCTTAATAAGTATTAAAGACTGAGAACTCGTCAAATAAATGTAAGACTTCCTTAGGAACCTAAGAGGATAGATATACACATCTTTGCCCTTAAGATTCAAGGATGGTTTACTAATCAACTTAGATTCAAGTGTAATTTAATTGGATTTTGATATTTTAAAGTGTAATTTTTGTTATATTTGGTTTCATTGTTTTTATTATTGTTGTTTTTTTTTTGTAATTAAGTAGGTTTTATTTTTTATTATTGTTGTTTTGTTTTAATCTAACTATTCATCATATTTAAGTCTCAACATTTCCTTTATAATGGACTCCAATAACATTTTCGATTTTATTTTTGTAATAATAATTATTATTTTTAATTATGAGTTCTAAAGCACTTCACTCATGCAATAAGTTAGGCTTACTCTTATACTTATTATTATTATTATTATTATTAATTGAGTCATCTAACTACTCATCATATTTACCCTTCGACATTTCCCCCATAATGGAATGTAAAGCACTTTGCTTCTATAGATGCAATAACACCGACATAGATTCATCTTAATCTAGGATCTATAAAGGGCCCAGAGGGATACGGTCGAAGATTGGTCCCTCTCAGCTCTTGATAGATCCAGGGTTTCCATGAATCTATGGTGGTTTAATACATTAATATTAAAGTATTATAAAATATTAATATTATAAAATATTAATATTAAAGTATAAAAATATTGATATTATAAAATATATTAATATATTAAAAAACATTAATAATTTTTTTAATGATAATGATTAACATCCACTTCCAAGCATGACATCCAAAAGTGTTTACGACTGGATAAGAGAAAAACGATACCACCATAAAAATGACGTCTAATGAACATGAGTTAAATTTACATTTCTACTGGATAAGAGAAAAATGAAACCACCAAGTATATATGTATGTACATAATTCTAAAGATGAGAGTCTTTGAGAGAATAAATCGGGCAGTATTTGTGCCGGTACAAAGAAGGAGCCATTCACCACTTTTCCTCCCAAATATTGTTGGCCAACACAACTAGCAAAACTTGATGGCGTTTCGTAACTATTTGATCGTGATCTGAGGTTCCCGTCGGGCCACAAAGGAAACAACTCGAGAAATTCGTTTTTCTTTTCATCTTCTTCAGCCCGGGAACCTATCATAATATTGCATTCACCAGGGAAAAGTGTGCAGGCAACGATCCATCCTTTTTTTGTTCCCCATGTTGTTGCAGATTGTAAATGTTGGTCCAGACACAAATTAAATGTTGGTCTCTACCTCTTTACGAGAGACTGATTCTGGTGAATTTCTTTGTGACTGATCATAAGGTAAAATACATAACAAATTAAAAAATGAGCAATATATTTGAAACTGGTTTGTATAGTTTCTTTTTAAATACTATTTAAAGAAATATTCATAACTAGGTAATAATATAGTATATAATATAGGAAGATAAACTTGTAAAAAAATCATGATTGGAAAAAAAATATTTAATGTGAAAGAATATCTCTTTAACATATTTTTTAACTACTCATGTCCAATTACTTGGTAAATTCTTTTGTTTATTGTTTTGAATATAAGAGTTAATATGGAGATCAAAAACCATGTGTCTCAATGCATATCTAATAGTAAGATCCATAAAAACTAAACTAATATACATTATCAATTTAAACAAAACAAATAATTTAATGTAAACATTTTATAAATCCACTAATATTCAAAATTCATAATTATAATCAATTGGACAAATGAAATACTACTTACCCTTACTGAAAAACAACCATAGAAATTGGAGGTTCCACATGATGTTAGAATAGAAGATAAACAAAGTTTAAACCAAAATGATAAATGATAGGTATAACAGTATTTAAAAGAAACTCAACATAAAATACAATTTATCATTGGTTACGGAGGAACAAATTGGGTCCTTAAATCTTCCTGTAATATCTTCTTGATTGAGAAAGTAATCTTTCTTTGAATCCTTTTGTTGCTTCGACTACAATCATGAAAATAAATCTATATGTACTGTTACTAATTGAATTATTAAAATTACTAGATGTTAATATTAATAGAAATCATGAAGTAAACTACTAATAAAAAAAAATTTACACAGCTATATAGGAATCTATTTCCTCCTTGAATGATTAATAACTTCTTACATCCATATAGCAATGGAACTCCTCCTCCAACCACTCATTTCCATGCTTAGACCAAGAGCACATGAATCAACAATAATGAGGAAAACATAGGCAACTATGATCAACAAGAACGAACCAAGGAGTGAAAAACCATGAACAAATGAATGTGCCACCTCAAACAAACCAAGGCAAGGTTTAAATAGAAAGGATGTGGCCTCCCTAAGAGACTTGTGCGCCCCAAGACATAATGTTGTCTCCCGAAGAGACTCACACTCCCCCTCACCCAACGTGGGTAAAATAAATTATTTTAAAAAGGAGATAACCCCTCAGTCCCCTCTCTCGTGGAATCATGGCCTCCTATGTCCTATCATTGTTCATCTCATATCTAGCGATATATTTTTATTAATATATATTGAATTATTACATCTCTAATAACTCCATCCCTTTCAAAATTGTTAGCTCACCATCCTAAGTCATATTTACAAAATGAATTATACGTCATAGGGATCCAAATTGAGGTGTTACATCCCCTTCCCCTTATTTTTTTCATTGTCCTCAACGTTTTTAATATAACAAATCTGCTCTCTTTGGACTTTAATGTGCAAAAATAGTCCATCTAATGATCATATGCATAGGCACCTCAGCCTAAAAACATGCATACATAGCCACTTCGTCCCAAAACATGTACAATGATCTTCAAAATTTATGTTTTCAACAGTAGTTCCAACCAGTAATCTCTCCATCCCCGCGAGCCTACAAAACCCAAGGAGTGTACCCCCTTCTTTGATCTGCAATATTTCAAACTATACCACTTATGTTTAGGGCTGCAATGAACTTGGTGAGGATGTTTCAAAGTTGCAGCTCCAAGAATTCCAGCTACAACAACTCCACTGAACTTTCTTTGTTCCATGAATTTGTCATTGAGATTGATTTACCTCTCATTCTCTTCTTCCCTACATTCCATCTTCAGTAGCCAACAATCTCATATGTATTACACACATACAATCATAATGAGATATCATCATAACAAATTTTCAGTCATTAATGTCAAATATATTTTACACTGGAAAACATAATCTCCCAAGCATGAGCTTTTTTCTCACAATTTGTTTGGCTCTTGTAGAAACATGAATTGGTCATGTTTATGGACTTACATTCCTTAAATATCCAATACCATTCTCGATGCAGTTTCCTCAATTTCCACATAGCCAAATAGATTGTAAGTAATTTTAAATTATAGCTTCAAAAATTGTTTTATATAGAAAAATAAAATTTCTTAGGCATGAGGTTTCTACTCATATTGTTTGGCTCTTGAAACAACATGAATTGGTCTTCTTTATGGGCTTACATCCTTCCCATATCCAAGGCCATTTTCCCTGCAATTTTCTCAACCTTCACTCAACCCAACAAATTGTTAGTGTCTCATGTACAATGCATATTTTCATGGAAACAATTACAAAAACTCACAAAGTAATCTCATAATTGATTACATCAATAATTCAATCACTTCCATTAATCAAACAATTAACTAAAATGAACCCATCATTATCTACATATGTATTATCAACTAATATTTTCGTTACTCTTAGCCATTAATATTTTCATTACTTTGTTCCTGGCAGAGCTTTTTTGTAATCCATCATTATGTAACTATTTTAAACTATGAATTTGTTGTTCAATATCTAACAAGTCTAGAAATGTTCTCAAATTCAAGAGTTACAAATAACCACATCATTTCAGTTGTTAGCACATTCATTACTATGCAATATAACATGTGCACGCAATCACCAAAACACAATGTTTATTTCTTTTAAATAAAAACAACTCTATCTCAGCATGCATCTCTGCAACCCTAGCACTTGCACACTTTTACAACTTACACATGCATACCTATTCAATGCACCTATGCATTGATTTCATAATGTACAAGTCAAGCATGGCACCATGCTGAATTATAAGGTTTGTAAAATGCATCGACATGTCATCCACACACTTCCTATTGCTTTCCTAACTACTTGGCCACCCTCCTTTTCAACTGAAACACAACACCAAAATATAGTTCTTTGTTTCTCTTCAGTGTTGGAAAAAAGGTTGCAGTCCAAACATCAATTGTAAGTAGGAAGAATATAGGATAATTGGGTGGAATGATAGCCTTCCCATATCAAATCATGTCATGTCCTTGCACAAAACTAACTTCATTGGAATTTATTTCTACAACATATTTATACCTCGTTATTTTCTTTGATTGTTAGTCATAACCAACACATTCCTACATGTTGTTATGTAGTATGAATGCGTTATAAGTTAATGATTGTTATAATTATCACATTCCTTCATCCTTTACCATATAAGATGGTAAGTCATTTCAATAAATGGATTGAAAACATATAATAAAATCACTTTAAATGTTAAATTCTGAGCGAATAAATTCTTACCTAAATTCCCTTTCGTATAATACATCAAATTCATACTTATATAACTTCTATTTAATTGGTTTGATGCTACCTGATTTGTTGGTATCAATAAGAGCTATTATTCCTCCTTCACCAACTTCTTATTCCACATTCATCTTCTAGTTGTTCCTTCATATGGATGGGATMTGTATGCAACACCATCAATATTTTCAGGAATACACTAACTTCCTCGATGTTGGCACAATAGCCACCATTAGCACTCTAATACTCATATAAATAAAAATATAATACTCCTAGTCTACAACATGTTATATATACTCTTAAACATCTTCACATGTACTACTGCATATCTATCTATACTAAGAAAAGAATCCTTAGCATTCACATGAGTTCCCAAGTTCTCTATCTTCATGCATTATATATGGATATTCAACGTCCATTTCATAGGAGTTTGCACCACTTATTTCATCATGTACAACTCCCTTTGTTGTTCTTGGTTGTACTCAAGACTATTGGATTCTTTTCCTCATTCCTGAAGTCTTATTACATATTCTTTTTAAAATAA
>JZKD02S1016727.1:859766-875755 GCA_000966675.3 Picea glauca | reverse complement strand
GGGGAGGGGGATGGGGTTGGCGTAGGGGTGAAGGGAGGGGGGAGGCACAATCTTGTTAGTCGCCATCCATCCATTCAAGGTGCCATAAGAAACACATTAAGACTTCATTAACCAATTACATCCATTCAAGGTGCCATAAGGAGGTCAATAAATAAATTGAATAGAAGTCAACCTCTTCTATATCCATTGAGGGAATCAAGAAAAATCATCCTTACTTAAACACATCAATAAGGTCTCAAGTTGGCTTGTAAATTCATATAAGAAATTTAAAACACCCTACAATAAAAATAAAGAAATCAATCAACTTACAATTTCATATAAGGGAATAAGGGAGATACAACTTATTAACCATATGCTAGGGCTTCAATGCTAACTACAATCCAGTTAAGAATAAGGAGAACTAGTCTTGTTGAAACAACAAAGGGTTTCAACTATTAAACTAAAATTTGATTTTTGGGACTATAGGAAGATCAACTTCGTAAGTGTAGAGAAAGGGTTTCAATGCTACCTACACATTCCTTAAGGGTTATAAGGTTTAATATATCCAACAAGGTGTTAAACTAGAAGTGAATTTTATGGCGATCCAATTTGGAGTAGAAGGATATTAACCCTCCTTTGAAAGAAATCGAACTCCAAGCATTTCCCCTACACACTCAAGAGAGAATTGAAAATGCATCCCACAACATGGTGAAGATACACATGAATTATCGATTAATAAGTTGTTTTTTATTTTAAGGGAAGGAATGATCCTTGCGCAACAGTCACAAGGCAGTGCCCACACATAAGGCGAAAAGGGAGTACCCCGAGGAAAAACACAAGCAAAAATTCAGAAACTTAAGTCATTGTTCTTTTAAATTTAGGCATCACTTTTATTTAAGTGAAATTTTATAGTAAGGGTCAAGGAAAATGGGATTGTGTGATCCTTAGCGTGCCCCAAATCCTTAGTTAGACACTAAAGGAGGATCTAATATAGCACACCCATCCTTCTAGGCATCTCGTGGGGGAGGAGACGGGGCTCACGCCCAACACTGCATATATCAAGGTATATTTCCACCATCAAGGGACTGCAGAAAGGAGAAGGACAACGAAGAGCTCCAATTGGTAGGGAATCAAAGAAATAACAACAATTTAAAAAACGCTAAAACAAATTTTAAAAAGGGAACAATGAGATTTCTACTTCGGACCCATTTGAGGCAGAGCGCTAGAGGAATTGTTCGCCTAAGTGCTAGAGGAAATTTCACTCTAATGAGATAGCTCAAATAATCTCTTTAAGAATAATCTCTGAGTAAGCTTCGCTAGAGTAAGTGTTCCTCTAAGATTTGGAGGAAATTTTGATCTAGTGAGAGAGCTCAAATAATCTCTTTAAGAATAGTCTCTGAGTAAAGTTCGCTACATGAACTGTTCCTTTCAGCGTTGGAATAAATATCATGACTCCTGAGAGAGCTCGAATAAAATCACTTGAAGAATAAACTCAGAATAACATTTGCTACAGGAAGGGATTGATACTAAACAACTAAATGGTTTCTATTGACAACAAAGTTAAATTCAAAAAAGAAACCAAGGACTGCATCAAACATGACTTTCCCCAAAATTTTAAATAAAATTTCGATAAGCGCTCACCCCAAGGCAATGATCAATTGCAACCATCCAAATAAAATATTAATGAAAATAAAAATTCCTTTGGCCGAGGGTACATCGAGGAAATGGATCAGATCTTAATCCAACCTGTACATTTACTTTGAGACTCCCACCAACCCATTGCACCTTCACATTCTATCCTTTATGGGGTTGGTAGTTCGTTGGGCATCCATTGATTCAATATAGTCATAAGGGAAGGCTTATTACTACCTGAAACTATTACAATTTACCAAGAACTTGGCTGGCTATTCAAATTTCAACAATTCGATGGAAATTACGACCCATTTTTCAAATAAATCCAATACTTGAGAATTTAAATACCAAAAAACTAGAATTCCAATTTCTAAATTACAGTAAAACCCATCAAATATCATGACGAATCGATATCAGAATTACAATCACAATGAATGGTGAATTTAAAGAACTCTATATGGAAAATAAAATATTAACACAACTAGAAATACAACTCAGATAAGAATATTGTAATAGAAGACAACGTAGGTGAGATTCTCTTCCACTAAGGCGCTCCTTCTAACCTCCCACTTGCTAATCATTGAGACTTCAATGGTACCTCCCATTCAATGTTAGGGGTACTCTTCTTCCCCCTTATCCCCCCGAGACACAAAGGGGACAGACACACAAAACCATAATCCTCTATCTCCTATATTTCATCGCAAGGTAGAGCCACCACTCTCTCTCAAGATGGGTATCCCAACTCTCACAAGTAAAACCAGTCAAAATGATTCAACAACATAACTTTACCAATAACCCGTGTGATCCATTTCCCTAGTTTACCATTTTCTTTATAGGAATTTCATAAATGAAACATCCCCATTTGCATAATTAATTCACTTTTTAATTAGGTAAATTATAATGATTTCCCCCTTACACTTGTCACCCTTTCCCCAAGTTGCACAAGTAATTCCAAAATTTATTTTAATTAAATTAAATTTCCCTCACCTTTCCTAAAAGCGCTCCTTAAATCACTCCTAGTTTTCTCTTTATTCTCCATATTCCCATTTAATGGCTGACGCCTTACTAATTTTGAATTGAGTTAAAATAGGATTCTTCACTAGTTAGACTAGTGTTAACTAGACTCTTGATACCTTTCTATGCATACACATTCTTTCATGTTTATTTCTTTCTTATTTTAAAAATGCATTCTTACATTTTCTTGCACACATGTGTATTATGTCAATCTTTAAATACAATTCACCCCATTTTAATTATTAACTTGTTTTACTTCATCCCCCCTTTTTATTTTTAGACTTATTACCAAACTTGGACTTAGGCTTAATTTTTGAATAGTCTTAGACTTTCACTTGGGATTTGCAATTAATAATTTGGATCCTTAATGAATTAATTAAATTCGAAAATGACTAAATATTTTACAAGGTTTAATTATTCTCTCAAGGTTTTCTAGGCCACATAAATTCATCGACTCAATTTTTATTTCCGTGACATGCCCTTCTAGACACACTATGTGCTCCAAGGGTGCCACTCGCCTTTAACTTGTTTGGTAGTTTTTTCAACCCTTGGAGTCATCACTCTATTCGGGTGACCTTGTGAGAGACTAAGGGATTCTAAGGAATAAGGACCTTCGTTAACGAGTGTCTGAGTCTTCCCTCACAACATCGTGGGCCTCTTGAACTAGGTAATCATTAACCTAAAATTCAAGCCATGACAGTAGTGACAGTAGGCTGGGACAAGGATTCTTCCACACCTCTCCCTCAATATCTGATCTGTGTTCCTAGCCCCTTTACTCCTTATGTGATTAATATCAACAAGATTTCGTCAACCTGCATCCATCAACGAAACATTGTGAAGATCCATATACAAAATCATACTATAAAAAACCATATGTCACATATGCATAAATGAAATACTCAAACTATTACAAACCACTCCCTGACTCAATCTAGAGTCCAAGGAGTTCCATTGATTCCATTGGCATCCACAATCTGTCAAGTGTCCTGCACACTCAGGCAAAAATCGTCAATATCACATGTTGGCCCTTGATCAAGTTTTCAGAGATCCTTGGTCAAGTTTGACCATTTTGGACTTCGACAACCTGTCAAAGGCAGAGCACAAGATGAAGCAGAGATTGTGGAATCTCGGCCCCTTTTTGTTCCTTTTTGGGATTTGGGAATATGTAACGGGTATGGGATGTTGGCCCATGGATTTACCCATGTTTAGGCCTATTTTGTAAACTATAAATAGATGTTTAGGTGATAGAAGAAGGAAGGGAGAAGAGGAATCTATGTGATTTTGTTCTAAGTGCAAGTGTGGCTTGTAAATGCTTTGTGCATACTGTGAGAGACTTGTAGAGATAAGTGCAAGTGGTTGTAACAGATTGTGAAGGGATTTGTGTTGTAATGCAAGGAAGGAGGATCTAGAGAGGTGCGCAGATCTCATGTCCTATGCGGAGTAAGGTTTTTGTGGCTCTGTGGTTGTATTTGATTGAATAATCTAATAAAGAAGAAGAGTTGGTGGACATAACCCCAGGGTAGGGGTGAACCACGTATATTTTGTGTTTCTCTACTTTGTGCGATTTGTTGGTTTACTTATGTGTTATCTTCTAAGTGCTTGACATAGATAGATAGATAGATAGATAGATAGATAGATATGTTTATATTTTGTACTTATGATGAATCTGGATGCTAGATATGACCTCTGTGAACTTGGTTAGTGGTTGAATCTGTTAGATATGATCTAATTCCTTATGCTAAGTTCTTAGATACATTAGATCTGGGTGAATGTTGCGATGCTCTATTTTATTTGCGGAGTAGATATTGGTTAGATATTGATGAAGGATTATTGCTAAGTGCTTTGTTAAATAATAGGATCACAGATTTGTGTCCCAGCTAAGGTTGTAGACATCTAATTTCTGCAACCACCCTTTCCTCTACCTCGGGTGAGACTTCATCTTCTTCACAGGTGTTGTTGAAAGGGTCGATATTTAAGGTTTTGTTGGTGCATTGTTATAGCGTTGAACCCTAGGTCTGCCCCTATGCCAACAAATGGTTGCTTTGTCAGGACTGAAACTGTGATTGTTGGGAATTGAGGAAGAAGAAGCTTTGTGTGAAGATCCAACCTGAAATTGTGAAAACTTTGTGTGTAGATTTGTCGCTCTAGTGCGCAATATTCTACTTAATATGTGAAGCTATGTGCTAAGAAAATAAGTCTGATCTAGAGAAAAGAGGTAAGATATGGGAGATTTGTTCCCCGACAAAGGTAAAAGTGAGACTAAAGAGGTAAGATTTGAAATCTTTGTGCTCTGATAGAGGTAAGAATAGTAAAAGGTTTTAGATCTGGAAGCTTTGTTTTCTGTTGAAGATAAGATTAGTGGAAATTTTTGTTTCTAAAGTATGAATCTAGGCATGCTTGATAAGATTTGTCCTAGCTTAAAAAGTAGGGCACTAATAGATGAAAGAAGGTTTTATATATGTAGATTTGATAATAATAGTGAAAGATATGTTATACCTATGCATAGAAATAATATTTGGACTAACAAGTGGATGCAGGATCCTAGAAATAATTTTTTGCAGGATAGATACCATGATCCTGGTGCGCAGTTAAGGAAAGGTTGGGAATCATTTAAAAGAAAGAGAGGATTAACCCTATGTTACAGTTGCGGAAAACTAGGACATCTTTCTAAGGAATTCCCTGGAAAAAGACCTGGTTGTATTTGTTGTAAAGATATGGACCATGAAGTATTGGATTGCCCTAGAATGGTTGTTAAAGTTGAAAGAATGAATCTAAGCCATGAAAACCCGAAGGCAGATCCAGAAACTAAGGTTATGGAAGAATCCCAGAAAGAGTCAGAGAAATTATTGTTACAGATGAGAGAAACCCTGAATGACCACCAACATGTCAAATTATCAGATATCTTCAAATAAAAAGAATGTATTGAAGCAAGATTAGGAGACTTTGACGTTGATTGTGTTCTGGATAAGGAAAAATAGGTGAATGTTATGAAAAAAAGAACCTGAGAACTTTTAGGGAAGCCTGATATGGTTCCTTCACTAGGAGGAATAGGATTATTCATAGGAAAATAGATAACCCTATGTGGGAAGCTCGCTCAAATACCTATGAATGTCAATGGAACTACGACAGAAGAAGATTTTGAGATCATTAAAATTATTGAGGAAAATGCCCCATTTACCATGTTACTAGGAAAACCTTGGATTGAAAGAGATCAAGCCAGAAGAAAGGAAGAAGAAGTTGCTTTAGCACAGAAGAAGCAAGAGTTAAAATATTTTATAACTAAAAGGATTGCACACTTGATTGAAGAACAAGAGAAGAGATCATAGCTATTTAACAACAACGATGTAGATATCAATGTTGCAAGAACACTAAAGGACCCATAGAAGACTGAAATGCCTATCCCAGATAAAAAAGAAGTATTACCCTTGAATCCTAGGAAAGAATCCCAAAAGCACAAAGTCACTCTGTCAAAAGAAGAGAAGAATCAGAATGGGAAAAGGAATACCAAGACGAAGCTCACTTGAAAGAAGGATAGAAAACTAAGTAAGTAGAGAGCTAAGATCAAAAAGTTACAGAAAGATCCAGAAGGAACCTCGCAGAAGGAAAATTTGCAAAATTGGTGCTTCGTCGGGATAGAAAAACAGCATCACATGGCACTTCGCCATGGTGAAGAAATATAGTCGTTGGGGACAATATAACCGTTCGACCGACCCTACAAATGGGTAGAAAGGCATTTATGGTTCACCATCAGACCATTGGGACCATGCCATAATGGACATAACTGAGTTCATGAAGGCTTCATACCCATTGCAAGTGACTAGTTATCGAGTTACCTATTTATCACATCGTGCCATGCACTGAGAACACTTTTTCTAACCAAGAATTTGAGACCGCATACTAAGTTGATCATGAAAAGTGATCATCGCATTGTTTCCATTTATTCCATTGCATTGTCTAAGTTAATCTGAATCTGATCTAGTTAATCCTGAGTGCATATGTCCGAGGAGCTCAACGCAGTTGAAGAATCTGTGACAGAAGTACTCCTCGACCTGATGACTGAAAGAGTCATGTCGGAGAGAGGATTATTTGTAGGTGTACAGGCTTCATCCACAAGAAGAGTGCAAGCATATTCATTGACTGCTCGCGGAGCCGGACCGTCCCGACCATCAGATGAAAAGTGAACCAAGCACAAGGATGATCTAGTGAATGCCAAATTGATCTTGACTATATTACCCACCTACATACCACCTCTAAGCAGTGCAGTAAATCAAGATAGTGTGCCCAGATATTTTGAGTACACCTTGGTTACTGCAAACCTCCCGAAGGGGATCCACGCAGTTTGAGCAGACCAAGGCAAGATTGCATCATTGAAGTTTAGTGACTTCAACCTCAGAGACCGAAAAAGTCTATAACATGATTTCCCCACATAATTACCTGACCATAATGAAGGGGAAGAATTAAAATATAATCCCCCAGACATGGACCCATAACCTCATGCAATCCACCCTACTGAACGTCATGAAGATCCCAGACTTAAGAAAACACCAGGAGGTGAATGCCTGTGTCAAGTTGTTTCTTTATTATTACCATGGAGGCTATTTGTGGCTAGACTGTCGTATCACAATTGATCCGACACTGATCAATCAGATCACAGGGTTGAGTATGCATGGACCTGATCCATAGGATTTGTATCCAGGAAATGCCATGGATCATGCTCTAGCATAGAAGATCAAGGACACCTACAAAGATGTTGAGAAGGGAATGTGAGGCTACAAGGTAGCTTCTTTCTAGAGTGGTGCAGTGCACCTCGCCTGTCAGTTGATTGCAGGGAATTTAGTAAGAAAGAACCGACCTACCCAAGTCACTGGCTTTGTATTCGACCTCCCAAGGAAGTGCACGGAAGGCCTAAAGATGAACTGGGTTAAGTACCTAGTGAATCAATTGGAACTTGACTGCAAAGAAGCACAAGATCAAGGTTACGAATTCCATTTTAGTTGGCTTTTGATCCTTATCACATTCATCGCCTGGGAGATGTCGGAAGGTGAAACCTTCCCCAACATCGAGCCATTTGAGCCGGTGGTCATGAAGTTCAATACACTTTGGTATTTCACCGATATGAACAAACAGTGGTAGCCAAATTTTGTTTTTCATACCTACTACGATCAGTTGAAGAGAGCCATCCAATCCGAGCCTCGCATGAATTCGAACACTCTACACCGGTTCCATCCTTTGATGAATTTCAACGCATATCGAAATTTCATTTATATTACAGCGTGCACTGATGAACATAAGAAACAACTTCAGTCCTACTACAAGCTGATGGAGGAGGACCTTGAGGAGATTACTAAGGAATGGTTCGCTAACCTCCTTATCCCTGCCAACCCTGCAGAGATATCTGACATTGACTTCCCAGAAACTACGTAGGATACACCCAGACCAAGTAGGACAAATAAGACCAAAGAGGTACAAGGATTAGACAGTGCATCTTTGAAGACTACTTACATATCACCAGAGCAAGGAGGTGATGGAAAAGATTTAGATGACAAAGAAGTTGAACAGAAGCAAGGAGACGAGGTTGATCCCCTGAAGAAGAGGAAGGGTTCGCCTCCAAAACCTTCTTCTCGGAAGAAATCAAAAGCCTCCATGACCAATATGCAGATTGTCCTCACCTCTAACGACTTCGACTTCCTCATAGCAACCCTGAATGAGGCTTTGATGGAAATAGCAGAAAAACAAGAGGCCAAGCAGGAAGCAATGTATGATAGGATTGAAATTGAACTCCGAGGGGTACAATAGGCACTACAGTCCAGTCGTGCAGTCTCCACCATGCCTTTTCCATTGGGAACACCAGAGTTGGGAGACGAGCCAACCCAACTCCACCAATTAGTTGATACAGTCGAAGCTTGCCTTCGACGAGTACAAGAGGAAACAGAACAAGCCACCCACGCTTTGACGCAAGTACAAGGAGTACTTGTAGAACAACGTCGAGCTGCAGAATAGGAAAATATTACCTCCAAGCGAAGTTCGATGAAGAAAAAGCACAACTATAGCAAGGAAAAGAATAGTTGCTCACCGAGCAGCTCGAACTAAAGGAAGCGGTCAACAGAGCACTTCACTCTGTGACAGTCGTAGAAATAAAGGTAGAAGATCGAGTTACATAGAAATTAAATCATATTGAAGAAGTGATATAGCAGCTACAACAACGCATCATAGACTTAGAACTACTCACAGTGCCTGATACCCCATAGGATGTGAAGGACCAAAGAGAAGCAACTACCAGGAGCACAGTTGAGAGACTAAAGCCCCTTGCTATGGAATACAACCAGCTGAGTGATCGCAGTGCCCTGACATATGAGCAACTCACTGAGAGTCCAGAACTAAGAGCATTGGAGTAGCAACTCCAAGAGGCGAAGTATCAAACCGAAACGATACAGGCACAGTTGAAGCTCCTATCAGTTGTGGAAAGAATGAAGAGATATCAAGAGAAACACACCACCCAGCAGTAGATTCATGCTATTCAGAGCAGAGTTATGGAAGTAACTCAAAGACTCCAACTTGTGCAAGATAATGCCTACCAATTGTTCATAGAAGTTGAAGGCCGAGGAGCATAAAAAGATCAGGTTGTTAATATAGCTGAACAATGCCTGGAAGGAACTGTGAACGATGGAGTCATCCAAGAGTTTGTTGAACATGAGGTTGTAGCACAAAAACAAGTAGAAGCAACTTGATCCAAGCACGAGGATTTTGAAGCAAAACCTCCTACATCAGAGTGACTCGGGATGAGTCACAGTTGAGTGTTGGGGGCATGTTGGCCCTCGACCAAGTTTTGAGAGATCCTTGGTCAAGTTTGACCATTTTGGACTTCGACAGCCTGTCAAAGGTGGAGCGCAAGATGAAGCAGAGATCGCGGGATCTTGGCCCATTTTTGGTCCTTTTTGGGATTTAGGAATTTGTAATGGGTATGGGAATTCGACCCATGGATTTACCCATGTTTAGGCCTATTTTGTAAAGTATAAATATATGTCTAGGTGATAGAAGAAGGAGGGGAGAAGAGGCATCTATGTGATGTTGTTCTAAGTGCAAGTGTGGCTTGTAAATGTTTTGTGCATACTGTGAGAGACTTGCAGAGCTATGTGCAAATGGTTGTAATAGACTGTGAATGGATTTGTGTTGTAACGCAAGGAAGGAGGATCTAGCGAGCTGCGTAGATCTCCTGTCCTATGCGGAGTAAGGTTTTTTTGGCTCTATGCATGTATCTGATTGAAGAATCTAATAAAGAAGAAGAGTTGGTGGACATAGCCCCATGGTGGGGGTGAACCACGTATATGTTGTGTTTCTTTGCTTTGTGGGATGTGTTGGTGTACTTATGTGTTATCTGCTAAGTGCTTGACATAGATAGATAGATAGATATGTTTATGCTTTGTGCTTATCATGAATCTGGATGCTAGATCTAACCTCTGTGAACTTCCTTAGTGCTTGAATTTGTTATATCTGATCTAATTCCTGATGCTAAATGCTTAGATACATTAGATCTGGGTGAAGGTTGTTATGCTCTGTTTTATCTATGGAGTAGATATTGGTTAGATATTGATGAAGGATTACTGTTGAGTGCTCTGTTAAATACTAGGATCATAGATTTGTGTCCCAGCTAAGGTTGCATACATCTGAGTCCTACAACCACCCCTTCCTCTACCTTGGGTGAGACTTCATCTTCTTCGCAGGTGTTGCCGAAAGGGTCGGTAGTTAGGGTTTTGTTGGTGCGTTGTTGTAGCATTGAACCCTGGGTTTTCCCCTGTGCCAACATCACCTGTCAATACATATATATCAAATAAAATTGAATCACAACCATCAACATCATCATAAAAATCCATAAGTGAAATATATAACCATGTACTATAACTGTATCACTTGCACGCAAGTGTCCTTAAAGAATAAGTCGATAACATGTGCTTGCAAGAGAGAGATGTTACAGTACACCTTTGGCCAACCATTTCAATTTAACTAAGGAAATCTGTCCCAAGAAACATGAGGAGATAGAATACATGTCTAGGGTCCCTTATTCATCAACAGTAGGCAACTTGTTGTATGTGATGGTTTGCACAAGATCGTATATTGCACATGTAGTGGGAGTTGTCAGAAGGTATATGAACAATCCAAGTAAAGAACATTGGGAGGCAGTAAAGTGGATTCTTAGGTATTTAAGAGGTACTTCTACTCATGCATTATGTTATGGAGGTTCAGACATTGTTCTATGGGGATATGGTAGGTGATAAAGATAGCATGAGGATCACCACAAGGTATGTTTTTACTATAGGTGGAACAACAATAAGTTGGATTTCGAAACTGTAAAAGGTTGTTGCACTTTCAACTATATAAGAAGAGTATGTTGTTGCTACAGAGGCTAGTAAAGAAATGATTTGGTTATAGAGATTTATGGAGGAATTGGGAAATAAGAAAGAGAATAGGAGGTTGTACTATGAGAGTGTTATGTAGGAGCATCGCCAACAAAGCACAAGCGGAGGATAGATGGATACGCACCAGTGCACATTTTGAAGATGTTTAAAATTTGAAATATGAAACATTAATGTAATAACTGGGAGGGAATACTTGTTCTTAAATGTTTTGGGGATTGTAATGCATATCTTCAGTGTTGCTCTCATCTGTCGGTTGGAGGCATTTAATGTAATAAATGTAAAGTAGTTTTAGACTTTAATTTTGATAAGATAGATTAGAGTTGTAGGAGGGAAAACTCAAGAAATCTCCCTCGTATGTATTGTATAATTCTCAATTGCAAGAGTAGAAGTTGTAGAGAAAGAGAGCATAGGAGAGCAGAGAAGAACAAATACTGTGGAAGTTTCTTGAGCAAAAGTTGTTGCTATAGAAATTCGTGTACAGAAGAACGTGAATTAATATAAGAATGCTTTGATTCAAGGTCATGGTGTTGTTATGGTTATTGTTTGCATCTATCGAATGGTATGTTTGCAGGTTGCTTATATTCTCTATTATGCATTGGTTTCAATGATTTATGTGTATGATTTCATGTTGAATGGATGAAGTCTATGAGAGGGAGAGTATAATTTTCAATTTCTTCTCGTCCTGAGAATTCCTACAAGGAGTGCAGTGAAGGTCCGCAAGGGGTGCGTTGACAATATTTTGAGTTTTACCTCAGAAAAGATCAGGAGAGATAGAGTTGTTCTTATACAAACAGAAGTGAAAGTATAGCACAAAGTCATGCAAGGTGTGCACAAGACAGGTTTAGGTATTAGAATATTCCAACCAAGTGAGCGGTTGAAGAAATTATGTCGCAAGGAGCACGCAGAGTTGGAGTGTTTGGAATCAATTGGTATTATAGTGGAATTGTCATCTTGAGTTAAGCACCAAGAAACCAATGTCCTAGTTAAGAATGTCAAACAATTGCATTTAATTAAATCTATTCAAGCAATTATAATTATTATTTTGAATTGAGTCATCTAACTATTCATCATATTCTCAACATCTCCTCCATAATGGGCTGCAATAACATTGCGGAATTTGCTTTTATAATGATAATTAATATTTTTAATTATGGGTTGTAAAGCACTTCATTGCGATAGATGAAATAACTATAGTCTTACTTTTATAATTATTATTATTACTACTATTATTATTTTTAATTGAGTCATCTAACTACTCATCATATTTACACCTCAACATCTATCCTCATCATATTTATGCCTCACCATCTCTCCCATAATGCAATAACGCCGCATAGATTCATCTTAACCTTGTATCTATCAAGGGCCCAAAGGGATACCTCCGGAAATTGATCCCTCTCAGCTCTTGATAAATCCAAGGTTACCATGAATCTATGGTAATTTAATACATCAATATTAAAATATTAAATAATATTCATATTATAAAATATAATATTAAAGTATTAAAAATATTAATATTATAAAATATATTAATTCCATTTTACTTACGTGGGAGTATGCCGCAGCATACTTACTGCTTTCTGGTGCATTCACTTATCCAAGCATGACATCCAGAACTGTTTACGACTGGATGAGAGAAAAATGATACCACCAGGTATATATGTGTGGACATAATTCTAAAGATCAGAGTCTTTGAGAGAAGTAATCAGGCAGTATCTGTGTCGGTACAGAGAAGGAGCCATTCACCACTTTTCCTCCCAAATATTGTTGGAAAAAAAATATTTAATGTGAAAGAATATCTCTTTAACATATTTTTTAACTACTCATGTCCAATTACTTAGTAAAGTATTTTGTTTATTGTTTTGAATATAAGAGTTAATATGGAGATCAAAAACCATGTGTCTCAATGCATACCTAACAATAATATCCATAAAAACTAAACTAATATACATTATCAATTTAAACAAAACAAATAATTTAATGTAAACATTTTATAAATCCACTAATATTCAAAATTCATAATTATAATCAATTGGACAAATGAAATATCGCTTACCCTTACTGAAAAACAACCATAGCCATTGGAGGTTCCACATAATGTTAGAACAGAAGATAAACAAAGTTTAAACCAAAATGATAGGTATAACAATATTTAAAAGAAACTCAACATAATATACAATTTATCATTGGTTACGGAGGAACAAATTGGGTTCTTAAATGTTCCCGTAATATCTTATTGATTGAGAAAGTGATCTTGCTTCGACTCCTTTTGTTTCTTCGACAACAATCATGAAAATAGATCTATATGTACTAGTACTAATTGAATTATTAAAATTACTAGATGTTAATATTAATAGAAATCATGAAGTAAACTACTAATAAAAAAAAAAATTACGCATCAACAAAGGAATCTATTTCCTCCTTGAATGATTAATAACTTATTACATCCATATAGCAATGGAACTCCTCCTCCAACCACTCATTTCCATTCTTAGACCAAGAACACATGAATCAACAATAATGATGAAAACATAGGCAACTATGATCAACAAGAACGAACTAAGGAGTGAAAAACCATGAACAAATGAATGTGCCACCCCAAACAAACGAAGGTGAAGTTTAAATAGCAAGGATGTGGCCTCCCTAAGAGACTTGTGCACCCCAAGACACAATGTTGTCTCCTGAAGAGACTCACACTCCCCCTCAGCCAACGTGGGTAAAATAAATTATTTTAAAAAGGAAATAACCCCTCAGTCCCCTCTCTTGTGGAATCATGGCCTCCTATGTCCTATCATTTTTCATCTCATATCTAGTGATATACTTTTATTAATATATATTGAAGTATTACATCTCTAATAACTCCATCCCTTTCAAAATTTCCGGCTCACCATCCTAAGTCATATTTACAAAATGAATTCTACTTCATAGGGATCCAAACTAAGGTGTTACATCCCCTTCCCCTTATTTATTTCATTGTCTTCAATGTTCTTAATATAACAAATCTAATCCCTTTGGACTTTAATGTGCACAAACAATCCATCTAATGATCATATACATAGGCACCTCAGCCTAAAAACATGCATACATAGCCACTTCGTCCCAAAACATGTACAATGATCTTAAAAATTTATATTTTCGATAGTAGTTCCAACCAATAATCTCTCCTTCCCCATGAGCCTAAAAAACCCAAGGAGTGTACCCCCTTATTTGATCTGCAATCTTTCAAGTTGTACCACTTATGTTTAGGGCTGCAATGAACTTGGTGAGGATGTTTCAAAGTTGCATCTCCAAGAATTCCAGCTACAACAACTCCATTGGACTTTCTTTGTTCCATGCATTTGTCATTGAGTTTGATTTACCTCTCATTATCTTCTTCCCTAGATTCCATCTTCAGTAGCCAACAATCTCATATGTATTACACACATACAATCATAATGAGATATCATCATAACAAATTTTCAGTCATTAATGTCAAATATATTTTACACTGGAAAACATAATCTCCCAAGCATGAGCTTCTTTCTCATAATTCGTTTGGCTCTAGAAACATGAATTGGTCATGTTTATGGACTTACATTCCTTAAATATCCAATACCATTCTCGATGCAGTTTCCTCAATTTCCACATAGCCAAATAGATTGTAAGTAATTTTAAATTATAGTTTCAAAAACTGTTTTATATAGAAAAATAAAATTTCTTTGGCATGAGGTTTCTACTCATAATGTTTGGCTCTTGCAACAACATGAATTGGTATTCTTTATGGGCTTACATCCTTCCCATATCGAAGGCCATTTTCCCTGCAATTTTCTCAACCTTCACTCAACCCAACAAATTGTTAGTGTCTCATGTACAATGCATATTTTCATGGAAACAATTAGAAAAATTCACATAGTAATCTCATAATTGCTTACATCAATAATTCAATCACTTCCATTAATCAAACAATTAACTAAAATGAACCCATCATTCTCTACATATGTATTATCAACTAATATTTTCATTCTCTTAGCCATTAATATTTTCATTACTTTGTTCCTGGCAGAACTTTTTGTAATCCATCATTATGTAACTATTTTAAACTATGAATTTCTTGTTCAATATCTAACAAGTCCAGAAATTTTCTCAAATTCAAGAGTTATAAATAACCACATCATTTCAGTTGTTAGCACATTCATTACTATGCAAAATAACATGTGCACACAATCACCAAAACACAATGTTTATTTCCTTTAAATAAAAACAACTCTATCTCAGCATGCATCTCTGCAACCCTAGCACTTGTACACTTTTACAACTTACACATGCATACCTATTCAATGCACCTATGCATTGATTTCATAATGTACAAGTCATGCATGGAACCATGCTGAATTATAAGGTTTGGAAAATACATCGACACATCATCCACACACTTCCTATTGCTTTCCTAACTATTTGGCCACCCTCCTTTTCAACTGAAACACAATACCAAAATATAGTTCTTTGTTTCTCTTCAGTGTTGGAAAAAAGGTTGCATTCCAAACATCAATTGTAAGTAGGAATAATATAGGATACTTGGGTGGAATGATAGCCTTCCCATATCAAATMATGTCATGTCCTTGCACAAAACTAACTTCATTGGAATTTATTTCTACAACATGTTTATACCTCGTTATTTTCTTTGATTGTTAGTCATAACCAACACATTCCTACATGTTGTTATGTAGTATGAATGCGTTATAAGTTAATGATTGTTATAAGTATCACATTCCTTCATCCTTTACCATATAAGATGGTAAGTCATTCCAATGAATGGATTGAAAACATATAATAAAATCACTTTAAATGTTAAATTATGAGCGAATAAATTCTTACCTAAATTCCCTTTCGTATAATACATCAAATTCATACTTATATAACTTCCATTTAATTGGTTTGATGCTACCTTATTTGTTGGTATCAATAGGAGAT
>JZKD02S1016727.1:812618-825333 GCA_000966675.3 Picea glauca | reverse complement strand
GCCCCAGGGTGGGGGTGAACCACGTATATGTTGTGTTTCTCTACTTTGTGCAAAGTGTTGGTTTACTTATGTGTTATCTACTAAGTGGTTGACATAGATAGATAGATAGATAGATGTGTTTATACTTTGTACTTATGATGAATCTCGATGCTAGATATGACCTCTGTGAACTTGGTTAGTGGTTGAGTATGTTAGATCTGATCTAATTCCTTATGCTAAGTTCTTAGATACATTAGATATGGGTGAATTCTACGATGCTCTATTTTATCTACGGAGTAGATATTGGTTAGATATGGGTGAATGCTACGATGCTCTGTTTTATCTACGGAGTAGATATTGGTTAGATATTAATGAAAGATTATTGTTGAGTGCTCTGTTAAATACTAGGATCAAATATTTGTGTCCCAACTAAGGTTACAGACATCTAAGTCATGCAACCACCCCTTCCTATACCTCGGGTGATACTTCATCTGCTTCACTGGTGTTGTCGAAAGGGTCGGTAGTTAGGGTTTTGTTGGTGCGTTGTTGTAGCGTTGAACCTTGGGTCTACCCCTTTGCCAACAAATGGTTCCGTTTTCAGGACTAAAACTATGATTGCTGGGAACTGAGGAAGAAGAAGATTTGTGCAAAGATCTGACCTGAAATTGCAAAAGATTTGTGCGTAGATATGTCACTCTTGTGCGCAGTATTCTACTCGATCTGTGAAGCTCTGTGCTAAGAAAAGAAGTTCAATATGGAGAAAAGAGGTAATATCTAGGAGCTTTGTGCCCTGACAAAGGTAAAAGTGAGACTAAAGAGGTGAGATTTGAAAGCTCTATGCTCCGATAGAGGTAAGAATAGTAAAAGGTTTTAGATCTGGAAGCTTTGTTCTATGTTGAAGATAAGATTAGTGGACATTTTTGTTTCTAAAGTATGAATCTAGGCATGCTTGATAAGATTTTTCCTAGCTTGAAAAGTAGGGCACTAATAGATGAAAGAAGACTTGATATATGTAGATCTGATAAGAATAGTGAAAGATATGTTATACCTATGCATAGAAAGAATATTTGGACTAACAAGTGGATGCGGGATCCTAGAAAGAATTTTTTGCAGGGTAGATACCATGATTCCGGTGCGCAGTTAAAGAAAGGTTGGGGATTATTTAAAAGAAAGAGAGGATTAACTCTATGTTACGGTTGCGAAAAACCAGGACATGTTTCTAAGGAATGTCCTAGAAAAAGACCTAGTTGTCTTTGTTGTAAATCTATGGACCATGAAGTATTGGATTGCCCTAGAATGGTTGCTAAAGTTGAAAGAATGAATCTAAACCAAGAAAACCCTAAGGCAGATCCAGAAACTAAGGTTATGGAAGAATCCCATAAAGAATTAGAGAAATTATTGTTACAGATGAGAGAAACCCTGAATGACCACCAACATGTCAAATTCTGAGAGATCTTCAAAGAAAAAGAATGCATCATAGATCTTCAAAGAAAAAGAATGCATTGAAGCAAGATTAGGAGAATTTTACGTTGACTGTATTCTGGATAAGGAAAAACAAGTGAATGTTATGAAAAAAAGAACTTGGGAACTTTTAGGGAAGCCTGCTATGGTTCCTTCACTGGGAGGAATAGGATTATTCAAAGGAAAATAGATAACCTTATGTGGGAAGCTTTCTCAAATACCTATGAATGTTAATGGAACTTTGACAGAAGAAGATTTTGAGATCATTAAATTTATTGAGGACAACACCCTATTTACCATGTTACTAGGAAAACCTTGGATTGAAAGAGATCAAACTAGAATAAAGGAAGAAGAAGAAGCTTTAGCACAGAAGAAGAAAGAGTTAAAAGATTTTATAACTAAAAGGATCGCACACTTGATTAATGAATAGGAGAATAGATAAAAGCTATTTAACAACAACGATGTAGATATCAAAGTTGCAAGAACACTAAAGGACCCATAGAAGACTGAAATACCTATCCCAAATAAAAAAGAAGTAATACCCTTGAATCCCAGGAAAGAATCTCAAAAGCGCAAAGTCACTCTGTCAAAACAAGATAAGAATTAGAATGGGAAAAGGAATACCAAGACGAAGATCATTGGAAAGAAGGCTAGAAAACTAAGTAAGTAGAGAGATAAGATAGAAAAGTTGTAGAAAGATCTAGAAGGAACCTCGCAGAAGGAAAATTTGCAAAATTGGTGCTTCGTCGAGATAGCAAAACAGCATCACATAGCACTTCGCCATGGTGAAGAAATATAGCCACTGGGGACAATATAACTATTCGAACGACCCTCCAAATGGGTAGAAATTCATTTATGGTTCACCATAAGACCATTGCAACCATGCCATAATGGACAGAACCGAGTTCAGGAAGGCTTCATACCCATTGCAAGCGACCAGTTTCTGAGTTACTTATTTATCACGTCGTGCCATGCACCGAGAACACTTTTTCTAACCAAGAATTTGAGCCTGCATACTAAGTTGATCATGAACAGTGATCATCGCATTGTTTCCATATATTCCATTGGAGTGTCTAAGTTAATCTGAACCCGATATAATTAATCCCAAGTACATATGTCCAAGGATCTCAACGCAGTCGAAGAATCTATGAAAAAAGTACTCCTCGACCTGATGACTGAAAGATTCATGTCAGAGAGAGGATTATTTGTAGGTGTACAGGGTTCATCCACAAGAACAATGAAAGAATATTCATTGATTTCTCTTGGAGATGGACCATCCCGACCATCATATGAAAAGCGAACCAAGCACAGGGATTATCTAGTGAATGCCAAATTGATCCCGACTATATTACCCACCTACATACCACCTCTAAGCGGTGCAGTAAATCGAAATAGTGTGCCCAGATATTTCGAGTACACCTTGGTCACTGCAAACCTCCCGAAGGGGATCCACACAGTCTGAGCAGACCAAGACAAGATTGCAGTGTTGAAGTTTAGCGACTTCAACCTTTGCGACTGAAAAAGTCTATAACATGATCTCCCCACATAATTACCTGACCATAACGAAGGGGAAGAATTAAAATATAATCCCCCAGACGTGGACCCATAACCTCGCGTAATCCACCCTATTGAACATCATAAAGATCCCACACTTCAGAAAACACCAGGAGATGAATGCCTATGTCAAGCTGTTGCTTTCTTGTTACCATGGTGTCTATTTGTGGCTAGATCGTTGTATCACAGTTGACCTGACGCTGATCAATTGGATCACAGGGTTGAGTATGCAGGGACCTGATCCACAGGATTTGTATCCAAGAAAATGCATGGATCACGCTCTATCATAGAAGATCAAGGACATCTATGGAGATGTCGAGAAGGGGATGCGAGGCTAAAAGGTGGCTTCTATCTAGAGTGGCGTAGTGCACCTTGCCTATCAGTTGATTCCAGGGAATTTAGTAAGAAAGAAATGACCTATCCAAGTCACCGACTTTGTAGTTGACCTTCTGGGGAAGTGCGCAGAAGGCCTACAGATGAACTGAGCGAAGTACCTAGTGAATTAGTTGGAACTTGGCTATAGAGAAGCACACAATCAAGGTTACAAATTCCATTTTAGTTGGATTTTGATCCTTATTACATTCATCACCTGGGAGATCCTGGAAGGTGAAACCATCCCCGACATCGAACCATTTGAGCCGTTGGTCATGAAGTTCAATACACTTTGGTATTCCAGTGATATGAACAAACAATGGAAGTCAATTTTTTTTTCATACCTACTACGATAAATTGAAGAGAGCCATCCAATCTGAGCCTCGCATGACTCCGAACACTCTACACTGGTTCTGACCTTTGATGAATTGTAGTGCATATCAACATTTCATTTATATTATAGTGTGCCCCGATGAACATAAGAAACAACTTCAATCCTACTACAAGCTGACAGAGGATAATCTTGAGGAGATTACTAAGGAATGGTCTGCTAACCTCCTTATCCCTGCCAACCCAGTAGATATATCTGACATTGACATCCCAGAAAATGCACAGTATAAACTCGGACCAAGCAGGACAAAGAAGACCAAATAGGTCCAAGTATTCGATAGTGCATCCATGAATACTGCTTCCATATCACAAGAGGAAGGAGGTGATGGAAAAGAGTTAGATGACAAAGAAGTCGAACAGAAGTAAGGAGATGAGGTTGATCCCCTGAAGAAGAGGAAGGATTCACCTCTGAAACCTTCTTCTCAGAAGAAATCAAAAGCCTCCATGACCAAGATGCAAACTGTCCTCACCTCTGACGACTTCGACTTCCTCATGGCAGCCATAAACGATGCTTCGATGGAAATAGCAGAAAAATAAGAGTCCAAGAAGGAAGAAATGTATGATAGGATTGAAGTTGAACTCTGAGGGGTACAACAAGCACTATAGTCCAGCTGTGCAGTCTCCAACGCACTTTTTCCATTGGGAACACCAGAGCTGGGAGATGAGGCAACCCAACTCCACCGATTAGTTGATACATTCGAAGATTGCCTTCAACAAGCACAAGAGGAAACTGAACAAGCCACCTAGGATTTGACGCAAGTACAAGGAGTACTTGTAGAACAACATTGAGCTGCAGAATAGGAAAATATTACCTCCAAGTGAATTTTGATGAAGAAAAAGCACAACTACAGCAAGGAAAAGAACAGTTTCTCATCGAGCAGCTCGAAGTAAAGGAAGCGGTCAACAAAGCACTTCACTCTCTGACAGTCATAGAAATAAAGGTAGAAGGTCGAGTTACACAACAAGTAGAGCATATTGAAGAAGTGATCCAGCAGCTACAACAACACATCGCAGACTTAGAACTATGCTCAATGCCCGAGACCCCACAGGATGTGAAGGACCAAAGAGAAGAAACTACCAAGATCACAGTTGAGAGACTAAAGGCCCTTGCTATGGAATACAAGCAGTTGAGTGATCATAGTTCCCTGACATACGAGCGACTCACTGAGAGTCCAAAACTAAGAGCACTGGAGTCGCAGCTCCAAGAGGCGAAGTATCAAGCCAAAATGATACAAGCACAGTTGAAGCTCATGTCAGTTGTGGAAAGAATGAAGAGATATCAAGAGAAACACACCGCCCAGCAGCAGATTCATGCTATTCAGAGAAGATTTATGGAAGTAACTCAGAGACTCCTACCCATGTAAGATAAGGCCTACCAATTGCTCACAGAAGTTAAAGGCCAAGGAGCATAAATAGATCAGGTTGTTAATACAGTTAAACAACACCTGGAAGGAACTGTGAACGATGGAGTCATACAAGAGTTTGTTGAACATGAGGTCATAGTAAAACAACAAGTCTAAGTAGCTTGAGCCAAGCGTGAGGCTTTCAAAGCAAAAATTCCTACATCAGAGTGACTCGGGATGATTCACAGGTGAGTGTTGGGGGCATGTTGGCCCTCGACCAAGTTTTGAGAGATCCTTGGTCAATTTTGACCATTTTGGACTTCGACAGCCTATCAAATCTGGAGTGCAAGACGAAGCATAGATTGCAAGATCTTGGCCCCTTTTTGGTCCTTTTTGGGATTTAGTAATTTATAACGGGTATGGGATGTCAGCCCATGGATTTACCCATGTTTAGGCCTATTTTGTAAAGTATAAATATATGTCTATGTGATAGAAGAAGGAGGGGAAAAGAGGCATCTATGTGATGTTGTTCTAAGTCCGAGTGTGGCTTGTAAATTCTTTGTGCATACTGTGAGAGACTTGCAGAGCTAAGTGAAAATGGTTGTAATATACTGTGAAGGGATTTGTGTTGTAACGCAAGGAAGGAGGATCTAGTGAGTTGCGCAGATCTCTTGTCCTATGCGGAGTAAGGTTTTTGTGGCTCTATGCATGTATCTGATTGAAGAAGCTAATAAAGAAGAAGAGTTGGTGGACGTATCCCCAGGGTGGGGGTGAACCACGTATATGTTGTGTTGCTCTGCTTTGTTCGATGTGTTGGTGTACTTATGTCTTATCTGCTAAGTGCTTGACATAGATAGATAGATAGATCTATTTATACTTTATGCTTATCATGAATCTAGATGGTAGATCTAACCTCTGTGAACTTTCTTAGTGCTTGAATCTGTTAGATCTTATCTAATTCCTTATGCTAAGTTCTTAGATACATTTGATTTCGGTGAAGGCTGCTATGCTCTATTTTATCTATGGAGTAGATATTGGTTAGATATTGATGAAGGATTACTGTTGAGTGCTCTGTTAAATACTAGGATAACATATCTGTGTCCCAGCTAAGGTTTCAGACATATCAGTCCTACAACCACCCCTTCCTCTACCTTGCATGAGACTTCATCTTCTTCGCAGGTGTTTCCGAAAGGGTTGGTAGTTAGGGTTTTGTTGGTGTGTTGTTGTAGCGTTGAACCCTGGGTTTTCCCTTGTGCCAACATCACCTGTCAATACATATATATCAAATAAAATTGAATCACAACCATCAACATCATCATAAAAATCCATAAGTGAAATATATAACCATGTACTATAACCGGATCACTTGTACGCAAGTGTCCTTAAAGAATAAGTCGATAACATGTGCTTGCAAGAGAGAGATGTTACAGTACACCTTTGGCCAACCATTTCAATTTAACTAAGGAAATGTGTCCCAAGAAACATGAGGAGATAAAATACATGTCGAGGGTCCCTTATTCATCAATAGTAGGCATCTTGATGTATGTGATGGTTTGCACAAGATCATATATTGCACATGTAGTGGGATTTGTCAGAAGGTATATGAACAATCCAAGTAAAGAACATTGGGAGGCAGTAAAGTGGATTCTTAGGTATTCAAGAGGTACTTCTACTCATGCATTATGTTATCGAGGTTTAGACACTATTCTATGGGGATATGTTGATTCAGATATGGTAGGTGATAAATATAGAAGGAGGATCACCACAAGGTATGTTTTTACTATAGGTGGAACAACAGTAAGTTGGATTTTGAAACTTCAAAAGGTTGTTGCACTTTCAATAATATAAGAAAAGTATGTTGTTGCTACAGAGGCTAGTAAATAAATGATTTGATTATAGAGATTTATGGAGGAATTGGGAAAGAAGCAAGAGAACAAGAGGTTGTACTATGAGAGTGTTATGCAGGAGCATCGCCAGCAAAGCACAAGCAGAGGATAGCTAGATACGCACCAACATGCATTTTGAAGATGTTTGAAATTTGAAAGATGAAACATTAATGTAATAACTGGGATGACATAAGTGTTCTTAAATGGTTTGGGGATTTTAATGCATATCTTCAGCGTTTCTCTCATCTGTCAGTTGGAGGCATTTAATGTAATAAATGTAAAGTAGTTTTAGAATTTAATTTTGATAAGATAGATTAGAGTTGTAGGAGGGAAAACTCAAGAAATATCCCTCATATGTATTATATAATTCTCAATTGGAAGAGTAGAAGTTGTAGAGAGAGAGAGCATAGGAGAGCAGAGAAGAACAGAGACTGTGGAAGTTGCTTGAGAAATAGTTGTTGCTATAGAAAACCATGTACAAAAGAACTTGAATTAATATAAGAATGCCTTGATTCAAGCTCATGGTGTTGTTATGGTTACTGTTTGCATCTATTGAATGGTATGTTTACAAGTTGCTTATATGATTTGTTATGCATTTGTTTCAATGCTTTATGTGTATGATTTCATGTTGAATGGATGAAGTCTGTGAGAGGGAGAGTATAATTTTGAATTTTTTCTCATCCTGAGAATTCCTGCAAGGAGTGCAGTGAAGGTCCGCAAGGGGTGTGTTTACAATATTTTGAGTTTTACCTCAGAAAAGCTCAGGAGAGATAGAGTTGTTCTTATACCAACAGAAGTGCAAGTATAGAACAAAGTCGTGTAAGGTGTGCACAGGTTGGGTTTAGGTATTAGAATATTCCAACCAAGTGAGTGGTTGAATAAATTATGTCGCAAGGAGCACACAGATTTGGAGTGTTTGGATAATCAGAGATTATCGGGAGAACTACAAGGAGTGTGTGCAAGAATCCCTTAGAATCTTTGAGGTTGCAAAAGAAATCAAGCTCAGGAGGGATAGAGGCTTGGAAATTTCAAAGGAAGGACGAGGGTCGAAGTCAACTCACAAAAACCAAGCTCAGGAGGAAAGATGCCAAGTTATTTGGCCATGAGTCTTTGAGAACTTGAACGGACGGTTGAGATTCTCGGAGGGAGAAACACTGATTTTCCGTGAACCATTGGATCTAGTATATCAGTGGAGAGGATAAGGTTGAGTATCTTTCAACACTCGCAAGTTCAGGAGAGATAAAAACCATTATATCCTGAGGAGAATGAGTCGCCGATTGGATGCTCTAAAATATCAACATTTTGAAAGTTGGGAGTGTGGAGGAAGTTGTTTTCAGGAATCGCGAGTCGTGAAATCCTAATAAGAGAAGGAAGGATATAAAGCATTGGATCATGGGAGAATAAGGACCATTGATATCACATAAGAGGTCATCGTGATTTTGGATTTCGGGAGAAGGGGAGAGGGCCACTTCAAAAATCCTCGATACGTGAAACCCCGACATGATCTAGATCCTCATATCGTACAAGAATCAGGATCGTTAATCTATGGAGAGGAAATTTCGGCACTTCGGGATTTCAGGAATTGGAGGAGTCGAGGTGCCTTGGAACGGAAGTCCTGACATCATGAAACCCGAAGTGCCTTTTGGATTAATGTTGTGGTCATGCCAGTTGTAACAACCTTAATTAATCCTTTAATAAATATTAGTTTAATAAGTATTAGATTAATAAATATTAGTTTAATAAATATTAAAATAGATTTTATTTATTTTTTATTAATTATTAAGACTTAGTTAATAATACAATTGTATTGGTAGATGGACCCATTTATGGAAGGAGGGATAAGGTGGTTGAGATTTAATGGGGGGATAAGGTGGTTGAGGTTTAATGGGGGGATAAGGCGATTGGATAAGGGAGGAGAAGACGATAAGGCATGGGGGAGGACTCGGGAAGGAGGAGATCTTTTGGGGTCAAGATATTTTTAATTCAGGAGGGAGGGAGAAAAGGAAGGGGAGGACAATTTTCGACTGCATCTGTATGATTGGTTTTACTTGCAGCTTGCTTGAGGATCTTGCTTGAGGACTTTCACATGGGGCACCTGTTGCTGAGAATTTTTGGCTCAAGGGACAGGAAATCGTATGGAATCTCGGGGCTAGGGAGTCGGATAGGCTGTGCCTAGTTGGCTGGGAGGTTAACCAGTTTTGGGAAGAGCATCAGTTTTGGCAGAGTTTCAAAACAACATCAGTTTGAAGTATTTATTATCATTATTATGTTGTGTTCATTATTGTTATATTGTTCATTTTTATTATGTTGAACGTGTTATTCATTATCATGTTGTTCATTTTTAAATTATGTTGAACAGTGAATTGTTATTATACTGAATAGTGAACAGAAAAGAAATTATGATAGCATTTTTAAATTTAAATTTATGTTTTTAAGGCTCTGTTAGGATAGGCCTTACACATGGTATCAGAGCTTCTAGTTTAAAATCTAGGGCCAAGGGCCTACCTACCCACCCATCCTATTGAATCTTGACTGAAAGCTATGTTATGTGCCTAGTAAACCATTAAAAAGATCCCAAAATCCTACCATCATCCCAGAAAATGCAGCAGTCACAACAAAATACTTTGGGGTTAAAATGACCAAAAAAAAAAAAAGACATAAAAGGCATTGGATACTCTTCGAGAAAAAAAAAAATCCCAAAAGAGAGACAAAATGATGAAAGTAGAGGAACCTAACATATTATAAAGGAAAATAAAAATAAGAGAAGGAGAAACCGAGTATAACTGATCAAAAGTGAAATAAGTTAATAACCAATGATAACATTTCAGTAGATATCAACAGCAAAAAATAACAGAATTTAAAAGCACCACTCAAAAAATGTGAAGCACCACAGTAAAGGAATAGAAAAATATCACTTCTGAAGTGGATAGATGAGAAATTCAAGGAAAAACCACTAGAGACAATTTGACCTTGCAGCTGAGAGAAATAGTAAACTATGTATGCCAAAATCTAGGTCCGCAAGTCAACACATTAGCCAACTCAAGCCCAACGCATGCGCCAAACCTCTCTGCCCTGGCTTTCCTCTTTTCTTCTTCTGATAAATTTTGGGGACCCGCAAGCTAATTCTCAACCCAATCCATAAGCCAAAGCCAAAGCCAAAAGTCTATTTATTATGCCATGCAACATACAAGCGTAGCGTCAAGCTCCATATTCTGTCCATATAAGCCAAACCACGAGTCAGCCCACAGGCCCAACTCGACACACAAAGCCCAGCGCAAATGCCAAGCACTATACATGTCCACTCCTCAGATAAATTATTGGGCACATATGCCCAATCTTCAACTACTACAGCTATCGAGCGAAGGACCTACACCAAACGCAACACACAAGTCAAAGCGAACGCACAAGCGCCAAACCAAGCCACCAAGTAGAGGTCGATATGTGCTCAACGTGTCATATAGAAGTAGTTTCAAAAAATATATATAATAAAAACATGGAAGAGGAGTCGAACCTGCGACCTCCTCTTCGCCCAATGTTCCCATGGACCTAGTGCTAAAACAATGGATAAGGAGAGGCATATAACCCCACAATTCAAATGCTAAGTTTAAGAGTCAATTCTATTTGTTCGCCTAGAAAATCAAACTTGTGACCTCTCGGGTGCAACAAACTACAATCCACATGCCAGCCAATTGGTTGACCAAGTCCAACACCAACGCACCCCACTTCCAGACCAGACCAAGCACTTGCAACATAACATAGGTTAGCAAACTCACATAACATGCCAAGCAACGAAGCCACCAACAGATATTATTATGCGCAACAATGGGTTTCGAACCCACGACCAACCACCAAGCCAACGACTAGTGGAATTGTCCAATAAAGGAGAACCCAGCCACGAGGTGGAGAAACCACAAGGGGTCGTGGTTCCTCCAATTCCCAGTGCAAGCATGCAAGCCGAGCACCAAGAGCCAAGCCTATAAGAAAGCACAGAGCATCAAGCTCAAGGAATCAAGCGATAAAAGAGTTTAGTGTGCACTACGCGTCCAGGCCCGAAACCAAGATCCAAGCCGAAGGAACGAGCCCACGAGGGGCATTCTTTTCCCAATGCATCATCTGTGCATAACGCACCATACAACCCCAGACCAAGCCTGAGTATTGAGCCAAAATACCAAGAGAGGAACCAACGAGGAAAGCACGGGCGGCCATAGTCAGGAAGAAAATAAAAAACAAACCACTTGAGGGAAAACACGTGATGGACTAGTGAAAGTTTAGGGTTTAGGTACTGAGAGCCTAGTTTGGGCACGTGGGCCTCATGTGAGAAGACCGACCTTAAAGGATGCTAGCATGGTCTCTAGCGTTGTAGTTCTGTCAATAAATGCCTCATTTTTCATCAAGATATTAAGCGCACATCACATATATTATGTAAATATTTTAATTTCCATATATTTATTTTTATAGGCGCTTTAGACTAGTCATCAAACTAGTCAATAATAATATTATTATTTTCAAGATTTTATTATTTTATTTTTAAAGTAGTAATACTATTTTGTAAATTTAAAAAAATATATAATAATAATAACAATAAATATATAAAAATTAATTATTAATAGTAATTGAATAAAGAAGTATATAAGAGTTTCAATTTAATGAAAAATGATAAGGTTAATCTAATAATTAAGTTAATTAACTTATTTACTTTGATGATTTATTGGTAAACCTGAGGATTAAATTAACATTATAAAATTATAATGTTAATATTGGATTTGAAACCTATGTTATTAATCATATATACACCCATATGATTAATGAATGTAATAGTGTTATTTTATAATTTATAAAGGTTAAAGGTCCTTGTAGAGTAGCGGGCGTTTGACGCATGTTGTGGGGAATAGTTAGGGTATAATAGGAGGTATAATAGAAAGCACTACATAGGGGATTTGATGCACTATGGCGAGTATGGTAGAATTCTAACATAGCTATCAAGGTAGAGAGTCAGTAGTTTTCTTAGACAAAGACATCGAGCTTAGAGGCTTTCGACCCTGACCTAGCCACTTACCCTAAAGAAAGTAACGTCTATTTACAGACAAGTAAAAAAAAAAACTTACGCCTAACCCTATGCTTTCAAGTATAAGTTGCATGAATGTGAGTTGTCTTAGACTCTTCCATAACAAACTTTTGGTTGATGTAGATTCAAGTATACAGGATGATTAGGACTCGAGGAAATCGAGGTCGGGGGGCATCGTTGCAAGGACCGCCAACGCTGCCACCACCATCACCTGAATTAGCTCTCATTTTACGCTCTTTGGAGGCTATAAATGAGACTTTAAAGGGGCGTCATCCAGCAAGGATCGAAGTGGAGCCCCCACCATCTGGAGAGGGTAACCCTGAAGAGTCAAGGGATTCAGGGGGAGGGCCTACACTCGAGGACATCACTAGAGAACTGTAGAAGATCAAACTTCCAGAGTTTGTCGGGGGTTGTGCCAGTGAACGTGAAGATGCACGGTTGGAAGGAATGACACGATGTTTCACCTTAAGAGAATATGCTTCCATATCAAAGGAAAAAATAACAAACTTTCAGTTAAGGCACAATGCCTTGAACTGGTGGGGAAACCTGGTGTTGGGGCTCAGAAATGTCATATTTCCATCCATCTTTCCCTTCATCATTCTTCACATTTCATCGCCCCATTAACCTTTCACGATATCATTTCCATAAATATACTTGGGTTTCAC
>JZKD02S1016727.1:781319-791887 GCA_000966675.3 Picea glauca | reverse complement strand
AATATTTAAAACTTAAGGAAAGCGTCCTATTCTGTCATGTTTTGTTCTAGATCCAGGTGGATCTAGGGAGATCGGTTTGTGTCCGCACTTACGGATTTATCCATAAACACCCTGGGTTGACAAATTAGATAAGTTGGGTAAATACTACAATGCAATTAATTCAACATTAGTTTGGCCTAATGTAATGATTGTTGTTCCTTTTGTTTTGATTGTTGTTCCTTTTGCAGGTCGTGTTGTTCCTTTGAATAGAACAACTATCATTCCCTTTATGATTGTTGTTCCTTTATAGGTGTTGCATCTTTGGAGGTTGGGTATTGAAAATGAAAGGTAAGAACCTACGTAGGCGACAAGTAAAACACTTGTGCCAACACCTACCTTTGGTTGATGCATAGAGGTTGTTTTTAGGACATCTTTAGAGCCCAACACCTGGAGATGCAGTTGCACCTTACCCTAGAAACCGTTTCTTGGGAACTTTTTGAGGAAAGGTTCTGAAGGAAATATCTACCATCTTACTATGAGGAACATCAGGTGGGAGCATTTCATGCTCTAGTACAAGGAAAAAGGACCGTGGAAGAGTACGAGATCGGGTTCATGGAGTTGGTAAAATATGTTTCATACATGGATAATGATCAACGATGGGAAGAACGCTTTGTCTATGGGTTAAACCATAAGATAAGGGCCATGGTACGGATGTGGAAACCATCTTCAGTAGTGGAAGTAGTTGAAAATGCACATTATGTTGAGGAACACATGATCTTAAATGGAGGTATGAGATCGACCTTTCCACAACATCCTGGATTTGTTGGGAAGGCCCCTAGGACCTTCTCCATGGGAGGGAGCTCTAGGCCACCTCCTTATGGTAATAGAGTCATGCCAAGGACAGGTGTCACAGTTATTTAAATGGGAGAGAGTGAAGCATCCCATTCATCACCAATGATGCAGGTAGGCCCACAACCTTCTCAGGGAGCAGCTAGTAGGGGCAGGGGTTCCAAGGGAAGGAACTCATTTCAGAGACCGTCATAGAGCAGTGCGCAGGTTACATATCGTGTTAGATGTTGGGGATGTGGAGGGCCCCATTACCAGCATGACTTCCCATAGTTGCAAGCAAGATCTATGCATAGAGAAGGAAAGGCCTCGATGGGAAGAGAAAGCAGTAGCCACCAGATTTATGAAGCAGTTAATAATTGCCAGGTAGAACATCAATCTGCGGTGGTGGAGTTGCCAGGTACGCTAAATCATATCAATGTTAAAATTTTATTTGATTATGGTGCTACAGATAGTTTTATTTCACCATCTTCAATAGAAAAGATTGGGTTGGCAACCTATGAGCACGATGACTTTAAACAAGTTGAGATGGATTCGAGGGAAAAACAAGCGATAGGACCTAGCGTTGATAATTGTCTAGTAGACCTGGGAGTGTGTACTACCAGGTTAAAGGTATACATCACTTCTCTCAGGGATGTATGACCTAATCATTGGAATGGATTGGTTAGAATCCCATCGAGCTATGGTAGATTGTTTCGCAAAAATGGTGCTTTGTGCTGACGATGAAGGAAGGACAGTAGAGATCCATGTTGTACGGGGAAAGGTGTCTCTATAATTTATCTCAACTATGAAGGTTAAGTGGTGCATGAGGCAAGGGTGTCAACTATATGTAGTGGAAGCAGTGAATGAAAGGAAAGGACCCTCCTTGGATCAGTACCTAGTATTGTCAGAATTTAAGGATATTTATCCGAACATGTTGCCAGTGTTACCTCCTGAGAGGGAGCCTGATTTTACTATTGAGCTAAAACCTAGTGCATAACCAATTTCCAAGACTCCATATAGGATGACAGTGACAGAACTTTGTGAGTTTCATATGCAGTTGAAAAAGTTACTCGACTTAGGGCTAATAAGGCCTAGTGTCTCACCTTGGGGTGCACCAGTAATTTTTGTGAAGAATAAGGATGGTTCCTTATGAATGTGTATATATTATACGGACTTGAACCATGCTACAGTGAAAAACAAGTACCCAATGCCATGAATAGATGATCTCTTTGATCAGATGAAAGGAGAAGCGGTATTCTCAAAAATTGATTTGCAATCAAGATATCACCAGTTAAGGATTAAGGAAGGTGATATTCCTAAAATTGCCTTTCGAACTCGGTTTGGGCATTATGAGTTTGTTTTAGTACTTTTTGGATTAATCAATGTGCCAACAGTATTCATGAGCCTCATGAACGGTGTATTCCAGAAGTACTTAGTCCATTTTGTACAAGCTTTCTAGATGATATGCTCATTTATTCCAAGAACGAAAGAGAACATGAGGAACACTTGCGAGTGGTGTTGTCTTGCCTTAGAGAGAAAAAATGGTATGGGAACATGTCAAAGTGTTCCTTCTTCCATAAATAAATTCACTATTTTGGTCATATCATTTCCGACGAAGGAATCTTTATGGACCCTAAAAAGGTAAAGGCCATTATGGAATGGCCAGTGCCAAAAAATGCTCATGAGGTAAGAAGCTTCATGGGGCTAGCAGGTTATTATTAGAGATTTGTGGAAGGGTTTTATAAAATAGAAAAACCCATCACCACTTTGTAGCACAAGGGGGTCAGGTATGAATGGACAAAAGAATGTGATAGTGCATTCATAGAGATTAAGAGGTTACTAACTAGTGCACTAATTCTACGAGTGTCAGATATGGAAAATGACTTCACAGTCTGCACAGATGCCTCGAAGAAAGGGTTGGGGGCCATGCTAATGCAGGATGGAGGAGTGATAACATATGCATCAAGGAAGTTGAAGAAACACGAGGATATTTATGCTACTCATGATTTAGAGTTGGCAGTTGTAATGCTAGCTCTGAAACTTTGGAGGCACTATATGGTGGGGAAAAACTTTGAGCTTAAAACGGACCATGAAAGTTTAAAACATCTCTTCACTCAGAGGGATCTTAATTCTAGGAAGAGGTGATGGAGTGAGTTTATGAGTGAATACGATTTTGGAATTTTGTACATCAAAGGAAAAGAAAATGTGGTCGTGGATGCCTTGAGTAGGATACCACGTATCTTCTCCTTGGTACCCTTAAAAGTCAATCTGAGGGAACGTGTGTTGACGCAACTCCATGGAGACAGTTGATATTTAAAGGTTACTCCAAACCTCTAGAGTGGGAGGCAATTAGATCCAAAGTATGAAGGATATAGCATGGAAGTAGACGGAATATTAAGATATCGATGAAGGATGTACATCCCCGAAGGTGGGGATATTTGAAGCATCATACTGAAGGAAGCCCATAGAGCACTTTATTGTGCACATCTGGGTGTGAAGAAAATGTACATAGACATGAGGAAGCTCTTCTTCGAGTAGGCATGAAGCGCGATGTAGTCCATTTCATCGCCAAGTGCCTAGAGTATCAACAAGTGAAAGCTGACCACCATCACCCGACAGGTCTCCTACAACCACATGATGTTCCTATGTCCAAGTGGGAAGTCATTTCTATGGATTTTGTTGTGGGGTTGTCGCTCACATCTCATAGACACAACGCCATTCTTGTGATAGTTGATGAGTTAACAAGAGTGCTCATTTTATTCCAGTTAGAGACACTTATGATGTCACTGATGTGGCACACGTTTTTGTAAGTGAGGTCATCCGTTTGCACGAGATACCCAAGAATATCATTTTACAAAGGGACTCCAGATTCACTTCTAGGTTTTGGACAAGTTTGCAATCAACGTTGGGGACTCAGTTAAACTTAAGCACAGATTATCATCTGGAAACAGATGGGAAAACTAAGAGAGTAAATCAATTCATGGAATACATGCTTAGGATGTATGTCATGGATAATCAAACCAATTGGGAGAAGTACCTACCTTTGGTAGAGTTTGGCTACAATAACAGTTTTCATAGATCCATCGGGATGCCACCATATGAAGCTCTGTATGGAAGGCCATGCAGAACACCATTGAGTTGGGAAAGATTAGAAGACTGCATGACAGTTGGGCCAGAATTGATTCAAGAGATGGAGGAACATGTCATACAGATTAGGAAAAGACTAAAGGAAGCATGGGATAGAAAGAAAAGTTATGTTGATGCACAGAGGACTGATTGAAGTTATAAAGTGGGAGATCAAGTTTTCATTCGTATCAGTCTTAATAAGAGTATTGTTCGGTTCAGGAAGGGGATAAAGTTGTCACCTCTATTTATAGGACCATTCAAAATCTAAGAGAAAATTGGACCCATTGCCTATCGTCTCGTACTGCCACCCCACTTGCATAAAACTCATAATGTTTTTCATGTATCTGTTCTACATCATTATGTTGTTGATGAATCACATAAACTAAATTAGAAGGAATTGCAAGTATCGGATGTGGGAACCCTCATGGTAGAACCATTACGCATATTGAACCGTAGATTTCGACAACTCAAGAACCCTCTAGTATACCAAGTTAAGGTCCAAAGGGACAAGTACAGTCGATGATCCAGCTGGATATCGGTGGCCACCCACCTTTTTCCACTGGCTCAAAACAGTTTTCTGGCAATTTTGGCAATTTACTATTTTTAGCAGGTTTTAACTTCTGGGGCCATTTTGAGGGCCTAAATGAAGGTTTTTCGAGATATAGGTTCTCAATGATAGCCAAAGGTATAATTTAGAATACAAAATGAATCTCCTCGGAGATACCTTTCCAACGAGCTATCATACGCCTAAAATAGAGATCGTATGCAAAATTTACAACCCGGGAAGTTGATGTACTAACTTACCCAAATGGGGCCCACAGGACTTTTGACGCTTCATTTGGGGATTCATATTTCTGCCCTTATTACATTCATCCATATCATTTTTCAGCAAATTTTTTGACCCTGCACATATGATCTTTTCTCTAATGCACCTCCAAAGATCGAAGGCGAACATTCCTCCCATTCCCATACCTTTCAGCACCATCACTTTCAACGTGACCTATGCCTTCCACGGGTGGATGTGACCAAATTTGATGGCTCGGACCCCACTGGTTGGGTAACCCAAATGGAACATTATTTCCCTTTATACGGCATCACAGATGACTTGGCCAAACTCCGGTATGGTGTTCTCTATCTAGATCAAGAATGTTGGCAATGGTGGCAATGGAGAAAAAATTCTCATTAAGGGTATATTGCTTGGACCCAATTTGTGACTGAGCTTTATGAATGCTTTGACATAGACATCAACCATTTGGGTTGTTTGACAAAGTGGACAGAATCTGGAATAGTAGAAGACTTCATAGCTGCCTTTGAGCACCTGGATTTTCGAATAGAGGGCATGACTAATGCTTTCTTTCGAGAGTGTTTTATCAGTGGCCTCAAGGAGGAGATTCGGGCCCATGTCTTCATGGCTCGACCCTCGACTTGGGTGGAGGCTACTAAAAGAGCTAAAGAATCACAACAGGTTGTATCATCTCAAAATCGAAAACCCTCCTTTATCCCTCGCCCTAAACCCATCACTCCCACTACTCCCTCCGCCCCATTAAAGATCCAAAAATTGACCAGGGATGAAATGGATAAATGCCAACTCAAAGGCCTTTGTTATAATTGTGATGACAATTTTTTCTTAGGAAACAAGTGTAAGGAACAAAATCTTTTTATGGCCATCTCTGAGGATATTTCTGAAGAGGATGTTGAAACTCCCCTTATGTTTGAGTCACCTGAAATCATTGACATAACCCCTCCCTCAGACCCTCCCGAAGTAGAACCCGTCATTTTCCTCAATGCTCTCACTGTCTTTTTCGCTCGCCAAACCATCAAGTTAATCGGTTACATCAAGCATCGGAAGGTCATCATTCTGGTTGATAGTGGAAGCACCCATAATTTTATTCATCACCGCATTGCCCAAGAAACTCATTGCTACATCCATGTTGTCAATAATTTCCAAATCATGATTGCCAATGGTGGTTCCATGAAATGTGGAGGGTGCTGTGAAAATGTGCGTCTCCAAATCGGTGACTACCACCTAAAATCCCATATGTTTTCTATCGACATGGGTGGTTGTGACATTGTGTTGGGTGCAGACTGGCTAAGGACTTTGGGTCCCATTCTCATGAATTTTAAGGCATTAACCATGCAATTCGACCAGGAAGGCCACCAATATAAATTCCAAGTCATCACTATTGTTTCACCTGAGGTCATTAGTTCCCATCGCATGGAAAAGCTGCTCAAAAAAGGTCATTCTGTTGTCATTGCCCAACTCCATGCCATACAAGCAACAGAGACACCCCCGGTGACGCATGACCTCCAAGCTCTCCTTTATAAACATCAAATGGTATTTTTCACTCCCCAAGGACTCCCTCCTTCCTGTGGTGTTCATGATCATTCCATTCCCCTTGTACCCGAAAGCCTTCCTCCCAATATCTGTCCATATCGCCACTCCTTTTCACAAAAAAATGAAATTGAGAAAATGGTCCAAGAACTCCTTAATCCAGGCATTATCTGCCCTAGTAAGAGCCCTTACTCTTCTCCTGTAGTCATGGTCCTGAAGAAATAAGGTTCTTGGAGAATGTGTCCTAACTTCCATGCCCTCAAAAAACTGACCATTAAAGACAAATTTCCCATTCCTGTCATTGATGACCTCCTGGATGAATTGAGTGGCGCCCAATTCTTTACTAAACTTGATCTTCACTCGGGCTATCACCAAATACGTATGAAAGAGGCAGACATTCCCAAGATGGCCTTTCGCACTCATGAGGGCCACTATGAGTTTGTGTTCATGCCCTTTGGCTTGTGTAATGCCCCCTCCACCTTCCAAAGCCTCATGAATCATGTCTTATGTCCCCTTCTCCATCATTTTGTCTTAGTTTTCTTTGATGATATCCTCATCTATAGAAAAACTTGGATAGACCATCTTACTCATGTGGATCAAGTTCTCCATCTCCTCTCCCAGCACCAACTTTTCCTGAAACAATCTAAATGTGCTTTTGGTGCCTCAGAAGTAGAATACTTGGGTCATCTAGTTGGCAAGGATGGCATCAGGGTGGATTCGAAAAAGATTGAAGCTATGCAAGATTGGCCACACCCAAAGACTCTGAAAAGCTTGCATGGATTCCTGGGCTTAACAGGGTATTAACACAAGTTTGTTAAGAACCACGGAAAGATTGCAGCACTTCTCACTGCTCTCCTCAAAAAGAACTCTTTCACTTGGACTCCAGCTGCTACTCAATTTTTTCAAACCTTGAAGACTGCCATGTGCACCACTCCAGTTCTGGCCCTTCCTAATGTCACAAATACCTTTGTGTTGGAATGTGATGCCTCAGGGAAAGGAATCTGCGTTGTCCAAATGCAAGAGGGTCGACCTTTGGACTTCACTAGCAAGCAACTGTCTGAAAGGAATATGGGCAAATCCATTTATGAAAAGGAAATGTTGGCTATTCTGCATGTCGTTGATCTGTGGCGTCCTTATCTCTTGGGGAAACGCTTCCAAATTAAGACCGGCCATCAAAGCCTAAAGTACTTTCTGGAACAACGCATTTCCTCCCAGGAGCAACAAAAATTGGTGACTAAGCTCTTTGGTTATGATTATGAGATCATTTACAAGAAGGGCAAAGACAATGTAGTGGCGGATGCACTGTCCCAAAAATATGAAGAAGAAGGTTCCATTTTTTCTCTTTCTTTCATTGTACCCAATTGGCTCCAAGTTGTGCACTAGGAATGGCTTCAAGATCCCAAAAGTTCGCATCTGATCCAGCAATTGCAGACCAAGGCTCCGGCTCCCCCAGGGTAATCTTGGCTCCAGGATGAGCTTTGATACAAAGTCCATTTGTATTTAAGTAAACAATCAAAGCTTAAATCCATGGTACTTTATGAGCTTCATGCTACACCCACAACGGTCCACCAAAACATATGACAGGGTCAAACATTCTTTTTTCTGGGATGGTATGAAACAGGACATCCGTAATTTTATCGTTGAATGTGAGGTGTGTCAATGCAACAAGGGAGAAACAGTCAAATCTCCAGGCACACTACAACCACTTCTGATTCCACCTGCTATTTGGAAGGATATCTCTATGGACTTTATTACTGGCTTACCCAAATCAGGGAATAAATTAGTCATAATGGTGGTTGTGGATCGCCTTTCCAAGTATTCTCATTTCTGCGTTCTTTAACACCCATTTACTGCATCCACGGTGGCTCAACTTTTCATGGACTAGGTCTTCAAGCTTCATGGCATGCCACACTCTATTTTTTCTGATCATGACCCAACTTTCACAAGCAATTTTTGGCAAGAACTGTTTAAGCTACAGGGCACCCAATTGCATCTCAGCACAGCTTATCATCCCCAGACTAATGGTCAAACGAAAGTTGTCAACAAGTGTTTGGAAACATATCTGAGGTGTTTTTCCTCTGAAAAACAACATCAGTGGGCTCAATGGCTACCCCTAGCCGAATGGTGGTACAACACTTCCTACCATACAGCTACTCGCATGACTCCTTTTGAAGCGGTATATGGATAGAAGACACCTTCAGTTCTCTCATACTTACTAGGTACCTCGAAGGTCCAGGCGGTTGACCAAACACTTACATTTCGAGAGGATATTCTTTGTACCCTTAAAGAGAACTTGGTCATGGCACAAAATTTCATGAAGCAACAAGCAGATCAAGGTCACTCTGAACGTCAATTTGCAGAAGGGGATCTGGTGTTTCTGCGACTACAACCATACAAGCAAACTTCCCTCAAGGCCGAGCATTGTCAGAAGCTAGCACCCAGATTTTATGGTCCTTATGCAGTTCTCAAGCGTGTGGGACAAGTTGCATATTAGTTAGCTCTACCCAGTCAATCGAAGCTACGTCCATATTTTCATGTTTCATGCTTAAAGAAGGTGATTGGAACTAGGTGCCAAATTCAAACCAACCTTCCCGAGTTAGTTGAAGAAGGATCCATTTGGCTACAACCAGAAGTAGTTTTGGACCAGCGTGAGAGTCGCCTGTGTCAGAGAACCATCAAGGAAATTCTAGTCTAGTGGAAAGATACAACTCCAGCAGATGCCACTTGAGACCCAACTACCATTCTACAGCAGTTTCCACATCTCAAGCCTTGAGGACAAGGTTGTTTTTAAGGGGGAGGACATGTTACGGTCCTAACCCGCACATAGGTAGATCAATATATTCAGATGTAATAAAGGTCAATATTAATAATGCCTTTCAATAAAATAGAATAAGGTGGATGTAAGAATACCTAATAAAATCTTCCGCTTCTAGAAGGATCTTCCTCTAGATGCTTCTCTTGATAAACATATTTAGTATAAATAAGGGTCGAGGGTATGAAAACCCTGGCTTGGAGATTATTGTAACAGAGTGTTGCTCGATTGGATTTTTCCCCCTTGAAGAGGCCTGTGAACATTTCTTTCTAAATCAAAGTGTTATTTTTGTTGTTCTTCTTATATCATTTATGTGTTATTGTGGAGATTATGCTAGATATATTACTGTTATTCTGCCATTTCTAGAATTTTATTTATGTTCTGCATATTTATTATATCTGGTATCTTTCACTTCTACACACATTCCTCTCATGTATCTTGACTTGTTGAACAGCCTCAACTTCAACAATTTCATGACAGACTTCCACAAACTAAGCAGCGCAATGTCTCCAGCAATACAAGCAGCTCACCAAGATGCATATCCAGTAAACACTTTTCCCTCTCCCCTGGGAACTCAACGTAATGGATACCATTTCTTCCTAAGGAGGGAGGATTGATCTAGGTGTATATCGGTGGCCACCCACCTTTTCCGATTGGCTCAAAACAATTTTCTGGCAATTTTGGCAATTTACTATTTTTAGCAAGTTTTAACTTCTGGGGCTATTTTGAAGGCCTAAATGAAAATTTTTCTATATTGAGGCTCTCAATTATATATAAAGGCATGATTGAGCCCACAAAATTAATCTCCTCGATGATACCTTTCCAATGAGCTATCATACGCCTAAAACGGAGATCATATGCAAAAGTTATGACCCCGGGAAGTTGATGTACTAACTTACCCAAACGGGGCCCACATGACTTTTGGCACTTCATCTCCTAGGGTTAGGTTTTTGCATGTCTAGGGTTTTTTGCATTCTTTTTTATTGTAAAAATTCCTTCAGAGCCTCATTTTAATCATCTTCTTGCGAATGTGAGTAGCCGTCACATCTCTTCTCAGAGATAAGCTACCACCATTTTAGCGAGTCTTTCACTCTGTATTTTTATAGTCTCTGTACATTTCTTTCATTAATAGAAATCATGTATTACTATATCTTTGTGTTTATGGTTGCATATATGATATATTTATGTTATATTATTGGATATATGCGATATATCTGTGCATTTCTTTATTATATCTCTGCTCTCATTTCGTACCGAAAATAATCTGGATCAGTGGTATCAGAGCATGATGCTCTTGATTGTTTTTTCAGTGCATGTCCCCGACGAGGTCCGAGTATAGCAAGTTGGGTCTCAATCTTGTCTCTATTGAATACAATATCTCTTGCACACCCAAGAAACACTCAATGGTGAAAGAAAAGAAAAACGACGGAGCAGGCGATACTATCAATCTGTTGCTTGAGCAAGCTCTCACACAACAGAGGGACGAAATGA
>JZKD02S1016727.1:746889-765788 GCA_000966675.3 Picea glauca | reverse complement strand
TTGTACATTTATTTCATTAATAGAAATCGTGTATTACTGTATCTCTGTGTTTATGGTTGCATCTCTGATATATTTTTGTTATATTATTGGATATACGCGATATCTCTGTGCATTTATTTATTATATCTCTGCTCTCATTTCGTGCCGAAAATAATCCGGATCAGTGGTATAAGAGTAGGTTGCTCTTAATCATTTTTTCAGTGCATGTCCCTGACGAGGTTCAAGTATAACAAGTCGGGTCTCGAGATTGTCTCTCTTGAATACGATCTCTCTCGCACACCCAAGAAACCCTCAATGGCGGAAGAAAAGAAAAACGAAGGAGCAGACAATGGGCCCCGTTTGGGTAAATTGGTACATCAACTTCCCAGGGACTCCATCGGCATGACCACTAGACTCGAGATTGGTTACAACTCAGCTTTACACTTTAGTTGAACTTAGAACTAGACTTGAGATTGGTTACAACTCAGCATTACACTTTAGTTCTAAGCAATGTGTCCATTAGACCGAGTTTCCTCCACCCTCACTAATAGGTCCTCGCTCACTAAATCAAAGAAGTGAATGAAAAATTCCACCGTCCAACCATCAGGCCATGGACTTTTTTGTTTTTTAAACAGGGATACAACCAATTTTAATTCCTCCAACGAAACTGGTTTATAGAGTTCGCTCACTTCCTCCTCATTAATCAATCTAGTGAAAAGGCTTGCCACCCCAACCTGTTCAGTTGTGGGAGAATTATCTAGGGGTTTAAAGAAAATTTTTAAATAATTCTCTACCTCTGCGATTATCGCCTCCTGACCATTGTGAACTGTCCCATTGACATCACGAATCTCCCATATATGTTTATTGTTTCTCATGTGGTTAGCAAAATGATGAAAGAAATTAGTATTTTGATCTCCACTCTGAACCCAAATAGCTCGACTCCGTAGTCGCCATAAATCCTTCTATGCTTTTAGATGCTTATTCCTCTCAAATTCCAGTTTAATGAGATTAGACTCCACCTCCGGAAGAATAGAGCCATCCGATAACAACAACAAATGTTGTTTAATATTTCCTTCCAAGTTCTCCAACAATTTTATTTCCCAGTTCTTAGACTCTTTTTCCCAACATTTAGTACAAGTTTTTAAGTCCTTCAACTTCTAGATTAAACGACACTGATGATCTCCTTCCAATAAATATTTCTAATCACTCCATATTTTATGAACCAAACTGTTGTAAACTTTGTCTAAAATCCATTGAGCATTGAATTTAAAGGGATGTGTCTTGAAAAGGGGAGTGTTCTCCAGCTGCAAAAGTACAAGTGCATGATCTGAGACAAAGGGATATTCCACCCAGAATCTATACATACCAACACTCAAAAGAAGATCCTCTGAAACAAGAAACATGTCTAGTCGTTTGGCTATAAAATCTCTACCCGAGCGCCTATTTCGCCAAGTTGGGATGATTTTATCAGGTTGTACATCTATAAGTTTGTGGGCTTGAAAGAGAGCTCTAAAGAAACCTGCTTGAGGACTCGAGTTTGTTGACCCGCCCCATACCTCTCAAGTAGAAATAGTTAAATTTAGATCCCCCGCTACCACAAGATTTTTCATAGAAAACAAACCATTGTTCGCTAAAAAATTCCAGAAAGATTTATGCTCCATACATGGACCATAAACATTAAGTATATTGATCTCCCTCTTTGTTGCAAAAATTGAACCTGTAAACAAAATCCCGCCACAAGTAAGGTAAGGAACCAGATTAAAAATATAAGGATCCCACAAAACCAGCAGACCGCCTGAAGTACCAACTGAACTCACAACACAAGACACCCAGGAAGGATGAAACTTATTCATAAAGGACCGAGCTTTTTGTTCATGAACCAGAGTTTCTTGTAGGAAAACAATATTCTGATGGGTAGTGTCCAAAACACGATGAAATGAGGCAGATTTTAGGGTGCCTCCAACCCCTCTGAGATTAAGAGAGAGTAAAATCATTACTTATCCATTTCTAGGGCCTTCACTGCTCCAAGTTCCCCACTGTCGGAAGAAGAAGGATCAGTAATTAAGGATGAGTTAGTCGTCGCTTGTAATTTATTTCGCGTACTTCTTGTTTTAATTGGAGAATATTCTATTCCTAGTCCTAGTGACCAAAAATAGTCCTTCATTGTCTCGATGAGAATAGTAGTCGTGGTACTAATCTCTCCAATGATAGTAGAAGGGTAAAAAATGGCATTCCCAAAATAGGTAGGTAACTGTTCCGAGGGATTATTATCATGTAAATAAGGAATCAGAGAGTCCAGAACCGCACTCAACAAGGTATCATCCTCCTCGGACTCACGGCAACCCGGAATAGGTACAGACTCAATTGGAGTGGGAGAAGCCACCTGTGAGAAATCCACAGAAGAGGAGAGGAGAGGTAGTACATGGTCAGCAAGACTCGGTGGCCTAGTTGATAGCATTTCAAATACAGGTAAGATACCAAGACAACTAGGGGGAAAGATAATTGATTCACCCTTACCCCTGGAAGAAGGAGTGACACTGTTAAATAAAGAAATGAAGCCCAAAGGGTCATTAACTGGTACCTTCTTAACAACCCCCGAGGGCACCTCCACAGAGGAAAAAACATTTTTCAACAACAGAGAGGCATTTAGTTCTTCTTTCTCCCATAACGTTAAAGAATCATACAGAGACGGGCAATGTAATTTTAACTTACCAAAGATCAAGTCATCTTGTTCCGATGAGTGTAGTGAATCTATAGAAGGATATTGAGTACCAACCCAAGCTGAGTCAACTTCAAAGGCTAAGTCACCATTATCTTTGTGAAGTGTCGTGTCTTCAGAGATATCCTCTGCATCCCAACCCGAACAATCTCTCCTCAAATGTCTGGTATTGTGACAGTTGCTACAACGAAAAAGGATGCTAAGGTAGTCCAGCTTCTGGACAATCCTCTGACCCCTCCATTCGATTTCTATGATTTTTGGAAGACCCCCATGGATGTCCATCTCCACCAGGATTTTACCCCTTTTTTTGTTAGGTGCCGAGAGAACAGACTCACCTAAAGAAATGAAGGAACCTAAAGAGTTCCCTATCACCTCCAGTGCTCCCGTGTTCCATAACTGTAGGGGTAAGCTAAGGAGAAGGACCCAAAGGTGGCGATGTTGGAAGTAATCCGTCTCCGGATTGAAATAAATTCTCCATCGTTTAATCATTAAACTACAACCACCAATCACCCACCTATGTGCCAGAAGTTGGGTCGAGTCTTTTAGCATGTTACAGATGATCCCGAACCATCCTTTTGTTAAAAATACTATTTCAGACACATATCCTAACCTTGGCCTCCAAGTGTTTTCCACCCAATCCGACAGAGAAACCTTACACAAGTACATGTAAGAGATTCTCCCAACTAAACCACAGAGAACCAACCTGCAAGTCTCTGCGAGACCAACGTATGATCCCATAACCATCTTATGAACCGTCTTTTTAGCCTTCCACAATCTTCGGTTGATTCCTAAATTTCTAGCACCCTTTCCATCTTTCCTCGACAAGCTAGAGTGAAACAACACCTTACACACCTCTTTCCGAGTTTGAGTCGAACACCATTTCTCTGCAGTCTGAGAAACCCCCGAAATACCTGACAATAAATCTTCAAAATACAGAGCTAACCCGGAGCTAAGGAATGAACGAGTGTTTGGAGGAGGAAATTGCTTTACTGACGAAGGAGTTAAGTTGTCAGTACCAACAACTGCAGAGTTTGCCTTCTCAAAAAGACCTTTTGCCTGCCAAAGCGCTTCGTCAACTACATTCATCAATGTGTTGATGTTAGCCTCCAAACTTGTATGAATATTAGAGGCCATGTCTAGCCACTTGGGCTCCACTGAGCCCTTCCCCCCAGAAAAATTAATACAACAACCAATTCCCTAGAAATTCTTTAATGGAGGTAATGAATGAGTAATAAATAAAATGTTGCCAACCAACCACCTGGAACCCACAACATTCGCTCCCCCAAAGTTAAACGCTAACTACCAGTTACCATAAAAAGTAACTTGATTCAAACCTAAGCTAAACTAGACTAAAAGTTGAAGGAAAAACAACTTCTATAAAACTAAACTCTGAAAGCTCCATTATTAGCAGATTTGGTTCAACTCTCGTAAAACCTAAAACCCTAAACCCCTGGTGCGACACCATTGTTATGCTAAGTCATAGGTCAGCTAAAATTGGTTCTGCTCTTCGACGCGCCTTCATTCCACCAATATATTTAAACCCCTGGTGCGGTACCATTGTTATGCTAAGCTACAAGTCAGTTAAAATTGGTTCGACTCTCCTTCTTCTCGACTCTTAAGATAAGTTAGCTACTTCTACATATAGTTGCTTGTATCTCGTAAAGCATATTCAAATGTTTCTAATTAACACAAGTAAGTGACACCTCCTAACATGGAGAGGAGAGAGAGGATATTGTACAGCCTCATAACTTATTCCAAGAAGACAAAGATAGATGTATTCAACTATTGTTTCACACATACATCTCACTAAGTACCTACTATTATATTAAAACATAAAAGAACATATAAATTACTTTAAAACTAATCTCAGTGAAAGTTGAAGGGCTTGGTACTTTTACTCATAAAAAAACATTATAAATGAATTGCAACTATGGATATAATTTGTGTTAAGTGTTATTTATGTGGACATCACCTATTATATTTAAATATCCTATATATATATATATATACTTTTATTTTAATATTTAAATTCCATTTATATTGTTTAAACTTTTGATATACAATATGGAACACATCTTTTTAATATTTAAATTCCATTTATTATGTTTAAATTTTTGATATACAATATGAAACACATCTTATGTTTATTTAGATTCAAAATATTTCAGATTCAAGATTGTTTATGCAATAATATTTATTACTCTACTTCAATTACTTCAATGTGTATATATAATCTATGACCTAATTTTTTTTAAACTTCTAACTACTACTATCTTTAAATAATTGTTAATATTTTTTTTATTTTTATGAAATTAATATTTTAATTTTTTATTTATTTAATTAATTTTAATCTTAATTTATATGTTAAACTAAAAAAAATTATTATTTATTAATATCACAAGTACTTACTATTACATTAAAACATAAAAGACAGGTACAGCTTCGCTGCTAATTTGTTTGTATTGTCCTCATCTATCCGCTCATGACATGGCATGGAGTCAGCTTAAAAAAACGCACGCGCGAGAGTGGTTTTGCAACTAGATGTGCTCGGGCGCACGCCTTAACTGAAATGACAACAAACAACGTACTTCAAAGTTGGAACACGCCTGCCATATTTGGCCTCTCAACTTTAAGCGCCTCCACGCCCACTCCCACTCCCGTGTGAGGAAACCTTGGAGTCGGCTGGATACCTCTATGATCCCCAGCCTGCAATTGCAAATACCGATTTACGGTGTTTTTGAAACCTCTATTTTTTTTAACCGTTGGGGCAGGGCGATCAAGCAATGTTCTATAAATTATTTTATAAGTGCATTATCCTGCAATTTATTTATTGTTTGAATCCTTAACCCTTTACCACCCACGGGAGTACTCTTATTTGGAGCCCGGATTGCTTGCTTGCAATAAATCGATCGGGTCACACGAAGACAAACCCTTGCCTGCGCTCTATTCTTCCTTTCCTTTGAAGTTGTGGTCGTATTGGCGAACACAGAGGCGTGGCTTTTCCATTGACGTCGACCTCTTTTTATGGGTGGTAAGGTACTGAGAGGCCTATTTCTTTCTGTCTTTTCTGATATTTAGACTTGCAATGGTTTATTATAATATTTTAAAAGAAAATAAAATCATATGATACTTTTTTGTTTCAGGTAGCTATGGTAGATCAGATGGCAAGGTGCAGAAAAGAGAGGATTCGGCATGGCCCAGAAAATGAGAGGATTCTTTGGACCATCAATGAATATTTAGTCTGATAAGTACATTTCCTTATTTTGAACAGTCTCGTATGTCTCTGTTTCTTTCCTTATTTAGATGCTTTCTTTAACTCTCCTTCTGCCTTCTCAGTTCAGGGATCACCTTCTATTGCTGTATGCACTCTATAATATATAGTTTCTGTATGCACTCTATAATATACAGTTACAGAGTTGACGTTCTCCCTTGAGCATAGCGAGTCTAGGTTATTCCCTTTCCTGTATCCCTGTCCTACTTTTGCCAATTATTGCTCATACTGGATGGATCTGATGGTTCCTTTTGGATTTGTTATGGATCAATTCAGCGAACTGAGTAGATTTGGATGGATCTGATGGTTTCTTGTGTATTTGTTATGGATCAATTCGGTTAACTGAGTGTATTTGTTATGGATCAATTCCATTATCGGTTAACTGAGTGTATTTGTTAATTCCATTATCGGTTAACTGAGTGTATTTGTTAATGGAGTAAATGAGCGGATCGCTGCCTTGCAACTTTAAGCGCCTCCACGTCCACTTCCGGCGGATATGCGGCCCCCAGGGTGTGAGGAAACCTGGATTCGGCTATATACCTCACCACCAGCTTTATCATCCCCAGCCTAATAATGATTTAGGGTGTTTTTGAGACCGCTATTTAGGAAAAAACAGAGGAAGCGGCTTGTATTTTCCAATGCAAATAAATGATTTACGGTGTTTTTTGACACCGCTATTTTAAAAATAAATAGGAAGCAGCTTGTTTTTGTTTCATGATTTCTTCATTTGACTCTAGGCCTTCCGTGTCAATTTTTAAGAAACAGAGTTTTTGTTTCATTATTTCTTTATTTGACTCTAGACCGTCCGTGTCAATATTTAGGAAACAGAATTGCGTGAAATCTTGTGAAATATGTGTGAGATTGTAGAGGGCAGGAAATATGCACTGGGACAGCACCTTGCAAGGATTCTTGATTCTTTCCCATTTCGGATATTTATGCACCGACCTGTCTCAAATGAAAAGTTTGATACCTTCAAACAACAGCTGTTGATGAGGGTTTGGCTCCTCCGAATAGCCAAGAAAACAGTGCCAAGCACGGCAACCCTATCCACCATCTTTCCACTTCAAATTTCATTCGACAAAACACATTTTCATTCGTTTAAAATTCGAATTCGACGACCAATCCAGGATAGGCGTGTGGCTCTGAAATCAGGTTCAATGTAGAAACTTAACACGAAGACACCCAGTGAAATCTTAAATCAATATGGATACATGCAGTGCTCAATTTTCAAGACATAGTGTCCTTGATGGGACGTTTTTTCCCCGATATATACGCTCTTCTGTTTTAATTTTGTATATATAAGCTCTTATGTTTTAAGATTTTAGTGTCGATGCTTTTGGATGGGTTTAATATAGGTAGAGTTCACGAAAATAGGTATATGTAAACTTTTATTATGTGGCAGCTATTTTCATCACATCTAAATTGGTATTGGTATTGGGCAATTAAGAATTTTTGAGGATCTATAGACTTGAATCTCAAACTATAGTGTCCAACTAATAAAGCACTTATATTTGGTTTCGCTGACTAACTAAGTGAATGGTATGGGTGGAAATGAGTGTAAAGAGAGTATAGATACGTTTTGCACATTCGGCATTAAATGTGTTTATCAAATGAGATATCAAATAGGAGTCATTATAGTGGAGTATTTAATAGCACAAGCTTATATGTGTTTATCAAATGAGATATCAAATAGAAGCTATTATAGTGGAGTATTTAATAGCACAAGTTTATATAGAGACTATAAGGAGACTGAATTACCAAAAGCTAGCCTAATCAAAATGCATGTTGTCAAACCTCTTTCACCTCATTCCCAAAACGATGGGGTATATAGTATTATTTGTGTTAGCGTCCCCATATTTACATTTATTAATTATTGAAACTAAGTATTCAATCTCATAGATATCTCTCCTATGATGTACATAAAGGACTTTGAAAGCCTTTTCAATTCACTCGCTACTCTCCTCGAAAATAGAAAGAACTCATTTACAAAAGTGATAGAAATAACTCATTTACAAAAGTGTTTAAAGGGACAATTGATTTAGAGTCTGCAAGAAGGCAAGAAATATACACTAGGACAACAAAACTTCTTAAAATAAGGTTAATTTTCTCACTCTATAATAATAAGAAATTAGTGGCTTTTTTATAGTTTTACTTATTTAATTAATAATTAAATATTTTTCCATTGCATGATTACCACAATCCTGACCTAGAAGATGCCTTTATAATCCAGTAATTAATAATTAAATCTTTTGTTGGCTTCATTATATAACAACATAGACATAGAAGATGCCTTTATAATTCATTAATCAAGTTGGAAGATGCCTTTAACCACATAGAAGATGGCATTTTTTTTAAAAGAGAAGTGGTTTGTATTTATTTCATGATTTCTTTATTTTACTCTGGGTAGTTCATGTCAACATTTAAGAGACATATATCGTGTTGAAATATGTATTATAACAAGATTTTCTTTGTGGTTGCATGATGACTAAATGTCCAATTACAATTTCTTTTGGGAGTAAGAATGAGATTAATTTTAGACAACTATGGTCTCTTTTAATAAGTATTTAGTCCATGTCTATAAAAGAAATTATTATGATTTATGTTTATGTGATGATCTATGTTTAGAAAGACCTAGGTGGTTGTAAATGGTCATATAGAAATAGCATGCTGCCAAACCCCTCTCACCACATTCCCAAAATGATGGTACTATTTGTCAACGTCTCCATATCTTTGTTTATTAAGTATTCAATCTCATAGACATCTCTGTTATGAATTTGAAATCCTTTCACTACTCTCCTAAAAAACGAAAAAGAACTCATTTATAGAAGTGTTTAAAGGGACAATTGTTGTCCAACCTAGAAGAGGATATGAAATATGTGGACAACAAAACTTTTTAAAATATCTATAATAATAATAAGCAATTAGTGGCTTCTTCATATGGATCAATTTTGAGGGTGTAATGAGATTTTCGATTTTCATTTGGTCCTACCACTTTCACCCGTGTGGTATTGGCGCTAGCCCTGTCCATCCTAAACTTAATAACTTCTTACACCTAATATCACCACGTTTTGCCAAATGCCTTGATTGATTGACTTTTACAGCCCCATGAATATCACAATTCCAAATTTTGGTGTTTTTCACACATTGATCCATTTGCTTTACTATTGAACTTTTCTCTTGTCATAATAATTGTATATAAGGCTTTTTGAAATGTTTACATGGCAAAGGATACATGGTTGGAATTTGAAATTACATTCATCACCACTAGATGGTTTACAAATTTTAAGTAAACATGTCAAGTATTATCTTATCCTTAGCTTTAGCTTTATTGACACTTATGACTATTATCCTTATTTAATAGTCAAAGTGTCCTTTTGTAATTTTTATTTTTTATGATTTCTTTTTAATAATCAATATTTTTTATATTTATAATTCTTTTATTTTTCATTTAATTTTGTTTTTGTATTTTTATGATTCCTTTTCAATAATTAATATTTTTAACATTTACAATTCCTTTTCTTTTAGCTTAATTTTGTGTTACAATAGTTTTAATTTGTGTAGTTTATTTGATTATGTCATCATGATTGTTTTAATGTGTTAGTTTATATATTGTTTATGGGAAAAGTTCTAAGGTTTCATTTAATTTTATCGATGTGGCTAAGTGAATACCTTATATTTTTTCCACTACCGTTATGTCTTAAACTAGGAAGAGAGAGCTCAAAGGCTTTGCTGGTTTATTGGGTTCCACATCTATATATTTTGGCAATTCCTTACTCTTTTTTAACCAAGATATCAGGAAAACATCCTTAGATTGCACAAAAAACATATTTGTATTATTGGATGACCTACCCAAATTCCACGTGTCACATCCCCTAATTTTCCCCTTTTATCTATCAATTCCCCTTGTAAGGTCCTCCGATATCATCTCAGTTAGGAAAAAAAGTTCACTTATAGTTGTATCCTTCTCTATAAGGTGGGATAACCTAGGTATTAGGAAAAATAGGTATAAACTACTTCTATACATGAGGGGAGGTCTACCTGATACGAGAGTGCTAGAGAAATCTCGAGCCTATAAAATCCGGTGGGCCCAGGATGGGCCTTAAAACGCCTTAACATATTAAAGCTATATCAAGGAAAAATGAATGATTTCATAACTACAATGTTCCACCCTGGCCCTAATCATAGAATTAGATTTTGTTCTTTCTAACAATAATAAGAAAAAAATGGTATTTATTTGGTCGGTACATAGATCAACGAAGAAAACATGATAAAGTTATCGATATGTTGAGTGTCTGTGTTGTTAAATATACCATCGTTGGTTGTTTATCCCTTATACTTCATAAATTCAATGGGTGTAACAAGAGCTTGTGTCTATGGAAGCTTGAACTACTAGATCTAATTTTTGAATAAGTGACGCTTTGTCTCTCAAATATGTTTCATAGCCGACTCCTCATAACTGATATCCATGTAAACTTCTCTTAGGTGTAGTGGCTTTTGAGTGTCAATAGACCATGTTTTTATTGAATTCCTCCTTCTCAAAGGGTGTAATGAATATCGAGGATATGGTGTATCTGTACCAACGTTTCTTTCTACCATCACGCTAGGACTCGACTAAGATGAAAAGGTCTATAATTGGCTCTTAATCTCAATGTGCTACTACGTGAGTGGTTGTTGATGTTGTGGGTTTGTATAATACTAGATTTTCTTTTTGAGAAGGAGGTTAACCAGTTGCAATTATGGATCTTGTGCCTAGGCATAGGGATCGACATGTTCATGATGGATCAAGATTGGGATTGGTATTCTAATCAGTTGTTGGATCAAATTGGGGCTCCTCTGATGTATGGTGGAGTGATGTAGTATTTTCTACTATGTGTGCCTCGATCAATGGTGTTAGCCATCTGGATTTAGAACACATGGATTTTCGATTAGATAGAAAATGTCCTACTTACCAGCCAACATATGAACTAGAAAAATGGATTTGAATCAAGGCATGCTATAGTCATGCCAAAAGTGCATGCTATAAAATCCCCTCTCCTCAAAACAAAACTCTTGCATCATAATTCAATCTAAACTAATCAATTATGATTGCAGATAATGGCAATGCTTGATCTTAATCTTCAACTAATAGCTTTCATGTATATGAAAGAAGAATACTGAAATCCTAGTGAAACATCTCAAACCAACTTCTCTTGTTCATTTTACATCTATGCATAGATTAGTAGTCATTTTGTACCTCTAGCAATTTAGAGTTTCCTATTTTTGACCTACCTGCTTTAGTCCATACTTCAGAGTCTCCTAATTAGACTCTTTACCTTCTAACTTTCATCTAGTATGCTGGATTAGAGGATTAGTAGCTGATGTTTAAACCTTATACCTTATTAATAGTAGATACAAATAGGTTAGAGGGAAGGTTTAGTTGGATTATTAAGATTTCTTAGTTGGGGTTATAAGGCTTAAAGAAAGAACCAGTTTATTAAGTGGGTTCATGAGCATGAGTAGAAGCGCCACTGGTAGCATGGGAAACAACAAGACACCAACAACATTAGTAGACATTGCTTTATATTGAGCATAAGTAGATCCAAAAGTATATGGAGAAATTGTCAAACATATTTTGCATTTTTAAATAGGGAAAACACATATATAGCAGCCTTTTAATAGGTGATATGACCAATCTTCGAAGTATCGGGTTGGTGATAAAGATTTGTTTATCTCTCGAGATCTTACTATTTCATAAAATAAAGAATAATCATAATAGATAATACAGTAATAGTGAATCAACACTAAGTGTTTTTGTCACATGGTTGTTTTGTTTCATTCAAAGTATGAACTTGTTGAAAAGGTGGATCTAATGGACATGCGAGTTCAAACGACTTCTCATAGATAGTGCATTTACCATTCGTTTTTTACCCGAACAAATTGATGAATGCCACCCAACCATCCCATTATTATATATAAAGATCACTTGATTAGGTGAAAGGATAGATACTTTTACGTTGATGTTGCAATGGAAGATTAAAATATATAGCTATTCCCATCACTATTGTAGAGTTGGTTCAATGAGATACAGGTTGAACACAACTTTAGGGATTGGCAACATGAGATGATGATATTAGGAAGACACCCCCACACATATCCCGTAGTCGACCTATTGGATTCGATATTATCACCTTATCCACACTTATTCACTCTGGTTTTTTATGCCTCTCTATCACATCTTGCAGAAGGAATTGTCCAGAGTTGATGGGATTACAAGTGCTAGTTGAATGGTTTTGAACTCATCTTTCTACTTAAGAGGGAAATTTAGGTAACTCCTTGGCACCCTACCATTTTTTGCTCTAATCTCAACTTGACCAATGAAATAGTGACACTGAAATCTCTCTTCTCTCTCTCTCACACACTTTTTCAAAAATAAGGGTTTGTATTCTATTCATATAGGAATGGAATTTAGGACCTCCTATATATGTATTAACATTGCATCGATCAAATAATGAATTGAGATGGAAGACAGAAGAACTCACTTGCTTATATAAAAAAGGGAGTGGGTTATAGTTAAAACTTTTATCTTTTGTTGATCAAGTCACTTAACATTCCTTGGCCACAATGATCAATCTATTTGTACCTCACCCTCTTTTTTCAATTGAATCACTTAACATCTCTCACCTCTCTAGTTACCTGAGTTTGTAATAGCATTGGCTTCACTTTAATAATGAATGCTACTAGTTACTTGGACTTTCTTTATTAATGCTCCCCAATCTCTTTATTAATGCTATTTCTATGATACTAAAGCTTTCTCTTTACCCATGCATAAATACATAAATGTTAACGTCTATTTTTTTCTACATGAGATTGATGACCCATGTTACATTAGCCAAGCTACAAGTATTTTTCCTTTACTATAATCACAATTCTTATTGTTATTTTTTCATCTTAAGAGGAATTCGAGATGTTTGAAGATGTTTTCTTTTCCAAGGAAAAAAAGCGTAATTTTATTACATCATGGTGTACAAAATTACATTATGTATATATACACCTCTTGGTGTATTTTGTTACATTGGAGACTGTAGCTGAATGGTATCTTTTTCATTTCATGAATGCTTCTGCATTTTGTTACTTCCGCAAAATTTGTGTTTCTTTGGAATTTCTGGAACATGTACTGTTGTATGTGCTTCAACTGATCCTCATTTAGAACTGTTTGCATATATTATGCATAAAAAAATATACAAACTTTTGTTGTTGAAAGTTGTTTTAATCCAAAAATGGTCTATGCATATATTCATATGCTTGTTCATTGTAATGTTCAGTTATTTTCCATTGGCCCATAGCCAAATTAAGCTCGTCTTTCGACCGCTGGTCCGCTACTTTATTATTGTCCCTGTAGACATGTTGACAAACAAAGGTGTAAAAAGAGGTCTACAAACAAGTAATGTCTTCCACCAAGGCAACGAGTCTTGTGTTTAAGCATCTTTAAGTGCCTTTTATCCAGTTTATGATGTTTAAAGAGTCCCCATAAACTTTTAAAGACAGACAACCTTTTTCAATGGCGAAGGCAATGAGTAGTTTAAGGCTCATAAGTTCTGCAAAGTTTTTTGTTCTGGGCCCAATACCAAGAGTCATAATAAAGTAGTGCATAGCTGAAAGAAAGAGGAGTCTGCCTCCTCCACAATTTTTTTGTTGAGAAGCTCCATCGAAAAAACCCCAAGGGGAGGAACTGTCAATCACGACCTCTTGAGGCTGCCTAGGAGAGGGTCTAGGAATCTGTGAGAGGAAGGATGACAGTAGGGAAAAACTTTTGGCTACTGAGATCTCAGGAGAAGGAGGGGTTCCTTTGAAGACAAGGGAATTTTGAGTGAGCCAAACACCCCAGATGGCCAATAAGGGAAGGGCTCTTAAATGTTTGAAGGCTCTTGTTTTCCACCAAGTAATCCAGGAGTGTTCCAAATCCCTTCCATCCCAAACACAATGAAAATATAACAATCTAGACGTTTTAGTCCAAACTCTGTTGATGAATCTACACTTTAGAAAGAGGTGTAAAATATTTTATCCTTCAGATTTGCAAAGGGAGCACCAGCCAGGTCCGAAGAAATTTCTTTTATGAAGGTTATCCCAAGTCGGAACCTTATTTTTCAGTACATTCCACATAAACAGTCTTGTTTTTGCCAGACTTTTGACCTTCCATAGTTTTCTCCACCACCAAACAGGCTTTGGAGGCCTAAATCTGAGTTATATTTTAGATAACCCAGTTTTGGGGAATAAATCCCTGATGGGGCTGGGTCCCAAATCAATTCATCTTCACAGTCCGTGAGTCTTATCTGTGAGGATTTTAGATTGAAAATGTATCTTTCTAGTTCAAGTTTTTCTTCTTCATTAGGACCCAGTCTATTTGCATTCGTCCATCCCTGTGACCATAAGGTGGAGCGACTATGATCCGCCAGATTGTTTAGATGAGGAAAACCCAAAGAAAGTAATTGTTGAATTAGTTTCTCTGAAAGTATGTGCTTGCCTTCACTCCCTGGCCAAGGGTCTTTCCCTTTTCTGAATCGGTGACCATTATCGAGTTTCCAAGCTAAACCATTTTCAATGAGTGGAAAGGCGTTTAAAATTGCTTTCTAGATCACCGAGGCCCCCTTTTTGAATTTTTGTTGACCTCTGATCCAAAACTCCAGTGGGACTTGTTCAATATATTTTTGGATAATGACCTTTGTCCATAGGCTGGTGGAGTTTATAATGTGCCATCCCCCCTTGGCCAAAAGTGCTTTGGAAAAGAGAAAAATAATTTTCAGACCCCAACCTCCCATTGCCTTTGGGACGATAATTTTATCCCAGCGGACCCAGGGAATTACCTGAGCTTCCTTTTTTCCACTCCAAAGAAATTTTGAGGTGATTTTTCTTGTTGCTTCCAAAATTCCTGTAGGGATCCAAGAGAGGGACATCCAATAAACTAGGATAGCTTCCAAAACTGATTTCACCAGTACCAATCTCCCTACGCATGAAATCCATCGGTGACTCCAGGTATTTAGTCTTTTGTCCATTTTCTTCAGAAGCCACTTCCAATCTTCTTTTCTGTAATCATTGGGTTTTAGAAGGAAACCGAAGTACTTTATCCCATCGTCTAAAGTCTTCCTTTCGAACAGGGAAAATAGCCTGAGGGCTTGCTCTTCTTCTTCAGATAGGAGATAAGTAGAGAGTGACGATTTTTTATCATTGATTTGCATCCCTGTTGCTTTTGAGAAAAGAGAAAGAATGTTCCTTAAGATCTCAACTTCCCTTTTGGAATCTCCACTAAAAATTAAAACATCGTCCACAAAAAGGAGGTGTGTGAGATATAGTACATGTGAGATTTTGATTCTGGAGAAGGTGCCTGCACTCTTTGCATGTCTGATTGCTCTATTGATTCCTTCCACTACTAGGAGGAAGAGAAGTGGTGATAAGGGACACCCTTGTTTGAGTCCTCTTTCTGAGGTAAAGAAAGGAGAAGACGAGCCATTTATTAGGACCACAAAGGAGGCCGAAGTAAGGCAGTTCATAACCCAATTAATGAAAGGAACATCAAACCCTAGATGAGTAAGTAATAACCGGATGTACAACCAGCTTACTCTATCATAAGATTTTAAGAGATCGATTTTCAACACTGCTCCTTTAAGACTTCTTGTCTTCATGCTGTGAAGTCCTTCTTGTGCTATACCTATGGCTTCATGGATTTGTCTTCCTTCCAGAAAGCCAAACTGTTGTTTCGAAATATTTTTAGATAGGATTCTTTAATCCTTCTAGCAATTACTTTGGAAATAATTTTGTAGGCGCAATTACAAAGAGAGATTGGTCTAAAATCATCCAGAGTCTCTGGGTTATTCGTCTTATGGATAAGTGCAAGGAACGTTGAGTTAAGGCTCTGAGGAATTCGGCTTGAAGTTCTTGTTTCCTCAATCATCTTCAGCAAATCAGGTCCTACAATCTCATAACAACCTAGGAAAAATTCAATAGTCAATCCATCTGGGCCTGAGCTTTTATCTTTTTGGACACTGTGAAGAACTTCTACGAGCTCTTTTTCCATAACTTCTTCCATCAGGAGCCGGTTATCTGCTTCCTCAACAAATATGGGAAAAAATTGTGCCACTTGGACTACTTCTTCTATAGAAGCTTAGGTTTCTGCTTTGAAGAGATTTTGAAAATAATTTTTCCCTAGTTTTGATATTCCCTCAAAAGTTGTTTCCAAGTTTCCTGCCGAATCCTTCAATTGCCAAATAGTATTGATGTTTTTTCTTCCTTTGGAAAAATCTTGGAAGAAATTTGTGTTTTCATCTCCACTCTCCAGCCATATATCTCTACTCTTTAATCTCCATGATTCTTCCTTCTCCTTAAGTAGTTTGTTCCTCCTTTTCTCCAGACGGAGTAGATTGATTTTTGACTCTGTTGAGGAAAAAATCCCCCCCTCTTCTTCTAAGAATATTTGTAATTCAAATTCAATTTCTTTTAATTCCTTGTCCTCATTTTTCCTTTTTTGGGAGGCCCAGGGTTTTACCACTTCTTTGATTCTTTTCATATTTTATGTGAACTGGAAAGTTGTTGACTGGGGTAGATCCTGTCTGAAGGGAATCCAATGTTCCTTTATCAGTTCAAAGAATGAATCATCTTCAAGTCAAATTTTGTTAAATTTAAAGGGACTGACTGGCTTCTCAGAACCCTGTCTGAATTCCAGGAAAATTGGATAGTGATCTGACAATCCTCCAAAACCAATCCACTGCTTTATAGTTAAGTGTTTATCCAAAAGAGAGTTGGTTACCAGAAACCGGTCTTGTCTTTTTGCAACACCTTCAACTCCTACCATGTTGTTTTTCCAGGTAGGCTTGAGGAGTATAGGGTCAAGATCCGTTAATCTGCACTCCGCAAATTTTTGACAGAAAAAATATGCCAAAGGGTCAGGCCTGGCGCTATCCCCCCAAACATCTAAAGGACCCATGGAGAGGTTTAAGTCTCCCCCTAAAATTAGCAGCTCTTTAAAGAAAGGCTTTGTGAGAAGAGAGTCCCAAAAAGGTTTCATGTTTTGATAGGGTCCGTAGATGTTTAGGATATGTATAACATCCTTAAGATCCGGGGCCAAAACCGAGATCCCAAGTCCAGATTCCAATCCCCAAGAGTTAATGGATTGAATGTTGTGTGTGTTCCAACCTGTGGCCAGACCTCCAGATCTGCCCATAGTGTCCACTATGAAAAACTTCCATCCTGGTAGGAGTAGTTCCATGTTGGACTTTACCTCTTCACCTACTCCCATCGTTTCTTGTAGGAGTAACACATCCGGGTGTTCTGTAGCAATCACCCTTTTTAGGGCAGGTTTTTTGAGGGCACCTGCCAAACCCCTACAATTGAAAGACATAATCTTCATCTCGGAACCCTACTTCGGGGCCTCGATGCTCTAAGTGTCTGTTCAATTGATTGTTGTTTTTTGGCCAGAAGATCTATCCTGTCTTTTGATTGAGATTTTGAAAACATGTATTTTCTCCCGCATCCTCCCCTGTTCAGGGAAGAGATTTCCTCCTTTCACAGTCCTCCCATGGAATGGGCTCTTTGTTTTTATCTTCGAAAATAGCGAGAAGATGAAGACTCATTTGAAAAGGAGGAGGATGAGGAGGTTTCTTTTGTTAGGAAGAGTCGCTTGGGAGGGGGTGGTGCATTCGGGAGGGAAGCTTTCCTTGTTTCAATCTGAGAAAATCTCGGGAAAAGTCAGGGAGACATTGTTTATAGACAGGTTTTTCACATCCTCCAACCACTCATTGCCCTCTAGTGTCAAATTTTTAATTAAAACTGTAATAGGAGAGGAAAGTAGAGGATTACCCGAGACCAAAGTTCTTGAGATTCTTGTATCAAGAGTAGTGAGGCTTGTTTTCTCATGTCCTTCCTCCGCTTGTCTTTCAGTTGGTTGAGAGAAATCCTTCTTATCTGTTTCCTTTGTGGCTTCTGTGGACTGTGTTGGAACCATTGTAAGTGATGTTGCCTTTTTTGCACCAAATTCATGCCTGTTGTTGTCAACTTGAGTCGTAGTCTTTAGTTTTGCTCTGTAATATGTGCCTCCTATTGTTATTAGGGGAAAGTGGCAGTTTGCCACCAGATGCCCATATTGGTGCCATTGACGACATCTAAAGGGGGCATTTTCATAGTCCATTAATTGAGTGTGTGTGAAACTCCCCCAACTTAAGTCGATTTCCTCTCCAAGCCCTTCTCTGACATTTAGATTAACTAAAATCCTTGTAACTTTTCTTTGTTTTGTCTCCTCGAAGGATAGGTCTGCTTCAAGGAAGTCACCCAGGAAATTCCCGATGGCTTTAAAGTAATCCAGAGACCAGAACTGTAGTGGAAGAGCTGGGAGTCAGACCCAAACGAAGATTTTGTCTAGTTTCTCTCTACTTGCATTGAAGAGAGGGCTCCAAGGCTTTAGTAGGAGGGGTGAATAGATAACGCTCCAATTTTTTCCAAACATCCATTTAGCATGTTCTGGCTGGAGGAAATTGAAGGAAAACCAATTTTTGCTTAATTCAATAACCTCCGGGGCAAAGCCAAGGTGTTCTTCCCAAATCAAATGGGTCCCATCTACAATTGTGTTGAGAGAAAAAGACTTGCCGCTGCCTCTCCCAACTAGAGTCTGATTAGACAGTTGCACCACCCTGTTCATGCTCATCTCTTCCCCAAGCACAAGGTTACGAACTTTTCCTTTGGACTTGAGTCCTTTCCTTCTCTGCTTTTTCTGCACACTGTGGATTCCCCTAGAATCCCAAGAGTCCTCCAGTCTAAAATATGGGGATGAAACCCTTCTTTATTGAGTGAAATCCCTGTGTTCTTCAACATCCAGATGAGCAGAAATAAACCCTTTGGAGAGGGAAGGAAACTCTAATGAGACCGCTTGGAAAAATGCCTCGTTTTTGTGGGAAAAACCTGTGATGA
>JZKD02S1016727.1:713439-746829 GCA_000966675.3 Picea glauca | reverse complement strand
CAAGTAGAGGATGGAGAGCGAAGAAAACCCCTCCTTCCTCATGAGAGATCTAGTCAAGTTCTAGGTCGTTTGGTGAACTGAGAGCAGAGGGGAGGTTCCCTTCTAAGATAAGAGGGTCCGAAACCAAAAGGTATGAAAAATATCCGAAGCAGCCAGCATAAGAGTCATTCCTGGATAGGGAGAAAGAGGATGAATGCTTACTAGTAAAGTGGGGAGGAGGCTCAGGGGAAGAGAGAAGAGCCTGGTTGAGCGGAGAAAAGCCATCTGTCAGGAAACCTAGTCCACGATCAACCTCGCTCGAAGAAGGTTGAGGGGCCACGTGTTCTGGCACCTTGTCCATTGTTAAACACTCGTCGATCCATGTCCGAAAAGAACTGAGAAGATACGCGGTGTAGTCACGGTCGTGACAACCACAACTAAAGGTTAAGTGGAGGGAAAGAAAACTTCTCGAGCCTCCACGGGTGAAGGAGAAAACAAAGGAGTGTTCTGATCCTCACCGAGGCAGATAGTAAAGGACGATCGGAAAAAATTAGCCACATTCGCAGGCCTCAGTGTGAAGAGAAACCGCAGAGCCCATCGCTTAGAAAATATTCAAAATATCAATATAGTTGTTCTTTTGAGACAATTCATAATCTGATATTCATTTTATACCGTTTGAAGATGTTTTTTTAAAATGATTTTACTTTTCTAAATCATTAGATGAAATATATGCGAGCATGACTTGTAGAGAATTCTTCATTTTTTATAATTACAATTCTTATTGTTATTTTTCATCCTAAAATAAATTATTTTTCATATGATCATTTTTATCATTATATCACTAATTCAATTTTCTTAGAGTGTTCTTCCTTGAATGTTGTTTCTCAATAAAAAAAATTGTATTCAATGTCTATTTGGACTAAAAAGTGATAGGCATATTCTATTTTTATGATAGTGATGTCAGGTTTTATAAATCCTCTATTCATGGCATAAAAAATACAAAAACTAAAAATGTTTTTTTTTTTTACCAATTTCTCAAGAAAACTTTATATTAATATCATTATCACATTAAACCATGTCAATTTATTTGATTTGGTTAATGGAGCACTTTATTAATTAATATTGAGTTAGTTGAATATTTTAAATGTTGTTTCTAAACAAAATCTTATATCAATGTTATTTTCACGTAAATAAAAATATTATAAATATGAAATTTACATATAAATATTGTTACAATGCAAATATAAGTATCTTAAGAATAATCGAAATTCTTAAGAATAATCGAAATTCTTAAGAGATTCGATCTCTCTTGGTGTTTGATAGATCTGATATTATTATTAATAATGATATTAATATAGATTCATTTTAATTTCATGTTTATTAAGCAGTTATATAATTAAGAACGATTTACACTTATTTAATAAATATGATATTAAAATAAATGTGTATCAATAATAATTATAATGGGATTAAGAATGATTTACTCTTATTTAATAAATATGATATTAAAATGAATGTGTATCAATATCATTATCAATAATAATTACCAATAATGGGGTTAAGAATGATTTACACTTATTTAATAAATATGATATTAAAATGAATGTGTATCACTATCATTATCAATAATAATTACCAATAATTTATTTTATCTTAGATATTTTTTAGTACAATTGAAAAACACAACTTATTTAATAGATTAATTTAATAAGTAGATAAACTCATGCCAATTGGAATTAAAATGATATTTTATATTAGATATTTTATAGTACAATATTATTGAAGATCACATGTCAATGTTTCCCTTCTCACCTCGTTTCAATTCCCACTTGTAACATATGTTCTCTTTTACTTAGTAAACATGAAATTAAAATGAATCTATATTAATATCATTATTAATAATTAAATGAGTCCAAGTTAATAAGTAGACAAACTCTACATGTCAATACATGGCCCTCTCCACCTCGTTTCAATGACCACTTACTACATATGTGCGATTTGTCCACTTGTTAACTTACTCAAAAAGTAAGAGGGATCAAATCTCTTAACGATTTTGATTATTTTTAAGATACTTATATTTGCATTGTATCAATATTTTTGTGTAAATTTCATATTTATAATATTTTTATTTACAATATAACATTGATATATGATTTTATTTAGAAACAATATTTAAAATATTCAACCAACTCAATATTAAATAATAAGTGCTCCATTAACCAAATCAAATAAATTGACATGGTTTAATGTGATAATGGTAGTAATATAAAGTTTTATTGAGAAATTGGTAAAAAAACATTTTAGTTTCTATATTTTTTATGCTATGAATGGAGGCTTTATAAAACCTGACATCACTATCTCAAAGATAGGATATGCCTATTTCTTTTTACTCCAAATCATTGTTGTATATCTCTCTGACATATCGTCGATATTCCTATAAATTCTGAGTTAAACCCCCGCCCGATATATCTGAAATATTCCGAGATATTTCGAGTTAAACCTCTGTATTGCGACAGTTTTCGAGATATTCCGATATTTTCCGCCAATGTCAGTGAGAAGTTACATTCCAGACCCTCGCCGATACTTTCCTTGAGACGAGATACACAACATTTGTCCCAATAGACATTGAATATAAAGGTTTTTTAGGGAAAACATATTTTATTGAGAAACAACATTTGAGGAAGAACACTCTAAGAAAATTGAATTAGTGATTTTATGATTAAAAATGATTATATGGAATTGAATTTCTCTTAGGATGAAAAATAACAACAATAATTGTGATTATAGAAAAAGAAGAATTCTCTACAAATCGTACTCACATATATTTCATCTAATGATTTAAAAGAGTAAAATCATTTTTTAAAAACATCTTCAATGTTTATTTAATATAATTTCTTTCTTTTGTAAGCTAAGTTCTAAATTTCTATTATGGAAAAAATATTATAGTCATAATGCCTTGTAACCTACCATATAGGAAACCAGGCTACAAGATTTTGAAAAAATAAAGTGTCATGTTTCCGTCAACCCATGTCTATGTAGATTTTATTTTATCAACCTAATGTCTACCTGCCTTTGTCTATATAGAGTATACTTGATATATATACTAAACATAGTCAATTTGAAAACATAGCTAAACCTGGTTCCACTTCTTGGTTCTATTGTTGAGTCTTCTGTTCAGGTTCCTCTGCATCAACTTTGGGCTTGTCATCGTCCTCCTATTGCTTATCATCTTTGATTTTTGTGGGATTTGTCAGTCCCCCTCCCATACCTGCCTCAGTGGGTTGCTTCTACACTAGGACTATCCCATTGGTTGGCTTCTCTGATTGCATGAAATGTACCTTTAGGGCATAGCGAGCCATTTCCTCTATCTTTTTATCTAGCATTACAATATGACACTCCATTTGGTCTAGCTTGGCCATGAATTGAATTTCAATAGTGTGATGATCTTCCATAACTTGAGCTAGAATGGATTTGAGGGTCTATTATCTCCGATGAGTGAGAACCCATAATCCTTCACCCATCCAACCATTTCCTTTGCAATATCCTGCTTGGTTCTTTCCATCTTACACTGTTGTGACTTTGCCTCTTATTTTTCCAGAGTCACCTTCATGGTTTCCTTGAAGTTATTCTAATATAATTCCTTTGCCTCCCACTGAGCCTTGGGAATATGCATTACCTACTCCTGTTGTTCTTCTATCTTTAGTGGCCTCGCTCATTTACCTCTTTGATTCTTCTCAATTTCCTAGTGCATCTCCTCCTCTATAATGATTCCTTTTCCCTTGGCATTGAGGTTTCTTTCCCTGCCTTTCTGATTGGGGTTTTGTTCTTCCATGCTGAGAAGATTCTTGTTTGGAACGTGTTCCTGGTGGTGGATTTATCTTTGGTCTCCTTGTGTTTCTCTCGTCCCTTATTCCTCTTAGATTCCTGTATAAATTGGCATTGGATCAAAGTCTTGATTTAATCCTTGAATTTGGTTTTCTCCCTGAATTCTCCATCTCCCCGCACCGCTCTATCCTCCCTCACAAACTCATCAAGTTGCCATGGGAAGATGGAGTGATCATTTTCTGATTGTTTTGAACGTGGAGGGGTGCAATCTTGTTGGTGATTGAAACCACTATGTACTTTGATTAGCTAATTGTTATGGTGTTCATCTTGCCTGTGGTACAAGACATTCCTCCCCCTGTTGTTGCCATAAATTTCTCCGCTTTCTCATCCGAGCAATCATTGGTCCGCATAGGCCCTGTCGTCACGATGATTCGTCATCTATGGGTTGGATTAGATCATGGCTTGTACGGACCTCCCGTTGGTGTGAACTTCCCTCCTTGTGGTCCTATTTTTTTCCATCTCATTGATTTCGTGGAAGTCCGTTCTGATCTTGCCCACTCCTACCGAATCCCAATTTAGAATCATTTGCTAGTTTGGCAGGGTTATTACCTCATTGACTAACTTATCTGTCATTTTGTTGGCCTCTTTGCGCACATGCGGCGGTGTTATGTTTTTGTTGGATCTGATAAGAGAGGCCACCTGTGCCCGCTTGGTAGCCATGCACCAATTTTTTGAAACTTTATCCGCGTCCGAGCCACTTCCTATATTTCTAATGGTTTGGACGATTAATTATGAGTCTCCTTCCACCATGACATTACCATATGCCTCTCTATTTTCTATATGGAGTCCATGCATCAAACTATCCAGTTCTGCAACATTATTAGTGTTGTTTCCCAAGCAAATCGCAAAGGTTTTTAATATTGAGCCATGATGGTCTCTGAATACTTCTCCCGCACCTAATGGTCCATCATTCCCCATCAAAGTTTAACTTGATGAATCTTGGTGGGTGCACAAACCATGATTCTAGAGATGTTTTCATTGTTATTCGAGTGTGTGGCACTACTAGTGTGGAGCTTTGATGAATTCTTCATTCCTGTAGAATGCCCGTTTCCACTCCTTGATTTTTTTTACCTCTTCCAACCAATGGAATGCATTGATGGACTCTTGAATGTTGTATTGAATGATAAACTAGGCCTCGGTCATGATTTTATGCTAGTCTTTGAAAATTCTTTGATTTGGTTCCTTCCACACATTGCACAATAGGAGGCCTGGAAAAATGTTCCATACTCTGTTTGCAATGGGATTATGGAAGGGGATTGTCTCCAACCTTCAATGGTTTTTATTATGTTGTCTTGTACTCGATTTGACTGTCTAAATGTTGTTGCTCCTCTGTCCTGTAAAGTTCAGATCACAACACATCCATTAAAGAGGTGCTCAGTAGTTTCTTCCTCTCGTTGGCATATGTGGCAAATTGATGGCCCTTCAAATCCTCTTTTGACGAGCGTGTCCCATTTGAGTGTTTTTTCTTTGTTAATAGCCATAATAACATGGATATTTTAGGCCATAGCTCCGAGTTCCAAATTTTGTTCCAAATGTCTCCTTCATCTTGTTGGGTTTGGTTGGTGGCCCATTCGTAGGAATATTTTAATTTGAAGTTACCATATCCTTTTTCTCCCCACTTGAGTATATATGTGCCTTCAAGCACGTTGATTTTTCTACTGCTGAGGTTGCTTTCCAATTGATTTCTTTCTTCTATTGAGTTTTTTGGTGCCAATTGCTTCCCTGTTCTCCATTTTTGGTATTTGAATGGTTCCAGGTTGCCTGTGTTCTGCCAATATTGTTGTACCCTATGCCATCCCACAACCTTTAATTTATCTTTTGTGTTGCGTAGGGATTCACATAATGTTAGTTTATTTTCCTGTTTCCATGCGTCTTCCCAAAATAGTTCCGATGCACCTTCCCTAATTTCCCTAAAACTATGGGTTTGGACAATGACCCTGTTGTTGTATGCATTCTTCCAGATCATGGATCCTAGTCTTGGGACCTCCATTTGGATTAGTTCTTCTTCAGGTATCCTGTTGGCATATGTGTGCCTCCAGATCTAGCCCCAAAGGTCTGTGGGATGATTCAACCAATTCCATTAGAGCTTAGTTGTTGATGTTCCATTAATGATAAATGTGTTACCACCCCAATTGTATGTGTTGATGAAAGCCTTAATCCACAAGGTACAATATGAGGTAAACCTCTAGGAGGGTCACCACTGTCACCTCAACAACATGTCCTTTTCTTCTTTAGGTCGTCTCTCCTCCGTCTCAAGGGGGTTATTCCCTATGAGGATTACTAAGACTAGGCAATGAAGCACAAGGTGACGTTGAGAGTGGCCTTAGTAAAACAAGGCTTGGAGATTTTAGGGTTTTTTTAGAATAAGTGGTGGAAGGATACCAAGATCAGTGCCAAATCCAACTAGGGCAAAGGAGTCAAGGTGAATCAAATGGTAAATGAGGTCAAGAGGAAACCCTTCGGGGAGTTGGCTTATTTTCTCAAAGGATTAGGGTTTGAGACTAGCATCGTGAGGTTGCAGTAATCCCTCATGCAAATAGATCAAAAATGAACATAAAGGTCTACAAGAAGGGCTTCCTCATGGGAATGGCCTTCACCATCAAAATCAACTATGTCTTGATGAAACAATACTTAATACTTTGGCCAAGGAACCACAAGGAAAAACATACAATAGTATCAAATACTCAAAAAACCAACAAGGAAGAATGAAGGCAAGCCTAAACTCCTTCCTCCAAAGTAGTTGATAACTCCTCAATGGATCGATCTTGAAGGCTTAGTAGAAGACTTGAGAAATTCCACCATTAATTTTCATGCACCAAATAAAACCAAGTAGGAAAATATTCAAGCATTGACAACAATCATCCACAAAGAAAATAACCCTTAACACCATAAATGCTCCAAGAAAGATACATCGATTAGGGTCCTAAAGAGAGAGCTCCAAATTATCCAACCATGAGTGAAAATGAAGAGGTGCATCTATTTATATAGAAGATGCTAAACTTCTTTTACAGTAAAATATAAATTTCTCATGTGATTCCCTAAATTTACCCTAAGAAATTAAACTAATAGCTAATTAATCTAACACAACAATAAAGTAAAAAGTGTTCAAGCCACATGTACAATGAAATAACCCCAAAGTGAGGGTTTCTCCTCCAAGAAAAGGTCAATGCTGTCACAAGCTGCCACGTTGGCCTCCAAAGGCCCCTTTGACATATGTAAAATGGTCAACATCCTCTTCAAAGGTGCAAATCGACCCTCCCAATGTTGACATAAACCCTCCAAATGGGGTGGCTCCAATAAACCATCTCCATAAATTGGTCAAATAATGTTCCAATACCTTCAAGTAATGTCTCAGATGCATTCCCATGGTCATACCTTAGGTTAAGGAGCCTCTACGGAGCATGGGAGTGACTTCCCAAGCTCAAAAATAGGTCATAAACCCTCAATATTCATAATGATGTCAAATGAATCTCAACCCACTAGCCTTCAATTTGTACCTTTTAGGCTATGTCCACATCATCAAACATGTTTTAAGAAGGTTCCATATCATCAAAGGTCACATAGGTGACCCCTCCAAGTCATCATGTGTTATAATTATACCCAATGACTACCATAATTGGTCCAAGTGCAGGTCGGCCCTCCAAATAAATACAAATCTTCTCCAAAATGACAAACTAGGGGAGCTTTCTACATAGCATGTATAGGATAATTCCAAGTGTGCATAATTAGCACCAAAGATGGTCAAGGAGGTGTGTCTAATGCCTCAAAAAACGTGAAACTGTCCAAAAATTAGAATACTACCTATTATCGCACAAGTTGTAGGTTGGTAAAATCCCAACCCAACCACCAAGTGGCAACAACTAAGGGACACTATACCCAATGTCACCTCGATATAGGTCCCGTGCTTCAAGGGTGACTAGGTCACTCTAAGGAGACGATCTCAGTGACCCTGGGGGGATTGAGACAGATAAAAGGGAAGGAAGAGAAGTATCCCCTTAAAGGTCAATGATGGAAGAGGAAAATGGCTTTGATGAATCGTCTTCGGGTGGTTTAAAGTTACCAAGTCTTTGGGTACCTGCAAAAGTGTTTGTACCTTCCCGAGACATAAGAAAAGCCACACTTGCATATAGTATGTTAGGTGGAGAAGCAATTTAATGTTGTTGTCCCTAATTTGCAGTGATCAAACAATATTAATTATCAACAATATAATGATAATAGAGGTTGCTACAAGTTATTTTAAATATGTAATAGGTGAGCCAACAATGACTAATATATCTTGCACAAAATAGTATGAAACTTGAGTTGTCAAACAAGGCTGTTATAAAACATTTCTGCGGAGAATTTATCAGCGTTATGGCTATAATGTATAATTCATTACAGCAACAAAATCACCCAATGAAACTTTCCCAAAATTTGACCAAAAAGTGCACTATAGCAAGTAGAATATGAGGGCAAAGTTTTAGCTTAAGTCTAGGGTTAGTTTGTGAGATATTAGGGTTAGAACAGTTAGGGTTTCTGAAGCCTTATGGTTGTAGGGTTAGTTTGTTAATAGAAGCAAGGATTAGTAGGAGAGAGGGGACACCTCAATGAGGCAAGAGAGCCTAGGGCTCAAAGAACAAAATCCCAATGAGAGAGATTCAAGACCTTGACTTTTCACGTTTACCAAGACAACAATTTATTTCTCCAATGCAACAAGTGATGACTAGTGCCTTTAATGATTGGGTTAATGGAGTCAAGAAAAGAATAAGCTAGAGGTACTAGTAACTACCTCATTGGGGGTGTAAATCCTCTTACTCCCAAAGGCAAGTATCCCTAGCTAGGGTTTAGACTAAGAGGGTGTATGCACTTATACTTCTCTTAGTAAACCCTTGCTAAATCAACAATACTTAAGAAAAATTATGATGGAGGCTAAGGTGGGGATGTATGCCCTTATACTTCCCAAGTTCCCACCTAGCTCTAGCAACAATCAACCTTGGCTTGAAACACAAATGATAACACAATGCGGATTTTCTTACCAATTCAAGGAAAAGATTCTAAGATAAACCACCACAATAGCAAGAGAAAATCCTTCCAAGGCTAGCGCATACCTCCAACAACTAATAACCAAGAAAAATAGCCATACAAAAGAGCCAAGAGAGAAATAGCCAAAGATAGAAAAAATTTCAGTCCAAGGCCTCTCCAAATGGGGAGAGATATGTTCTTAAAATGAGATTTCATGATCTCTATTTATACCAAATGTTTATCACGTAGTTTGTCCACATAATTTTAAGGTAAACCACAAGATAGAGGTCATCAACCCTAATCTTTCCCCTTTACACAAATAATATTAAACAATTCATGATTTTCACATAAAAGGAAACCCTAAAGTAAGACGTCACCCTTCTATGGTGATGTTTTGGCACTTTTAGGTCAAACGTTGAGTTGGAGATGATAGAGTTGGGCCTCCAAAGGCCATGTATCTCCGATCCAACCTTCTATTCCACGATCCAAAGGTTCCTTCCTTCAAAATGTGTCATGTGTACTCATCACCACCGCAAGCCCCTCAAGCATGACGTCAAGCCCCTTAAGGTGACGTTTTAGGCCTCTAAATCAAATCGTTTGGCTTGTGAGGGAATGGTGAGGTCATCCACAATGCCTTATAGGCCTCCAAAGGTACGCCTCTGTCATCCGGCATGTGGGCCCTTGGCATCCAACTTGTGGGATTGAATCCCCAAGGAATCCCAAGCTAGGCTTGTTCTTCCAAAATCGTCCACCAACTAGGTCCTACAAAGACAAATAAGCACGCCCTCCAAGGATCTCAAGTCATAATATCATGGTGAGTAAATCAAATCAATAAATGAGCCACCTAATCATGTGCATCAAATATTACCCGGTCAAACAAGTAAGTGCTCAAGGACATTATGCAACTTTCCAACCTTAGGTATCAGGGGTTTGATGAGGTGTCCTATTGGGTAGATCTTTTGCTAGGTCAAAGAGTGTTTTCCAAGGGATATCTTTCTAATCCATGTGAAGAAGATAAAGTGGTTAAGGATCAAGACTCACTGGGCAATGGGTTCATGACATACAAGGGGTTGTAGTGTCTCATTCATGGGTGCCTTTGTAGAGGGTGTGTGGCACCTTCGTTTGCAATGCACTTTTTCCAAGCCCATCCTCTTGCCATTCTTTGTTTCTTTCATGTTTTAAAGGACGATTTGAAGACCACTGTCCTGGCGTGGTGTTCGGATAATGACAATGTCACTCACAAATACCTTGCAGAAATGAGAAGGCTAGCTTGTGATGAGACCCCATTTCTCTCAGTTGAGTAACTGAGAGCCACTAACCCGAGTTGGTGGCTAGATGATGATAATTTCATACCACTAGATACCCATGATCATTATAGGTCGGCTCGTGATGAGACCTCCTATCCTCCAACTAACGCCCTAAGCATTCACTATCAATTATTCTTGTGGGTCCCCCTTTTCTTACAGAGAAGCATTTCATTGCTTTCTCGGGGGATCCTTGGGTGAAGCATATGGAAGGTCTATATATAGGATTTTGTATTTTTAACCAACAACAATACCTTTGGGCCTTCAACGCCTTTGTCCCATAGAATGAGGGACAACCCCTTCTTGGGTCAATACACCCTAAAATCCCAAGAGACAAGGAAATGGAGGGTTTTAGGTGATGAAAAGTGGTAAGTATGTTTGGGAACGGTACGATGGCTCTTCAAGGGAGTTCTTAGTAGCAAAACCCATTCCCAAGGAAGACCACTTACTAGGGCACAATGTCAACCACCAAGGTGAAATGGGGCAAAAGGAATAATGCCCAAGCATATGTCATGAAAGCTAAATTAGTATAAGATACAACATACTCAAAATTCCTCAAATATTGAAATGACACTCGCCATAATACTTGAATTTTACCTCATGGAGCAAGGCCCAGTGCCTCTCAAAAGTCAGTTGGTGTGGTGGATGCCATCTGAAAATCCTGACATCTGTGGTGGTGAGAATGGTCTCCATCTCTGCAAGTGGATATTGTTGGTCATGTAGTCTCTCGACACTCCATATCTGCAACCTGAGGGCCTCGAGACATGATCTCCTTAGTTATCCCACAAAATGGGGATAACATCTGGCTCCTACTTGGGGACATGTTCTCACCGTAGAGTGCATGAGAATCACAACATCTCCTGGTAGACTTGTGCCTGCCAAAACTCATAAAAAAACATCAGGGCATCTAGGGTGATGCTATCACCCTTCATTCATATACATAAAAGTCCAAATGAAAATTGATCTAGAAAATAAAATTTTGGCATTTTTTCAAAAAATTCTAAAATAAGCATGAAATCAATATGCAAGTAGAGAAAAATGAAATATGAAATGCATCTAAACTAATATGAGGAATCAAGATGCAAATGAAAGAAATCAAAATGACTTACCTACTTACTTGGGGGCCTTGGGGCCCTGAAGATCAGGTGATAGATGATGTCAGGTGAAGTCATACAACCAATGTAACCAGTTGATCATCCCATCAAAGTATCTCCCTCTATGCTTGATTACGTAAAAGAACAAAGATAAGTCAAGAACGTAATGATCATGAGAATAAATAGTTATATAATCAATCGTGAAATGAAACTCATGGAGATGGGTGTGAGGGAGAAAATCCTGTTGGAAAGAATATCCGCAACTCTAATCATGCAAGGAATCCTACATGAAGTGATAGCCACAAGCTCGATCAATCCATTTCTAAAGGGGCCTACTATATGTATATGAAGGCTTATTTTCATTGTCCTGAACATGATCCCTGCTTCCTGGAGATTGAGAAGATATGAGAGGTCCCAAGAAAACCTCATGATTTCCCCGATAAGAGAAAATGAGGTAAGGGACATGATCAAATCTAGAAAAGCGTGCCCTCTTTATCTTCAAATCCTTGTAGAATTCCTCAATATGAAAGTGCTTCCGCTTTGTAGAGTGAGCCTCTAATCGCTCTAAGGTGGCCATGTCCTGGTATTACTCCAATACCGACAACGAAAGTGGTTGAGAGTCCTCGAATAAATCTGTAATCATGTCATCATCAGGTTCCCAAACATCTGAATCATATACACATGAAAAGTAGTCCTCTGAAGATGACAACTCAATCCCCTTTTCTTGAGGGCTACCCTCAATGTCGTAAATGGGGTCTCTATCGAAAATGAGACGACCAAAATTCCACCTGCGTCTGCCAGTCTGTATGAAAGTGTCTATATGCTCATCAACCATATGTAAAGGTTCTTTCACAAGACCATCAACTAAAAGTGACCATCTCTTTGTCTTCGTGTGCAGGAGGAGTAGAGGCATGGCTGTCTTGAACAGGCTCCTCAAATTCATCATTGAGGCTAGTTGCTCCTTGAACTTCATGAACAAGAGGAGAGCATGACTAGACAACCTCAACTACATCAGGTGAGAGTAAAGATAATGATGCCTCAACATGTTGTACTTCATTAGGATTATTTTTTCTCTTTATGGGCATGCTCCTCCATCGCCTCTTCATCACATGAGGCTTGATTCTTAATGCAGAGTGATTTATGTGCCTTTTTTCAGAATGATCTATTGCATCCAAGGGCTCCTGTAACACCTCTTCACTTCCAAAGTCACGGAATAAGGTGTCATCAAGATCTTCAAAAGGATTATAAATCATCATGTTCTCTTCTTGATCTGTGGGAGGAGCAAAGGCCTAGATGTTTTCATCAAATGGAAGGGCATATATGAGCACTTCTTCTTCATCAAATGTCTCGTTCGGATCTTCATTGGCGTCTTCTTGGTAACTTTCTTCATATATGCGTCCTTCAAGCACTTCTTCATCGTCAAGGGCAGGAAATAACTCTTATGTGATTCATCATTTCCTTAGCAGCTTTATTAGCATCCTTTTCCTTTTCCATTTGTAAAAATGCCATCTTCGATTCATAACAAGTTTTGGATGAGGGTTCATCCCATGGTGCCATAATTCCATTTACTGAAAGGACACCTCAATGGAGTTGTCAAGTGAGGTCAAGTCTCACCAAAGGAGGGAAAGGGGGAAAGAGTGAAAGGTGGGTTTGTGGAAAGTGGAGTCGCTAGACAAGCTTCAAGGGAAACTTATCAAGGGTGGAAAAGGGAAAGTTCTACAATGGAGTCGCTAGGCAAGCTAAGGGATAGAGGCTTTGGGAGGGAAGCTTGCCAAAGTGTGGTTAGGGCACGAAGAGGATTCAAAATCCTCCCTGGCAGTGGCGCCAAAATGTTATCGCACAAGTTGTAGGTTGGGAAAAGCCTGACCCAACCGCCAAGTGGCAACAACTAAGGGACACTATACCCAATGTCACCTCGGTATAGGTCCCGCGCTTCAAGGGTGACCTAGGGAGGCGATCTCGGTGACCTTGGGGGGATTGAAATAGATGGAAGGGAAGGAAGAGAAGTATCCCCCTAAAGGTCATTGATGGAAGAGGAAAATGGCTTTGATGACTCATCTCCGGGTGGTTTAAAGTTGCCAAGTCTTTGGGTACCTACAAAAGTGTTTGTACCTACCCGAGACACAAGAAAATCCACACTTGTATATAGTATGTTAGGTGGACAAGCAATTGAATCTTGCTGTCCCTAATTTGCAGTGATCAAACAATATTAATTATCAACAATATAATGATAACAGAGGCTGCAATTAAAGCTGCTACAAGTTCTTTTAAATATGCAACAGGTGAGCCAACAATGACTAATATATCTTGCACAAAATAGTATGAAACTTGAGCAGTCAAACAAGGCTGTAATAAAACATTTCTGCAAAGAATTTATCAGCCTTATGGCTGTAACATATAATGCATTACAGTAGAAAAATTACCCAATGAAACTTTCCCAAAAGTTGACCAAAAAGTGCGCTATAGCAAGTAGAATATGAGGGCAAAGTTTTAGCTTAAGTCTAGGTCATCATATCGACCCAATGACTTCTTCCCTGATGCTTGGTCATCATATCAAACAGGGAAATGTTGAAATCCCAATGTCTTTGGGCTGGCTTCTCAGTCATTGATGGGACTAATGTAAGCTTGGACAACTATGGATAAATGATGTTTCCAATTGTCTGCAAAAATGGACACACTGTGTTGCATGACTTGTGTATCCATCTTTCAATGGGATTGTCATAATTATTGTTGAACCATGAGATCTCTTTCAGTTTTGCTAACAGCTCCAAAGCTCTTTCTTTGTTTTCATACGATGGCACTGAATGCAGATGAGACTGTTGCTGAAAGTCCAACTTAAAGATTGGATTAGAGGGCTGAAAATATGTCATAGAGAATGTGCAACACTTGTCCCACATGTTGCCCATAAATGCAAACTCAAACACTACTGGAATCTTTATTATTTTTTCTCTAACACCATCACAACCTAGGTTTACATCATCCAACTTTTGAGATACTTGTTCTTTAGATATCTGAAGGATTCCATTATGGACAACAAACAGGGAATCATTCTGGACTATGGGATTGAGAGGTAAAATTGGTGTTACATAGAGCTTAGATGGCCACCCTAGTTTCTCGTAAAGGGGTTTTAAAAACCCTAGGAATGAACTAGGAAGGGTGTGAACCTTAACATGTGCAAGGGACCCTGTACACCAAGAATTGATGGCTTCAAATTCCAGTAATCCGATGTCTTATGCAAGCTGAAGTTTAGGCACCACACACTTTCTCTAAATGAACATGTATTGAAAAGGGCTCAATGCACACCAATCAACTGTCAATGTGTGCTGGCAATCATTCACCTTGGAACCGATATTCCTTTTGTCATGAAAATTTGTAAACACGGTAATCTTTAAAATAGAACCGAAACTAGAATATTCTAGGATCCCTGACACAGTTTTGAGTTTACCTGACAGAGTGACAAATTCCTTGATGAGGAAGGTTTTTGTGTCTAAAGACACATGAATGCAACCCTTTGAGCCATAATTATCTACAATATTTAGTATCCCTCCAATATTTTCCCAACCTTGATCATCGACCTCCCTTTTGTCGTGCCTTTTAAGTACCTTATGCTGTTCAAATTGTTGCTTTTGAAAAGCTGGTTGGAGGTTCGAGGTAGAATGTTGATGTTTGATCTATGGAATGAGGGAATCGACAGTCACACCCTGGTTCTGTAATTTGAATATCAGGGTAAAATGTCGGGGTATAGAAAAAGCATAAGTAACGACCTTCCCTTTTATTGAAAAAATGGTATTACCCTCATCTAAATGGTCCTAAACATTGCTAGTGACAATCATTTTGTGTTTTAGAAGACAGTCGCCAAATTCATTGGTAGCCATTTCTCCAACTTGCAAAATTTCTGAAGAGTTGTCTTCGATGTGCACATGAGTAATAGGAGGGGAAAGTTTTTTTGTGTGGGGTTCATCATCACCACAAGTTGTCATGTGATCATAGGGGTGTTCACCATGAGCCTTGTCAAGGCTACCAGATTCTAGACTCTCAGAGTTTATCATACTAGCCCTGTTAGTAACTTGTGGCAGCAAACCTTCTCTGAAATTTTCATTGTTCTGGGTGTAATAGTCGGGATTCAAACGGATTGATCCGATCATTTGAGCTGCAAACTCTCCCTTGGTGTTCTTTTCATCCATACAGATCTTTCCATATTAGTTTTTTAAAGTGGGGGTATGTTTGTTTATGCTGGCGGTATCTTGGTCAAATAGAACCACATAGTCTATAATACTACAGATTCCCAATCCTACATCATAATCTTTATCACCTTCAAACAAAAGGGTAGAAATTCGCTTTTCAAGATTGGTTTCATTGTATTTATCACAAACATCATACACATCATAAGTAGGGATGCTCTTAAAGTGCACTAGGTATGACCTGAGATGGTTCACCTGCAATTCAATAGGGTAAATTTTCTCGGGATTATGAACAAAATAGTCAACTTCCTTAGCTCCAGAAAATATCTTACTTTTCATGTTTCTCTGATCTTTAGTTCTGTCAGCATTTGGGGCATATCTACTGTCCGATGGGTCTTATTGCATGATCAAAACCTGATCATTTGTCATGTTGTTGAAGTGTTTTTCTTCATATCCTTCGGCAGAGTAATAATCAACATTGTCTTCACACTGTAACTCATGGTCTCCCATCGTTCTGTCAGGCTTATTTTCAGAATGATATTTGTCCTTTGTATGCAGATATTGATCAAGTAGGATAGGATTGTCATACACCAAGTCCCGAGACTGATCGGTATTGTTGGTATGGTATCGTTTGAGACAACAAAAGCTGCTGTCATTTCCATTTTCTGGACTGAATATGCTCTAATCCAAATGTAAAGCAATAGGAACTTTATTTTCCAAGGGCTTCAAGTCTGTGTCCACAGCATCATATTGATTTTCTTTTGGGTCTGGAACATCTTCTTTAGCAGCAACATCATCTTCCCTAAGATCAACCCTGAAAATTTCTTCGAACAGGGGGCTGGCAATGTTTCCTTCCATGCTGGTTTCATCATCTTTGGGGGGTGGACCATGACCCGCTTCAATGGCTTCCTGAGCATCATAAATTTATTTTTTTTCTTGAACATTAGGCATCCATTGTTCAAATGTATAGTCCCAGCATGTGTATAATGCATCTGGGAACTCTGCAAAAGACATAAATATCCCCTTGCCTATTGATATTATGGTAGCTGCGGGAGGTATTTACCTCCAAATGTAAACCTGACGATAATAGAATATTCCGGGAAGCAAGAAGAAACCCTAATGAGTTGGCTAATAACCCTAGAAGACATGTCGGCTCAATAAGATAACTTGTATTAGGTTATTAGCCTCCAAGAGAAGAAGTCGGCCAGAAGAAATAATATATACTGAACAGACAGATACCCAGAATGAGAAGTCGGCCTAGGCAGTTAGCCAGAATTACTATAAATACAGCGGGCTAGTCTTCATTCTGGCAGGCAATCTCAGAATTGCAGAGCAGCACTTGTGCGCATTGCAGTGCCCAGTTTTGTGCGCAAGTTTGGAGGAGAGTTGCCATTGCAGCGGCTGCAGCTAGAAGATCACGTTTGGCTTGGACTATCTCTTGGTTAGGGTTTGGACTGTCTGATCAGCTCTTGTTGGTGCACTATACTTGGGGAAAGGTGCGCTACCCTTTGTTTGGCTATCTAGCCTAGGGTTTGCTTCCGAAGTGATTCTTTGTCAAAGTTAAGGTGCTCGGAGGGTGGCTTTGGCCTATGGTTGGGTGACAATAGTGATATTGTCAATGGTAAAACGAGCACATTCATTCATATTCTAACAGGTTATGGGCCCACACCTCCTTCATTTAGTCTAACCGCTGGAAGGAAGCATAGTTGTAAGGATATTAAGCTCGTTGAAGAACTGTCACTAGGGTTTCTAGCAGGGGCAGTCACCATAGCACTGCTACTAGGGTTACTAGCTAGTGCAGTCGCAAAAACCCTAATCCTCTCGTTGAGGCACCTTAAGTGAAGGGATTGACCTAATTTTTCGATAGATCAGTGCGCCCTAGCCTAGCGCATCTCCTGGTACTCTTAGCAAGCCAAGACGTCAAGTTTGAGATTTTGGTCAGATCTAGGGTTAACCAAGTCAAAGCATCCATGACTTACTCTATGAAGTCAGAAAACAAGTTAGACGAAGCTTCTAACTTCAGAGCGTGGAAGACAAGGATTGACCTCATCCTTGCTAAGAATAAAGTGTTGGATATCGTGAAACCAGAGTTTGAAGAAAGGAAAAGAGAAAGAACTGCAGTACGTTGCAATTATGGAAAAGTTCAAAGACGGTGACATCAATGCCATGAGTATCATAGTGGACTCTATAAAAGACCACTTGATATCCTACATCTCCCATATTGACTCATCAAAGAAGATGTACGATGCCCTAACAAACCCCTTCTCAGTTAGAAGCATTGGACAAGTAATGATTCTGAAGAATGAGCTCAGTGACATGAAGATGAATGATGATGATAGCATAACATCATACTTTGTAAGGATCTCCCAGTTAAGAGATCAACTACAAGTTATTGAAGAGATCATTTCAGAGAAGGAATTGGTAAACATAGTACTCAATGGTCTTCCCAAGACGTGGGATGCATTTGCCGCAGGCATGAACACAAGAAAGGAGTATCCTACATTTGAAGAACTTTGGACTTGTTGTGCTCAAGAAGAATCTAGGATTAGTGCAAAAGAGAAACCCCAAAAGAAGTACGATGATCAAGCCTTCACAGCAAGATTCAAGAACTTCAGGAACAAAAGGAAGTTTGGTTCAAGGAGGAAGCGGAATCAAGAGAAAGATATTTCAGAAATACAATGCTTCAACTATCGAAAGTATGGTCACTACAAGAATCATTGTCCTGAGCTAAAGAAAAGGAAGGAGAAACACGAAGCATCAGTTGCCGAAGAAAAGGAACCTACAAAGAAGACTAAGCAGGATGAAATAAACTTCTTCTTCTGAAGGTAACAATACTCTTCTTAGTACTTGTACATATCTTGTTTGCATAGACTCTGTACATATCTTGTATATCTATCTATTAGAAGATAATATGTTCCAAGAAGAATTATACTTATGGAAGAACAAAAAGATAAGGATTGCTATCATTATACAAGTTAGATAACACATATACTTATGGAAGAACAAAAAGATAAGGATTGCTATCATTATACAAGTTAGATAACACACATGAAAGGATGAAATACATCAAACAAATCATGTGGAAGCTATTACAAGATAAGTCGAAATTAGAATCAATCCTGAAGAGACTTGGAAAAAGAAAAGACAAAAAGAAGTCAGCAATCAAGAGGAAATTGGAAAAAGATTTGTAACACTTTGCAGAAGGCAATAAGGATGCAGACGGAAGCGTAGACTCTTCTAGATGGAGGGAGTCGATTATATATTTCCAAAAGAAAAACATGCACTCATACATGAAGCAAGGATTAGGAGGGAGATAATCCTATGATCCATTGAAGATGATGAAGTATATATCCATGGTAGCAACATGAAAGGCAGTACGTGTTCAATTCGACCTTAGAAGAAGTCTTCTTCGAAGAGAAGCCTTAAAGTATCCCTGGTTGTCCATCCACATCCGCGATCCTATGATGAAAGGAAGAAGTGGAATCTTTAGGGCATGGAATCTATAAGAAACTCCATGGACCCAAGAGCTAAAGAAAAACATGAGGAAGAACATGAAGATTCCAAGAAAGAAAGGGAAGCCAGAACAACCAGTCATTGTATCGAGAATCACAAGATTACCAGCCTGATATGAACTCACTAAAAGAAAGCAAGCAAAGGAACTGAAAGTTGTGATGAAGAACAGTGTATACGAATGCAAGCATTACAAGATCCAAAACTAGAGGTTCTCTCAGATGGAGGGGGAAGACTATGATGATTACTTGTTCCAGTAAACCAGACATACCTCTACGTGATTCATTATATCATCTGCGATATCCATGGGTTGGAGCTCTACATCAGATGAATGCAAAGACTGTTCTCCAGAGCAATTGAACAAAGAGCATATGAAGAGAAACCTCGAGGCTTTGAGGTATACCAGAAAGAGGCCCTTGTATGCAGATGGAAGAAGACAACTTGGTGGAGAACCTCCAATGCACTACAGAAGCGTGGTGAAGATTTTCTATAACAAAGATATTGTATCATAATGATTACTCAAAAGATCAAGATGATGGATTGCCAATCCATGACAAAGATCTCATGATGATAGAAGAAGTGCCACATGGATATGTTCCAGTTTGACCCTCGCCACAATGTTGTGAGGAATCCAACAATGATATACTTTATTGATCAGAGCTATATGAAGCCTTCAGAGAAAACCAGTGTTCCAGACCAAAGTACATTTGAAATCAAGCATTACATTATCCATGATGAAGTCCAAAAAGGAGAAAGTGGTTCTCAAATACATATCTCCACAGATGAGCAGATAAGCAGACATTTTTGGTAAAGCTTGTCCAAGATGAAAGAGTTTGCATACTCAAGTTGGAGCTCGTGGAGACGACTTCCTTACTGAAAAAGGAAGAGATGACTCCCAGGTTGGGAGGGAGCACTGATGTGTTATTGATTGATGGACAGTCATTTTTCAGTTCAAAAATGGTCCAGGATGAGCAATTCCTTTCCAGTTCGGAAAGTGGATTGATATTTCTGATGGATAGACATTTTCCAGTTCGAAAAATGGTCCAGATTGTTGATGTACCATAGACAACGACTTCCCATTGTGGTTAACATGGGAAGTGGTCCAGGGCAATCTCTCTTCTTGAGGGTTACTCAAGAAGACTGACCCACCTCGCCAGCCAACGATTTCCCATTGTGGTTAACATGGGGAATGGTCCGTTTTGGAGGTTGGTGCAAGACAGTCATTTCCTTTGGAAATGGTTCAGACAGTCATTCCTTAGGGCGGATTCATTCTCTCCAGGTTGCACTTTGTTTAGTGCCGAAGGAATGGCCCAGGGTGGGGAATAGTCCAGGTTCAACAATCAGGGATAAACATTCCTTAAGGTAGACTCATTCTCTCTAGGTTACACTTTGTTTAGTGTCGGAGGAATGGCCCAGGGTGGGGAATGGTCTAGGCTCAGAAATCAAGACAGTTATTCTTCCTTGCTTGAGAAGAATAGTCCAGATAGCTCATCATTGATGTTCGACCTTCTGAGGGTAGATGCTCCTCCAAGATCTCACAGATGTGAGTGGAAGAATGGCCCATGTGATTCAGTTTATATCATAACATTGTTTCTGTGCAGGTTGATATCAGATGATTGTTATGAAGACTATATGTCTCTAGACAGTAGATGTATACTACTGTGGTGGATGTGTTCCACTGTTTGATCAAGTGCCTGTGTGCTACTTGGTGTGGTAGTGTACCACTAGATTGTAGTTGTGTACTACTATGGATAGACATAGTTGTGTTCTATTGAATGATATTGTTCTGATTGCCTTGAAGACTATCGACAATGTTGAAAATGATTATCAGCTAGATGGATGATCAATGAACAGAGATTTCCCAGACAGAAAATGGTTCAGAACATTTATTCTTCTAGATTAGAAGAATGGCTCCTGTGTCACTCTGTGGAGTGAGCATCATGTTTGATTACTCAGATAGAGTATGGTTCCAAGAGATGATGCAGTTGATGACACTGATGGTGACGATGGTGCTCATGATCTAGTCATGAGATAGTCTATACAACTATGTTGATGCTACCGGGTGAATGGTATGTTTGTGCTCAAGACCATTACCTGTAATACCTCCCTAGCTAGGAGGGAGTGTTGATATTATGGTAGTTGCGGGAGGTATTTACCTCCACGTGTAAACCTGATGAGAATAGAATATTTCGGGAAGCAAGAAGAAACCCTAATGAGTTGGCTAATAATCCTAGAAGACATGTTGGCTCAAGAAGATAACTTGTATTAGGTTATTAGCCTCCAAGAGAAGAAGTCGGTGAGAAGAAATAATATATACTGAACAGACAGATACCCAAAATGAGAAGTCGGCCCAGGCAGTTAGCCATAATTACTATAAATATAGGAGGCCAATCTTCATTCTGGCAGGCAGTCTCAGAATTGCAGAGCAACACTTGTGCGCACTGCAGTGCCCAGTTTAGTGCGCAAGTTTGGAGGAGAGTTTCCATTGCAACGACTGCAGCTAGCAGATCACATTTGGCTTGGACTATCTCTTGGTTAGGGTTTGGACTATCTGATCGGCTCTTGTTGGTGTGCTATTCTTGGGGAAAGGTGCGCTACCCTTTGTTTGGCTATCTAGCCTAGGGTTTGCTTCCAGAGAGATTCTCTGTCAAGGTTAAGGTGCTCGGAGGGTGGCTTCGGCCTATGGTTGGGTGACAATAGTGATATCGTCAATGGTAAAACAAGCACATTCATTCATATTCTAACATTGACAAGGCTCATGAACCAGTCATTTGCATAGCCTTTCAAACTTAATGCAAAAAACTTCATTATAACGTCCTCATGAAAGAGGCCATTACTCTTGTTGAATTCCAGAAAAGAAGAGAGATGGTACATAACTATCCATGGAATTTTGGAATTGCTTCGCAACCCACATAGGGATGTTCATGAGGAAAACCCTGGTTTTTTTTAGAAATCAACTGGAGCATAAAATTGTGCTATCCATGGAGCTATTGTTGCAAGATTTGTACTTGTGCAAAAGTCCTCCATAAGATCCCCTTCATAACTATGGAAGAACCTACCACCGTCACCTTAGTAAGGACTTCCCTCGTTTTAGTGATGGAAGAGGTCCACCACAAGGGAGGCTTCTCTGGTGACCTCAAGGAATCAAATAGCAAGTTTATTAGCCAAGCCTACCTCCCCCTTTCTTGATCACCGAAAGATTGGTCTAGGTCAAGGAAAAGAAGAGGTTTCAAGATGATTTGGTACCTGCCCAGAACAAGAACACTTTATAGCATAAATTTAACAATTTCCAAGTCAAAGTATGCAATAAACACCTCTTTTAATTTGTAATAGCAGCAACAACAAGTGCTCAGAAATGCCACAATTGACCATGAAAATTAAGCATGCAACCAAAAGAATACTATCCAATTGTTAGAGGCAATTTCTGAATGAGTAAGACCACCTTTACGTGAGTGTATGTAACAAATTGAAGTGATTTAGATGGCTGTAGAAAACCCTTTATAACAGTAGAAACTAATTAAGTATGTTTGCCAATGTTAGTGTTAGTGTAGTTAGTAGAAAGCTTGAGAGAGTTAAGAGAGTGAGTTCATCAATCAATTCACCATGAGAATGCTTTAAGATTAGTTCCTTTAGGGGTTATGGAGTCTTTTCAAATACAACTAGGTTTGAAGGATGGCCTACTTGAAACTAAGAGGTAGGATCTAAATTACGTGCAAGCACATTTGCGCTTTAGACCTTAGATCTTGAGGAGAAGAACTTCTAGGGTGCAAGCACATTTGGACCCTGTTGACCACCTATTTCAACTTTCAACGTCATGTACCATGAAGATATATGACCTCGTGCCATGACAAAGTTGAAGACTTATGGCTCAGCAGGGCAATTTTTCCCCGACACTTCTTGAATTTGAATTCTTGACCCTTTACCACCAAAGGGAGTACCATTTGGAGCCTGGATTGCTTGCTTGCTTGCTTGGAATAAATCGATCGAGTCACACGAAGACAAACCCTTGCCTGCACTCGATTCTTCCTCTCCTCTGAGGTTGTGGTCGTATTGGCGAACGCAGAGGCATGGCTTTTCCATTGATGTCGACCTCTTTTTATGGGTGGTAAGGTACTGAAAGGCCTATTTCTTTCTGTCTTTTCTGATACCTGCAATTTTATGGTTTATTATAATATTTTAAAATAAAATAAAATCATATGATGCTTTTTTGTTTCAGCGAGCTATGAATGGTAGATCAGATGGCATGGTTAAAAAAAGGGAGGATTCCGCATGGCCCAGAATGAATATTTAGTCTGATAAGTACATCCTTTTCCTTGTCTAGTATGTCTCTGTTTCTTTCCTTATTTAGATGCCTGTTTCCTATTCCATTTTTTGTTTTTTTTAACTCTCCTTCTGCCTTCTCAGTTCAGAGGTCACCTTCTCAGGGTTCTATCGCTGTATGCACTCTATAATATATAGTTACAGAGAGTTGAGGTTCTCCCTTTACCATAGCGAGTTTAGATTATTCCCTTTCCTGTATCCCTGTCCTATTTTTGCCAATTATTGCTCCTACTGGATGGATCTGATGGTTCCTTGTGGATTGGTTATGGATCAATTCGGTTAACTGAGTGGATTTGGATGGATCAATTCCGTTAACTGAGTGTGTTTGTTATGTATGAATTCCATTAATGGAGTAAACGAGCGGATCGCTGCCTCGCAACTTTTAGCACCTCCACACCCACTTCCGGCGGATATGCGACCCCCAGCGTGAGGAAAACTTTGAGTCGGCTATATACCTTAACACCAGCTATATCATTCTCAGCCTAAAAATGATTTAGGGTGTTTTTGAGACCGCTATTTAAAAAAAACAGAGGAAGCGGCTTGTATTTTCCACTGCAAATAAATGATTTACGGTGTTTTTGAGACGGCTATTTAAAAAAAAAAAAGAGGAAGCGGCTTTTTTTTGTTTCATGATTTCTGAATTTGACTCTAGGCCTTCCGTGTCAATATTTAAGAAACCGAGTTTTTGTTTGATGATTTCTTTATTTGACTCTACGCCGTCCGTGTCAATATTTAAGAAACAGAAATTGCGTGAAATTGTCGAAATATATGTGAAATCTCATGAAATATGTGTGAGATTGTCGTGAAATTGTAGAGGGCAGGAAATATGCACTGAGACAGCACCCTGCAAGGAGTCTTGAGTCTTGATTCTTTCCCATTTCGAATATTTATGCACCGAACTGTCTCAAATGAGAAGTTTGATACCCTTCAAACAACAGCTGTTGATGAGGGGTTTGGCTCCTCCGAATTGCCAAGAAAACGGTGCCAAGCACGGCAACCATATCCACCATCTTTCCACTTCAAATTCCATTCGATAAAACACATATTCATTAGTTTAAAATTCGAATTCCATTAAATTGAGCGATAACGCTTGCATACAAAGCCACGATCAATACAGGATAGCCGTGTGGCTCTGAAATCAGGTTCAATGTAAAGTTTTAACACGAAGACCCCACGATAAATAACCATATACTCCTTTTCTCCTTTGCTAAATTATATTTTTGTTTAAACTAGCACAGCCGCAAACTTGTGGCCGGTGAACGCCGAAAGGTTTCGGCCGGTAAAATTCCCAATGACGATATAGAAGATCTAGGACTCGAAAAGAGTCCCAGATCTACAAGCTGCCATCGCCATGGAATGGAGACGTTAAGCTGGCTTATTCGTCTTTCAGAGACCTGGGTCCACCCGACGATGCAGTTCACAAGTTGTGAAAGAAGGCAACTTCGATCTTGATCAGCTTTTGGCGAAAGTTTAACGCTAAAACGTACATGCCGAAACCTAATTCGGTTCTCCCTATGAGGCAAGAATCGCAGTGGGTATGGGGGGGGTTGATGATGAGGGTTTCTCAGATAAAACAATGATGCTTATAGGAGAGACAGGATCTGAGACCTATTCCGGACCACGAATATTACAAGAACGGATTGAAGTTCGTAGAGAAAAGGCCAAGGAGGAAATGGGTTATGCGAAAAAACTAAAACACTCGCCATAAAATCCAAATTGAAATGGGCCACAATTCACACATTCATAAAAGCTCAATTGAAAACCAAATTCAAAGCTGTGCCACATTCGTCAAACCTAAAATGAAATGCACGCCCCAATGAAATGGAATCAAACTAAAATAAAATAAATTTAAAATCATTGTGAAAAGTGATGAGATTTTCATTAGGCCGCGAAGGCGTTGTTTAAAGTGAGAGTTCTCGACCAATTTCGTGCTCTGTCCGGGGCCTCTTTCAGTCTGCCCGTTGTTTCTTGTAAAACCCTATAACTATAACAAATAGCCGCCGCCTCATGTCAGATCGTGCCCAGCAAGATTCAGTGATTGCATGGTACACGCTGGAATCTACAGAATCGATGAATTGAACACCATTAAAAGCCAGACATCGTCTATTTAAGGCTATAACATGAAAAGCCAGAAAGCAAGGCATCACCCATTAACTACAGAGGGCTATAACATGAAACGCCACAAAAGATATCGATCAGCCAAATGCCACGGTTCACAACTCAGAGCAAACATGGTTCACATTTCAACAGTTATACGTGGCAATAAAATATTGTATAGATATTAATTTTTGTTAATCATTTTAACATGGCAATTATATGGCCTTAAAGTAATTTCTTAATATGATTAGGTAAATGTGAAAAAGTAAACATGTTAACGCATGCATTCATAAATGCAAGGAAGTTATGAACAGTAAATCCCATTCATTGATTTGGGAGGATGACTAAGAATATGCCAGCATGTTCAATTGTTGGACATAAGATTAAGATTTAAGATTAAAAGATCATTAAATGTGCCCATTGTCAATAGGTGTACGCCTTTCGACGTAATTAACTCTTATGATCAAATCGCTATTTAAAAGAAAATAGTGAATAAAGAAAAATTAAATTAACTCTTATGATCAATTCGCTATTTAAAGGAAAATAGTGAATAAAGAGCTTGGTAAATGGGAGAGTTGAAAACGACAGTAGAAATTAAAATAGTTATGCAAGACAATCTAAAATCAATATGCATAAATGCACTGCACAATTTCCAAGACATATCTTATCCCTAGCAATAGTGTACTCGATGTGACTTTTTTTCTTATATGAAATGGGTTTATATACACTTTTGTATATATAAGCTCTTATGTTTTAAGATTTTAGTGTTGATGTTTTTGGATGGATGTTTTAATTTTGTATATATAAGCTTTTAAGTTTTAAGATTTTAGTGTGATGCTTTTGGATGGGTTTAATATATTTAGAGGAAATCAGAATAGGTATATGTAAACTTTTATTATGAGGTAGCTATTTTTATCACTTAATCGACATTGGCCTAAAAATTTTTGAGGATTCATAAATTTTGTGAATCTCAAACCATACTGGCCAACCAATAAAGCACTTATCCCTGTATTGTTGGCTATCTACGTGCATGGTATGGATACAAATCAGTGTAATGGATTGGAGAGTGCAGATCTGTTTTGAACACTTAGCATTAGATGTGTTTATCAAATGAGATATCAAATAGGAGTCACTATAGTGGAGTATTTAATAGCACAAGCTTATATGGAGAATAAATTTTATCAAAAGTCATTAATCTTCAACGAAAAGTAATCAAGAAATTTTTAAAAGCCTTAGAAAGACCTTGACGAGGGTAAATGGTCATATATGATAAAGTGAGAAGCAAAGAATATAGAGCAAGAGCAGAGCAGAAATAGAATTCAGTATATTAGGAATGCAAGTAAAAGAGTACATGAGCAAAGGGAAAATCGTTGAGCTAAATAGGCTCAAACAAATCAAGAAATGATAGTACAGCTGGTCAGGACAGTTGGTAGTGTACAGTCAGACTGTTGAGGTTACATTATATTTAACACTCCCTCTTAAACTCAACAATTACAAACATCAGCACTAATGATACCCAAGTGTTGTTTCTGAAAATCAAAAACGGATTTTCCCAATGGCTTTGTGAAGATATTTGCAAGCTAATCTCGAGAGCCATAGAATTGAAGTGCAATATCACCATTATTGACTAGCTCGCGGATGAAGTGAAAGCGAGTGTCAATGTGTTTGCTTTTCTTGTGAAACACATGATTTTTGGATAGAGCAATTGCTGAGGTGTTGTCATAGAAGATAGGAGTTGGATAATTTTCTGTATGTGACATATCTTTCAATATTCTTCTCATCCACACAGCTTGACAGGAAGCTGAGGTAGCAACAACATACTCTGCCTTTGCAGAAGATATTGATACAATTGGTTACTTCTTTGATGCCCATGAAATCAGGTTCGTGCCCAGGTGAAAAGCATGTCCTGAGGTGCTTTTCCTGTCATCTAGACTACCTGCAAAGTCACTGTCTGTGTAACCAGAGAGTTGATTGTTATCATATTTAGTGTACCATAAGCCAAAATTGAGAGTTCCTGCAACATATCTCAGAATCCGTTTCGCCATCTTCCAGTGAGAATCTTTGGGGGATTCCATGTATCTGGAAACAAGGCTGGCTGCATACATAATATCAGGCCTAGTTGTTGTAAGGTACAACAAACTGCCTACTAAACTTTTGTACAAGATAGGCTCCACTGCAGGGCCTTCATCTTTCTTGCTCAATTTTGTGCCTAGGGGTATAGGGGTTTCTGTTGGATTGCATTCTTCCATGCAGAATCTTTTGATGATGTCTGCTGCATACTTTTGTTGACAGACAAAAATTCCTTTGGTTGATTGATCAACCTCAATCCCCAAAAAATATTTCATTATGCCAAGATCTGTCATCTCAAACTCAGATTGCATGGCATGTTTAAAATTGGTTAATTCAAGATTTCCAGTATATATCATGTCATCAACATATAAACATACAATCAAAATTTTACCGTGTTGATTTGTTTTGGTGTAAAGAGTTGGCTCATTTTGGCTTCTGCTGAAACCACTTTTGATCAGGTAAGTGTCAATTCTGTTGTACCAAGATCTTGGAGCTTGTTTTAAGCCATACAAGACCTTCTTCAACCGATATACTTTGGTTGGATGCTCTTGGACTTCAAATCCAGGTGGTTGATCGACATAAACTTCTTCTAAGAAACCATTCAGGAAAGCTGACTTGGCATCCGTCTGGTATACTTGCCATTTGTGTTGGGCTGCTATGGCCAATAGAGTCCTTACAGTGTCTAATCTTGCTACTGGAGCAAAGGTTTCACCATAATCAGTACTTGGTTGTTGTGAGAATCCTTTGGTAACAAGTCTTGCCTTGTGTTTTTCAATCTAGCCTTTTTCATTGAGTTGAGTTTTGTAAACCCACTTGACACCAATACTCTTCTTGTGTCTGGGCAAATCAACAAGATCCCATGTCTTGTTCTTCTCAATGGAGTCAATCTCTTGGTTCATGGCTTGGACCCAATGTGGCTCCTTAGCTGCTTCTTTAAAATATGTAGGTTGACATGACATTAATGCAAAAAGATTGTGTTGTTCAATGTCATCCAACTACTGATGGATTTCTCTCAAACTTCGAGTTCTCTGATTTTGAATATCAGAGGATGAGTCTCTGGTTGAAGTTGAGTCATCCTGAGAATTTTCAGATCGTCTTTGTACCTGCAATCTTGGAAAAGCAGGTTGAGGTACTTGCTGTCCTGAATTTTCTGTGTTTTCAGAACTGGGCAACAATGGATTTTGACTGTCCATTTGTTGATTTTCTGATTCATTCCAGAATTGATTTTTCAAAAATTTTACATCTCTGCTGAGAAATAGTTTCTTTGAGATTGGATTGTAAAGCCTGTAGGCTTTAGATGTTTCACTGTATCCAATGAAGATGCATTTCTCACTTCTATCATCAAGTTTCTTCCTTAATTCGGAAGGTATGTGAGCGTATGCTATGCATCCAAATGTCCTTAAGTGCGCAACATTTAGCTTTGTCCCACTCCATGCTTCTTGAGGGACTTTCATCTTTAGACTTGTGGTTGGAGATCTATTCAAGAGATAAGCTGAGCATGCTACTGCTTCAGCCCAAAAAATATTTGACAAGCATTTCTCTTTGAGTAGGCTTCTTGCCATGTTCATTATTGTCTGGTTTTTCCTTTCAGCCACTCCATTCTGTTGTGGAGTATAATTGGTTGTACTTTGCATGATAATGCCTTGTGATTTGCAGAAATTTGCAAATTCATTGGAGTTGTATTCTCCTCCTCCATTTGACCTAAGAGCTTTTATATATTTGCCACTCTGTTTTTTAGCTTCTGCTTTGAATTCCTTGAATTTTGCAAAAGTTTCAGACTTGTGTATGAGAAAATAGATCCAGATTTTCCTGCTAAAGTCATCAATAAACGTTAGAAAATAAAAGCTACCACCTATGGACTCTGTTTGCATTGGTCCACATAGGTTAGTTTGAACAAGTTTGAGATGTTGTTTGGCTTGAGTGGAGGACTGTGGAAAACTAGTTCTCTTATGTTTTCCAAGTATGCAAGACTCGCATGGGGGGATTTGCTCTTTGAAGATAGGAAGACCTTTGACCATGGAGTGTTTTTGTAGAAGACTTAGACTTTGAAAGGGTAGATGTCCAAATCTTGTATGCCAAACCATAGTTTCATTTGGGATGGATGCACTTTGTGCATATGTTTGGTGATTTGCAGTTCTGAGGGTAAGAGGAAACATCCTATTCTGAGTCATGTGGATTTTAGAAATCAATTTTCTGTTGGGGGTTTTGTCATATATCCTGCAAGATGCTCCCTCAAAAAGTACCTTATAGCCATGTTCAATGAGCTGTCCAACACTTAGCAGATTATGTTTTAGATCTGGAACATGATAGACATTGTTTTTGTCTTTCTTTACATTTTGTTTAGTAAGAATAGGTACAGTTCATTTTCCTTGAAATTTGACTAAGGAATCATTTCCAAGTGTAATATCATATTAGATTGAAGAATCAATGCATGAAAGTAAATCTTTATTACATGTCATGTGATTGCTACATCCACTATCCAGCAACCAGAGATCTTTGGGTTGTTTGTCAGACTTGTGGTATGAGAGAAACATACCTCCTGAGGTTTCTCCCGTATGATTTGACACATGTGCTCTGCCTGAGAGTTGATGTGCTTGCTTCTTCTGACATTCAGATTCATAGTGCCCATAATTTTTGCAGTAATAGCATTGTATGCTTGATTTGTCATTTGATATTCTCCCTCTGCCTCTTTGAGGCTGGAAACTCTGATTTTGATTTTGTTGTCTGTGTCCTTGGAAATGTTGATTCGGGTGTTGTTGTCTGTGTCCTCCATTGGAGTGAGGGTTACTGGGACTGCTCCCTCTTCCTTGGTGACCTTTGCTTCACCCTCTGCCTCTCCCTCTGCTGAAGGAGAATTGTGTTTTGAAAGCATTGGAGATTGACTCATCAGTGAGATGCAGTCTGGTCTCATGTGTCAATAGGGAACAGATTAGTTCATCTGTTGAAAAACATGACAAATCCTTGGATTCAAGGATTGTTGTAACGACCATTTCGAATTTCGTTGATAAACTTCTGAGGACTTTCTCGACAATGAGTTGATCAGTGATGACTTCACCAGTCAATCTGATCTGGTTCACGATGCCCATGACTCTGGTCATAAACTGATCCACATTTTCAGACTCTGTCATTCTTAGAGTCTCGAATTGCATCCTCAAGGTCTGTAGTTTGACTGTTTTGACGCTGTCATTTCCTTGGTAGGCTGATTTAAGGATGTCCCTGGCCTGTTTTGAAGTACCAACGCTTGTGATTTTTGAGAAAATCGAGTCATCCACTGAATTTTGAATCTAGAATTTTTCTTTATTCTCTCTGTTCCTCTGAGTTGCCTGAGCAATTCTCTGTTGGTTTGTCATGGCGGCAAGGTCTGTTGGATCTGGTTCCACATATCCAAGATCCATTGGATCCCAACACTCTTGTGCTTGTAAGAAAGATCTCATCTGAAGAGACCAAAACTCATAATTCTTTCCAAGAAGAATCGGACCTTGAGTTGGTCCTAAATTGCTAGACATGGCCATCTTTAAAGAATTTTATCACAACAGAAAGAAAAAAAGAATTGTGCGAAAATTTCGTATTTACCTGTTTCCTGTGCGTAATTTGCAGTGACTTCGGAACTTCGCGATTCAGGATTTCACGAATCTCGATTTCGTCCTTTCGTCCTTAGAGACTTTGGGACTTCTATATACGAGTCATTCAATTGCTTGTCTCCCCATCTCCCGGTCATCGAAACACCGAAATATCCTGGCGCCTTTCCTTCTCGAACGCATTTTCGTGATTTCGCGTTTCCGGACTTCACGATGCGAAGTTGCCCGGTCCTCTGTCTGCGGGATCCTCGGTATGCCGAAACGCTGAAAATAACCCGACTCTTATTCTTCTAGACACTTTTCTGGATTTCGTGATTCGGGACTTTGCGATCCCAGCTGCAACCTTCCTTGGCCCTTCGAACTCCCAGATTCCGAAATGCCAAAATTCCATTCTATGTGACTGTGTCCTCCGTAACTGCAACCTTCTTTTAGAGCTTCGGGGTTTCCAACGCTGAAATACCCCGATTCCTTGTCTTCGGAATTCCCGAAATGTTGAACCCTGGTATGCCAAAATTCTGACCCTCTCTTCGTGACTCGACAATACTCCTCCTGTGCTTTCGTGAATTCGCGTTTCAGAATTTCGTGAATCCTGTTGCTCAAATTCCTACCCTCTCGTGCTCTCGGTATCCGAAATACTGAAGTACCTAATTCAGAGATGTCGAAACTCTAATCCTGTGGGAAATCAATGGTTGTGAGCCTCCCCTGATCCGACGGCTCAGATCCTTTCGGGATTTCGTGGGTCAAGAGTTCCGAACTCTTACCCTTTGCATTCCCGGTGTGCAAAATGCCGAAATCTCCTTTGCTCGTTCAATCGCGACTTCTTCTTTTGCGATTTCGGGAGTCGGGACTTCTTGTCTCACAACTCCTCCCTTCTTGATCTCCTGGTGCCCGAATTCCCAATAGATATAGATCTTCGACACCTGTCCTCCAAGATGGATGGCTCACGATCCTTTTGGAACTTCGTGAGTCAAGAATCTTCAATTCTTGTCCTTTGCGTCCCCAGTACCCAGAATGTCGAAATGGCCTCCAACCTCTCTTCGAGAATCTCCTGATATCTTGATCGTTTGCCACGTGTCCTTCGGTGTTTCGGGACTTCGTGACCCGGGACTTCCTGTGTCAATGATTCTTCCGCCTCTGGCACCCGGTATCCAAAACCTCGACGAGCCTCCGGATTTCTTGACATGCGTCCTCTACAGATGGACGGTCCTGATCTCTTCGGGCTTTCGCGAATCAGGAGTTCGCGACGCAGCGACTCCTCGATCCTTTGACGCTCTGGCTCCCGAAATCCAAAATGCCGAAATTCGACTGCGATTTCAGAATTTCATGAATCGGTTTTTCTCCTGTGCACTCCAGAGGGATAAACCTCGTGCACTTTCTCACGGATCCGACGGTTGTCGGTCCTCTACGCTAAATCTGACGGCTACAAATCTTCTTCCTTTTCTGCGCGCTCCTCGTCCTTTTTGAACTCGATTCACGCCTCAAATCTGTTAGCAGGACTAATCTTACGGTTGCGTCTGTCTATTCTTGGATGCTTTAGCATGTTCTTTGTTGTTCTTGCAAAGATTTTCTCCTGAAGCAAGAAATTCGTGAATCTTTCACGAATTGAAAGACTTTCAGGAATTCTTTAAATCTTTCACGAGTTTGTGAAGATTTCCCGAATTATTTAAACGTTTCTGCCTTCGGCAACAATCTTTCACGAATTTGAAGGAATTTCGCGAGATCTTTAAATGATTCTGCCTTCTGCAGCTCTGATGACTCAATCTTTTGAGCGTATTGCACTCTGCTTCCTCGTGCGTGCTTTCTGCGACGATCTTTTGAGCAGATGGCGAACTACGGATTTCTCTCTAGGCTTTGTGAAGAATCTCACGTCCTATGCTCTCGTTCACAGTGTAAGCTCTATGCCGTTGAGGATCGGGTTGCTCTCTAGACTGTGTGAAGAGGCTTACTGTTGAAGCTCTGATACTATGATAAAGTGAGAAGCAGAGAATACATAGCAAGAGCAGAGCAGAAATAGAATTCAGCATATTATGAATGCAAGTAAAAGAGTACATGAGCAAAGGGAAAATAATTGAGCTAAATAGGCTCAAGCAAATCAAGAAATGATAGTACAGTTGGCTAGGACAACTGGCAGTGTACAGTCAGACTGTTGAGGTTACATTATATTTAACAATATAGAAATAGCCTAATGAAAATGCATGATGTCAAACCCCTCTCTCCTCATTCTCAAAACGACGAGGTATATAGTACTATTTGTGTCAATGTCCCTGTTGTCGCCCTAATGCACACTTGCAAACGTGAGCTAAGTCCGGCTCACTTAGTGTGCCCTCGGAGACACAATGTCTAAGTCCCTGCCCACACTGTCACCTTGGCA